>JBAIAA010000947.1:615000-1046077 GCA_037893245.1 Crossaster papposus
ACTTATAAAGCATACCAACCTGGAGGCAGGGTCTTGTAGGAGAAGCATTGTGGCATCGAAGTACGACTTAAACCCCCTCTGATCAGTCACTTGACGGGGAGGGTCGGCATTCACTCCTCGCTGAATGATAAGCTGAGGTGCGTCGAAGCGGTGCGATATTAAAGACGCAACCTACATCAGGATTATTGTATATCTTTATAAAATGGTGTTTAAAAAGCAATACATTGTTTGGGTCTAGACAAAAGTTTATTTTAAAAGAACATGCAAGGAAATAAATGCGACTTAAATAACCATAACGTTACAAAACATTACAAAACAGTTCTGCATTAAACATTTAAGCTATAAAATGGGGGTAATTAGATTAAAAAGAAAGTAACTGTTGAGGTATTGCATTCCCCCCACCTCGCAAAAAATATTTATGAATAAAATACAAATTGTTTTACAATAAATACCTAACATATTGAGCTATTTCAACGCAACAAGTCTAAAAACTGTTTAGCAAGTAAACACTTTTCTTGATATCAGGTTGTAAACATTTTGTTATTGTTTATTTAATTAAATAATTTATTTGTTTATTTTATTTTATTATAATAATTTGTTGTTGTGGGGTGTAACATTACATAAACTCACTTGTGGTAAATCTCCCATTTGGTAATCGAAATGCAACCATTCGAGCGCCTTATCCAACGGTGCTGTCGGGAACCAGCCAAGACTTCGGAAGGCCGCCCCCACCGACATGTCTGAGTCATGTGATTCAAGTAGTTCCTCAGCTAGATTCAACCCCTCACTCAACGTGTGTGCGATCTGCAAAGCATGAATGGTGCCAATATTTAGTTTATTTTTTACTTTAACCATACACAAAAGAAAAGAAAAATAACATAATCCTCCTTCTTCAAAAAAAGTGAAAAACCTAACAAAAACAAACAAGCATTATATAGAAGATCCTATATACATTTAAATGACGAAACAGATTCATAATGTAATTAATACTTGCACATGTACTTCCGAAAAAGTTATTAATAAATATTAAACTACCTCCAAATAGGGACTTGGGGAGACAATCCCATAGAGATGTACACAAACTTAAAACAGTCCTAACTTGTTTACCCTGTTTGTTTTCTCTAAGATCTTCGAGATTTACGCTACATGTATTTACCCAAAATATGTCGTTCTAGGACAAAAATAACTCCCAAATATTGTTTTTTAGGGTAGCTAGACACTTAGGGAGACACTGAAATGTCTCCCTAAATGCCACTGTCTCTTTATTACCTAAAAACTTACGCTAATTTGTCTCCCCAAGTGCCTATTTGGAAGAATTATCTTAACGGCGGCAGTAATGGCCGTTAGGTTTAGACTGTACTATTTTGTAAAACCTAAACGGCACCCTGTGCCGTTTTTCTTCGCTTCTCAGTTATTAAGTATTTCCTGTTATCTCTTATGAGTCGTTTGCCTTTCAAAATATCCCTCTTGGCTTTGATCGGATGTGACGATAATAATTAGATTTCCTTTCCGATGTACCGAATCAGCTTCCCTCGGTTATCCCACGCTCACTCGTTATTGGATAATTTATAATGTGCTCTAAATACCATGAAATACAAGGTGTTCTAGAGGCGGATCCAGGATTTTTTCAGGGGGGGGGGGGGGGGGTCAGCCTGTCAGATTTGTTTATGTCTGATTCTTGCAGACAGTCGGACACCGTACATACAGATAATAATCCATGTTAAAGGTCATCTTTTTATTATTACTATATAATTGCTATAAATACAAGCGGCGGGGAAGGGGGTCGGGTTTGACCCCCAAACACCCCTCTGGATTCCCACCTGTGATCTGTAGGTAAGATAGAAGGTAGCTAAACATTTTGAATAATGGATCCCTCAGTGCTTTTTTCAAAACCTTTTTGTTAACTGTTATTTACTGGTGGATGTTGTAAAGATTCCAAGTCAATTGCTTCGTTTTATAGTCAAAGGATAATGCAGAAAATTTGGTGGTTTTCATGTCTGGCTAGTTGATATTGTAGGCCTAGTTCTTAAATGATGATTATTGATTATTTATATTTTGTATGTGCTTAATTGATTATCTCGCGAATTAATAAACTTTAATACCTGTATTCAGCATCAAGGAACATTAACTGAAAGTGTACAGATGTATTGCAATAATAGATAAGTATACCTACCCTTGGCCATGCATGGGTCTGAAAGGCAACAGCGGACAGATTGGTGACGCCATCCTCGCTAATCATATTCATAGATTGCCAGCTGGGTTTGTGTACTCTCATCCGGGCTCCTAGACCTCTCACCGAACTATCGAAAGCCTCAGTCATGGGTCTTGGAGTGTCCGCTCCTACCTCAACCCTTACTCCAGCAAAGGGCACATCGCGGATGCGCCCCCCGTACGTCTCAGCGGCTTCTAGGACCAAGAAGTCGGTCTCTCCCTTCGAGATGAGGGTATCCGCTGATTGGAGTCCCGCTGCACCTGCTCCGAGAATCAGAAACTTCACCCGGGTGATGGTGGGCCCAGTAGGGACCGCTGGACCGGGGCCCTGAGGTCCTTGCCCAGGGACCTGGGGTCCTTGTTCAGGGACCTGGGGTCCTTGCCCAGGGCCCTGGGGTCCTTGCCCAGGGCCATAGGGTGGGGCTCCGTTCCCGGGACCCTGAGGTGGCGTCCCCTGCCCAGGTACTGATGGGTAGTATCCCGGTCCTTGCCCCGGTGTCTGTGGGGGTGCAGGTAGAGGTTTTGGTTGTTCTCTCGGTGGTTGATACGGTTGAAATCCACCTCCTTGATAACCACCTCCAGTCTGCTGCCAACCCCCTTGCAAAGTGACCAACTCCAATCCATCAAGTAGAACAACTCCAAGAAGACAAAGTCCAAGAACGTTCATTTTCCTCACGATTTCACTTACTTCTTTGGATAGAAAAGTGGGGGATTTCAGTCCTCCAACCGACTTTTGAATGACTTCTCTTGCTCAACTCACAACTACCTCTACACTCTCTCGTCTTAAAACAGGTCCCGGCACTAACACTGTTTCAGGAAATGATTCACCCTTGCTGAATTATTCGTCACCGTAAATCTGGATTGTTCTATTTAAAGAAACAAGGCTTCCGTTCAAACGCTACCTGGGATTAATTGTTTCGTCGATTTTTTTTTGTCAAATTAAACCACCTTTTTAAAGTTCAACTTATGTTGACTCGGCGGGTATAAACGCTTATCTTTAAATACACGGGTATTGTTTGGGTTGGAACCAAATTAATGCTTTAATTTTAATTTCTCCAGTTCGTTCGCGAGCTATGTTTGTAATTGATTTGGAAAAACTTTGTCTTTAATATCCAGCAAAATAATGAATCCCGTTGGCAGGAACAAATGTTATTAATTGACGAGTTCCGCTGTTCCTGCCACCGTGATTCCGTATTGGTTGAGCCAGTTGGGATTAACACCATCTCCTATTTCCCTCCTAACCAATCTCCCGGATGTGTTGTCAATTAAATTCCGCTTTAATTATTTCTTCAACAAATCAAATAACATAGGCTTAGCCGATGTCAGGGGGGGGCGGAGGGGGGGCCCAAGAAAGTGCGCCACCAACGTTGAAATGTATCTCATTCGTTCTTCCACGCTCATGAGCCACACATCTCACACAGTAAATACGTATGATCGCTACCGCGAAGCGCACCATTGAAACACGTACAGATTTTCTCCGTGTATCGCTCTCCGCATTTAGTGATTCATGCAACGTCCGCAAAGCCAGGTACGCAGGCACGATCTACACGGATTTTGTTTGGGGCGATGTCATTTTCTGCCATTTTCGTTTGAAAACAACACGATAAAACGCAAGGGGGTCACAGGCAGATTTTTTTAAAAATTCAGTATATCACTGCTACATCCTTTTTTAACGTATCCATGGAAAAAAATGAGTGGGGTCAAAGCACGATTTTTCACAATTTATCGATTATTATTGCCCTTTTTAGGGGAGGTATTTGTTAACGTCGTTTGAGTATTTGTGCACAATCTCCACGCGCATCAACGGTACGTCAACGCTTAATTTTTTCGACTGCTTTTTTCATTTTCAATACAATTTTTGTCATTGGATGATAAAAATTAAGTAAATAACAACCTTGTACAACTACAAAAGACAAGATGTTAAGATTGGATGCCAAAAACTCTTTATTTTTCGAGTGAGAAAATTGTTCCCCCCTATTTTGAGAATGGACGGTACCACAGCGTTTCGCAATCACAGCCTCGAAGGGCCCCCCCTCCGCCCCCCCCCCCCTGGCCGATGTATGGACAATGCCAAATAATAAATTTAGTTACAAACAGTGTGGAGAATCTACAGGAGAAGTCTCAACCTACGGACCGGGCATTCAGTAATTGCTTTGGAACACTAAGCAGACTTTCATGATGCTTGGTGAGTAATTCATACATGTACTTTGTACATTGTGGTACATGACATGCAATATATTATGAAGTGCATTCAGTTAACTGGTATACGGTATTGGCTTGGTAACCTATAAGTGGCGTTTCCCCTTAAAGGGAACGTATACGTTTGGTAATTACTCCAAAAATGGCAATAAAAACTTACTTGGTAAGAAGTACAGCAGCTTTGGATAGTATAATGCATTTTTAGAAACTGTTCACTTCGAAGTGCTGCGGTTATGGAAAAAGATATCACATTTTATCCCCGAAAATTTGAATCTGAGAAGCGTTACTGCAGTGACGTTTCTCAGACTGTGTATTCCAATGCAGATTATTCTTCCTGCGTGGACATAACCGCTCCAGATTTTCGGCAGTATCTCGAAATCGCTAGCACCTTTTGAAATGAAACTTGTTCAGGTTAGTTTTATGGTATATATCTACAACTACATGTATAATAGATTGAAACAAACAATGGGTTCCAATTACCAAACGTGTACGATCCCTTTAATCATAGTCGCTGCACTCATTATTAGGGTACAGGACCGTTTGTGTCTTAAACAAAAAATGTTTTGATTCTACAACGTCTTCATCTTTTCGTAAAGCAAATAATACAGATACAAACAAACATTGATCAGCCTACCACTGACACTATCTGTTTATTGTTTTTATAATATTGCAAGTACCCGTCCTATATCTACCAATCATTTATATACAGAAACCAAAGCTAAAACAGTTATCATTGTTCTTTTTAAATTTTAATCTCAAACATCTTTGGTTACTATTTTCAAATGTTAATCTATCTATAAGCTCAAAGGTTCGCATTAAATAACTTTAAAGGTAGAATACACCATTGGTAATTGCTTAAATTATCATGAATGGGTAGATTCGGGAGGTTGTATTTTATAGTAAAGATCGATTAACTGACCTTTCCGAAGTTTTACAATCATGCCGAGAAAAGCACGAAAACAGCATTTGTTTTTAACCGGCGTCGAGCAGTTATTCTTATGTTATTATTATTTTTTTTTTTATTGCAGTCCAGCGATCGCGAATTTGTCTTTATAAAATAAGATATTTTTTAATTACTCGGTAGTAAATATTTTCGATATCTGCAAATGGTGTATCCTACCTTTAACAATATAGTACACCAGTAAGGTTAACCACATTGTGTACGTTAATAAACTGTGCTTTCTTGTTTTATTTAAATCCATGTATCCATGATATAGACAGAAAACGCCAGCTTAATAAAGACACCTCTCTGGTAAAACCCGTTAGATTGTGTTCACATGTACCATTGAATGAAGACATTTATGGCAAGAAATTACTTTCTTGCCGGGGAGGTGCATTTTTGTTTGTGCAGCAGATATTCAGTGAATCTGACTATTAAACTTCTATTAAATTCGAAAATAGTATAAATCCTCACCATTCGAATTTCAGCGCTAACATCAACACATTCATCACATTTGTCATATTTTTACCAACACATGCACCACCACTGCCGTAACGTCAATTACCTTGTTATAAATTGTATATTCTCTTCTTTGGGGCCTTTCCCAATTTCTTTTTCTATCCCTCTAATCCTCACCTCGTGTAACCTTTTAATATATTCTTGTGATGGGAACTCGTCAAAACATATCTTCACCACTTTACCCCTCACCACACCACTGTCGCTGTAGTTATACCAATCATCCTACTATCAAGCACCATTCTTCACAATCACCAATTTAGCACAACCAAGCTATCACCACTATCACCACCTATCACCACGACCACCTATTACCACGACCACCCGTATCACCACCACCACGACCACCTATCACCACCACCACGACCTCCTATCTCCACCACCACGACCACCTATTACCACCACAATAATATACCACCAATACTCAGCATCTTGCTAGGCAAAACCCCTGCGCCTAGATTTTAACAAGATTTAATGGTAAATAATTATGGTCTCCAACCATTTTTTGTTTAGTCAAAATGATCATGTTGGTCGTATATGTATAATACCAATTTGAAAACACTTCATGGTTAGCTAGCTGTTTAACAGTTGACCTAAGAAATGGACAATTTTGACCAGAAGGTTGGATGGACAAGAAAACCAATATTTCGCAATGATCCATGAATCAAAAGTAAGGTGACTAAATATTTGTCTAAAAGTAAACCCACTTGTTTTTAGATGACGCAAGTATCGATCACTTTGACTTTCGATTCATTGTCGATACCCGTCATCTGTTAAACTGTTTTCACCCCCGTTGCCATTGTGCATAGACACGCCCATAGCAACTGCTCTAATGGTTGTATTAGGTCCCTCGCTAATGTGACATATCCTAGTGCACCATGGGAAAAGTTTGCAGATGGTCCTCTTGTATGCGATCCGAAAGTCCCTACCGTACGCGTATATGAACGGGTTAATGGCGGAATTGGCGTGTGTTAACACAATGAAGACATCAAAGATGGTAACCGATAGCCTGTAGCAGGACGGGCAGAGAGCCGTGCGGAGGTTAATGATGGAGAGCGGGAACCAGCACACAGCGAAGATAACAATGATGATACCGACGGATTTGACGGCTTTTACGTCTCGTTTGTAGGCAGAGAAACGACGCTTTTTGCGGGCGTTGGAGGACGCCATTGATGATCCGACGACACTGGGTGGATTGGAATATGTACCTCCCGATGGACCAATGCGTCTGAGCTGCATTGAACAAAGCAAGACATAAAAACGCTCTTTAATTAACATATTATCTAAGACTATTTCTTAAACTTAAAGTATATGTATATTGAAATTGAATCGCCATTAATAATCAGATGATAATATATTCTATATCCCAATATTCATACATCTGCTGCTTGATATAACACTTAAGAACACAAAAGCCTCTTGTAAATACATTTTGCAAGAGCTTGTCTATCTATAAACTTTGCCTACTATTAATCTCAAGGGTACCTAAGGAGACGTAGGCTAGTAATAAGCATCTCGTTATATAAGGAATTCAATCCATGAGTAAACTGTACTGTAAACATGACAATGCAGTGATGCACATTTCCGTAACAATCTCCCGTGGCAGGGACGTGGTTATGCGTCATGAAAGGCAATAAATCCATCCGCGAATCTCTATAGTTACTGAAAATTGTAAATGTGCATTTCCATCACAGCGCGCCAAAACGCAAACAGTAAATAAACACAACGGGCGATGTATGGTTTCTATGTTGCAAACCATAGTTACGGGCCTGACATTAAGAAAATCGATTTCCTTATCATACACAAAAACACCGTCACGAAAAGCCCTAATTGTACGTTATGGCGTGTTTATTCTAGCGATTTAACCATGTTTGCAATTTCATTAAAAACTAAATTATGGATAGTTAAGCGCGCTGCAAACGTAAAACGCGCGCGAATTATTTCAGGGCCTGCGGTAACCAAGCAATTTCGCGCCAAAAGTGTGTTTGCGTTTAAATGTTGATTTCCGAACACGTGCGAACACAAGTCGTCTTATTACGAACCGCCTCCTTAACTCTGATTCCTCGCGAACGGTAGAATTCGGTCGGTCCTAATGTTTTTTTCTCAAATCGTGTGTTTGATTAATATCTTATTAGAAGAATAAACGGCGGCGCAATTGATTAATAGCCTCAATGATGAAACATTCCTCAGCAGAAGTCGAGTTTTCGATCAACACTAGAATTCATAAAATAAGCTCGTCCAAAAAAAACTGATACTGATAAAAAAATTAACTCTTGAATCCCAAACAAACACCAAGTTGCCAGGCGAAAATGTTCAAAATATTGCACAACAAAATTAATGAACGCGACGTGTCTGAAGATAAACGACGAATATAAATTTGAGCTTAGACTAATGTCGAGGAGAGTTGGCGCATGTTTCTAGCTGTGAGCTGGGTTATTTGTTTCACCTATTACTTTAGTCTAAATTTGACTGTGCGCGATGATTGATCGCAGCCGTCTGGTCGGAACGAAACACGGTGGTCTTAATCGGGCAATATTGGTCAGGACGATGAAATCTCCGAGGAGAATGCGTCAGTTTGATGTGTTGGTATCGAGATGTGATATTGTGTTCCGCTGTCTAGGATGACAATGCGACGATGATGCTGTATTTAATTGTATCAAGGAGTGAGAAAGTCTATTGACTGAAAATTGTATACCCATAGAGATAGGACTATAAATCCATGATATTGTGACCAGTAGATTACATAGGCAACAATTTTGTGAAATTATGTTATTATCAATGTTCGGGCCTTCCTTCCAGGTGGCAGTTAGTGTGAAAGCTGAGGGTATTTTATTTTGCTTCCCAGTATAAATATTAAACCCATTATAAAACAATGTTTCCCTCCCGTTTACTATTTTTTCACTAGATATTGATCATTTATAACATACAAACAAGCCTGCCTGGCGCCCACTCAGAATTTTCAAAGCGTCACTAACCCATGTTCCCCAAAATAACACCTTTATTGCAAAAGGACGCCAAGTAAAGATTGTCTCCTTCTTAAATAACAAAGTAAAGGAAGAAACCGTTCAACAATGTAACATAATTCTCTTTCACGCAGCAACGAAGATCAAATATCTTCGGAAATGTCATTCAACTGATCAGCATACACGGGTCCGGTCACGCCATGGCGCCTTTTGGCTTGCTCTTGTAGCCCCGTATAAATAAGATTGTTTTCACCGGTTCTTGGGTGCGTAATTTTAAAACTGAATTTAAGGTCAGGTTTTATTTCTGGAGCCTGTGTGAACAGAATTCAAGTTGTTC
Source organism: Crossaster papposus (assembly GCA_037893245.1). Lineage (NCBI taxonomy): Eukaryota > Metazoa > Echinodermata > Asteroidea > Velatida > Solasteridae > Crossaster > Crossaster papposus. The sequence continues at coordinate 624,167 of JBAIAA010000947.1, forward strand.
TTATTTCATGACAGAGTTGTAAAGCCAGTCAAGGGCCAATCGTTAATTAAATCAGAACTAAGCGTCGAAAGAAATAAGATGGGAACGCAACGAGATTGCTTTTGTCACACTTCATTGGAATGGTTGCCTTTGTTATAATTAAGAATTAATCACGACCGGAGTGCATGCTCGTTTTTGAAGGGCACGTCAAGACAGTAAGCACTGGGACAGTTGACCAAAGGGAGCGAATCACGGTGCATATAATGAAAAGATTGTTTGTCAAAACAACCGAGTAGCTATTCTTTAATCTGCATCGCATTCCTGTGGGTTTGGACTTTTTCAATCATTCTGTTTGAAGTTTTTGCTGTGCAAGCCTAAATCGTTGAATCAGATGGTTTAGATAAGTGGCCCGTAATTTGTCCAACTTTGAGTAGACAAGACTCAACCTTGCCTCATATCATAATAACTGTAATTTTTGTTCGCGTCTGCAGTTTATAATAACACTTGGCTTGATGGGACAAACCATATAGTATCACGGATACACAACTGATTTCGTGGCGTACGTGCCCATGATGGCTTGACGGTTGCTTACAAGTTACCATGGTGAACACGGTTAACCTCTGACCTGTTTCCCAAAATAGTTCATATTTGACCTTTTGGTGACTCGTAGTCGTAGAGGGGGCCGTCATCGATGCCTCAATCCAAATGAGTTAGGCGATGACAGAGGGGGATCATGCAGACTTGAGTTAGATTGTGCCTGATTATTAATAAGGAGCGTTATAAACGATATTCAGGCTTTTTTGTAAAACATTATACGTGAATAGATGTAAGCCAAATTGTCTGTTATGGTTTTCTAACCCAATCATTCCCCGACGTCTATAAATTGCTGGGGGGGGGGGGGGGGGGGGGGGGGGGCGAAGAAAGTCAGGGAACCATAGACTACAATAACAGTGTTGTTTTCTTGGTTTTCCAGCATTGAGAACACAAAACTTTAAAACAGGTGATACACAAAAATGAATCACCTAATCCATCCATTTTATCGAAAATTACAGCACAAAAAGCAATATTTGTAAATATTGTCCCGCTGATAATGATACTTTTTGTTTGTGAATTTCACTTGGCTCCACTTAAAGGTAGTATAGGCCCCTTCACCATTGGTAAATGCTTGAATTATAATGAATGGGTTGATTTTGGGGGTTGTATTTTATAGTAAATATTATTTAACTGACCTGTCCGAAGTTTTACAATCATGGATGCCGAGAAAATCACGAAAAACAGCGTTTGTTTTTAACCGGCGTCGTGCAGTTATTCTGATGTTATTATTTTTTTTCGCGATCGCCGGCCGGCGATCGCGAATTCGTCTTTATACAATTATATTTTTCGGATCATTACAGGATATCTAGCGCAATCATTTTGCTGGATGCCTAGAATCATTATTTACTTTCAAATAAGTAAGATATTTCTCAATAATTCGGTAGTAAATATTTTCAATATCTGCAAATGGTGTATCCTACCTTTAAAAAACGAATGTAGAAACCCAATGGTAATTAATGTTAAATTGTTCAGGTGCACCTTCCCTCGCACGATTCCCCAAAGTATAAATCTCAAGTCTCTTTTTGTAGGTTGTAAGATTCTTCAAGTTACCGTTAATGGACTGTCAACCCTACTATAGCCATCCTGCATCTCTAGATCATATTTCTTTATTCGGAAATGACACGTACGATGGACATCAGCAGCTAGCTATACGCGGTCACTTATCTCCATCTTGGATGGTCAAGATAAATCTTGCGGCGTGGTATAATGGCTGCAATCGTTGATTGACTTGACCGCGCGGGAGATTGTAACGGCGCAAGCTATTAACTCCGCCCAACGCTACTTTGTCCGCGCAGTCCGTGTAGAAATCTGTTGTCCACGGCCCAATGTGTCTAAATGTAAAAAGTGTATTATTTGTAGGCTAGGAAGTGATTTATAGCTTGTAACGGGAGTTAAAATTACTTATGACTATTTTTTTGTTCGGATGTTCGCGGGTGTTGATGTTTTTTATCTATAGACTGATGAAAATAATTTTTTAAGTAAAAACATTTTGTTCAACCAAAGCTGTATTTCGTATCACTAAGACTTCACTCTGGTTTTTAATTGATGTCAAAGTCATTACACGCCATTAGGCTTTGTTTCCAAACATCAATGTTAATATTGGACGAACGATATACAAACCACCCTCGGTCTCTGTAACAAATCATCCAGACAGTCTTGTAAGCAAATTGCCACAGAAATAATTCTTGTTTGTTTGTCCAGCACAGCACCAATTAAATATTGTTCTGTTATCCTCCATCTAAATATGCAATTGTGCTAAATCTCATCATAGAGAAAGGAACATAGATCTCATGCAGCATTGATCTGGTATTTACACTAACATGTTCAGTCAAGCAAGATTCCTTTCATCCATTTTTTATGTAAAACCTATTTGTACACCTGTTATGCAATTCTGCTAAATCTCATCATAGAGAAAGGAACATAGATCTCATGCAGCATTGATCTGGTATTTACACTGTTTAATCAAGCAAGATTCCTTTCATCCATTTTTTATGTAAAACCTATTTGTACACCTGTTATGCAATTCTGCTAAATCTCATCATAGAGAAAGGAACATAGATCTCATGCAGCATTGATCTGGTATTTACACTGTTTAATCAAGCAAGATTCCTTTCATCCATTTTTTATGTAAAACCTATTTGTACACCTGTTTATTAAAGACGTGTTTGCACAGTGTTGAGTTTATCCTGATTTACAATCTCCCCCAGCCGAGCCATCGTGGAACAAACTGCAATTTTTGTCCCGATTTTAATCGATAAAAATCGCTAGTGCATATGTTCCATCGTGGGCTGATTGACACTTTGGGAAGCAGGTAGTCTACAATATGCATTTCAAGTCAAGGTATCCCGAAAGCTGTGAGAATTATATATCTTTATTTCTATGTCTTTATGCAAATAGAGATCCCACATGCAGCAACTCTTAAAACAATATTGTGCGATAAATCTAAATTTGACAGATCTCGGTCAGTTATTTGGCGAGGCATTTTATCATCATTTTGAGGACCCAGTTTTCTAGCGCTACTCGGTGTAACAACTTTGACCTCCGTCTAAGCACAGCAAAAGCATGCTGAAACCCTGAAGGAAAGAGTTGACAATAGAATGCTAGTATTATGCACATCCACGCCATGATTTCCTGCCGCAGTATTAAAGCACAACTTTTCTAAAATCAGGCCATGATTTAAATGGTCTTTCCATTCGCTCGAACCAATCAATTAATTCCCGAAGCGACATTTATTCAACGTTTTCCTGATTCAAAGGATATCTTGCTGCAATTAAGGATCAGAAATTCATTCGACTGTAAAAAGGAAGTTATTGAGACGGCAAGTCAAGCCCAATAAATTTGCCAAAGTTATTAAAAATGGTCTTTTGGGAAAAACCCACCGGCAGAGAAAAAAACCAGTTACATGTTTTTTACAGCGACTAGTATTTCGACTCGTAGACTGTTTCGGTGATAAATTAATATTTTGAGCTTGATAAGCGCTTTTGTGAATTTGCTCCTGTATTTTAACAGCCGGCCAAATTGCCTAACCACTTTCTGTACTTGCAGGTTCGCGAAATGGCTTTATTATTCAACCGGGGCAGACATTTTAAATGCCGAACAGTTTCGGTGCTTGCTGAACATTATTGTATTTTTTAAACCGGAGGCAATATTTTCTGTGGTTCGAAAACGTTTGTACTGCATGTACAAGTCCGTGAAATTGGTTCTGTGTGTCCACATCACCGCCACCTGTACCATCCTGTCGCGTAGTAGTGCTTTGCTTGCTCAATCAACGCCAAGTAGCCACGCTGTGTTTATTTTCATGTTTTGCCCTGGGCAGAATTCAGTGTCGGAACGTATATCGTGCAACCGCCGATTGGCGTAAACATAAACCCGGGCCATTCAATATCGCCTGTAAATGAATCCCTTTAGACAGTGTTGTTACAATCTCCCTCTGCTGCATGAAGATTAACGATATTTGAAATGCAAGCCGATGGCGTACGCGGATGTAACATGTTGCGCCTATAGCGCAGTAATCTCATGTAATGAATACGTCTCTATAGGCCAGGCTTGCGGGAGTTAACAGCGGGTGACATTTCTAGTTGCCAAATAATTTGGCAATTTTCTCGAAAATAATAATTCTACTGATGCCTTTTTGTCATACTAGTAAGTTAGAAGATTAAGATAAAAAACTATTCAAGTTGAATTTACTATTTGTCATGAGTTGACTTTCTTAAAACGAACTTGTTTATATTGAAATTCATCCCTATTTTCATCCACACGCAGCCTGAATAAATTGAACTGCATGTGTTTGACCTTTCATCACGTGACTATTGTGGTGAGGAGAAAAGAAGAGAATGAGGGTGTGTCGAGTATAATAGTTAATCAGTCATCATTATTGGGTTAAACCTTACCTGTGTCCGTATTGCTTTGTAAATGAACCCATACAACACCAGCATGACGGAAAATGGCAGAAGGATGACCACAAAACAATTAAAAGCCATGTAGTTCATGTCAATCACTTCCATAAACATACACTGCGGTTTATCAGGCTGTCCCCGATTCCACCCAATGACTGGTAGAAATCCAACAATCCCAGCGAGTACCCAGGATGTTAAGATGATGACTATGGCTCGCTCCTTGGTCACAATGGAGTGATACTGCAGCGGGTAAGCTACGGCTATGTAGCGGTCTACTGTTACCCCAATCAGGCTGAAAGTTGAGGTGGCACAAAGCCAGAGCAGGAAAGTCAACATGATCAAGCAGGCATGGAAGTTATGAGGTAAACCCTCCGCGGTCAATAGGGCAAACGGTACCCCTAACAGACCCACCAAGAGGTCCGCCATCGCTAGCGAGACAATGAAGAAGTTAGTGACCGTCTGAAGACGCAGCGAGCGGGCGTAGGTCACGAGGACCAGGCTGTTCCCCAACAGAGCCATCACGGAGATGAAAATCTCCATCGAGAAATACGCAGCGGTGACTTGAAGTTGTATGCTGTCATCTCCCGAGGACATTGTTGTTTCTAAACCCATCTTGAAACTGAACGGTTCTATCGACAGGTGTTCATGTACAAGGAGACGGACCCTTGTTGTCCTTGGTGTAACCACTGCGATTCCAACAAACATAAATCTCACAACCTTCCACGATCCAGGACAGTGTGTTATAGTTCCGAGTGATTTACAACGTGCAGCTCACGCGAATGACAGCTATACGAGCTGCCTAGTATTAGTAATAGTATATAACAGACGCTTCTTTAGGAAAATGCCTCGCTCAGAAACAAAAGCTGGTGTCGTTAATTACAGGAGAGACGTCAGTAAATCGGGGGAGAAACGCAAGAAAAATGGCCTCAGGTTCATTGAATGAAATGCCCTTTAATAGCGATACAAACTGAAAGTAAGTTGTCCTGGCCAGTTTCATATCTCATAAGCTGCCACATTCATCCAAGCTGCCAACATGTTACTGTTTCCTTCACAAATCAAAACACCAGTGTTGCATGCCACACCCCTATTGTTCATCAGACGTTTTCATCCACTCACTCAAATGCCATAGATCAGTTCCTTTTTTCAAATCCACTCCAAGAAATACAAGATTATCAGGTTTGATCCCGACAATGATCACATCCACGGGCAGAAACCCTGGGCGCTGTTCCGTTAAGTCGTGGCAGTGTAAGAAGTTTGTGAACATGAAACTTCCCAGACTATTGAGTCTCTGTGCTCAGATGGTCCCCAACATCATGCACGACCGTACGGCGTAGAACAAGTGCCATTATCACATAGAGGAGAATCCCCCTGTTATGAGCGCAGATAGATCGAGGCGGTGGGCCCCACACGGAGATTGGTGCTGGCTGATCGTGCGTGACATCGGTACCCAGTGCATCTGTTAGTGAGTTGGTTGCCTTTTGAGATGTCATGACACAAGAAGAGCGTCTTGTTAGCTTGTTGATTAAATCTCTCCCTTCTTATTACGTGAACTGATTTGTGGTGATAACGGTGTGTTGGTTCGTGGCGCAACTCGACCGGATACATTGTCGGAGTTGGTGTTTGTTCATGTTGAAGACTGATTTGTCTTGAAGAATTAGAGATTTCCGCCTTTCCACTCTGGAAGTTATTGAGAAAAGATTAGATCTATTAAATAAATGCAGAACACACAAAATTCAATTTGTTTTTTATTTGCTTAACAAAATTCAGCTAGGCGTGTACCTCATTTATTTTACTTATTGTACTTAAATGTAGAAAGCAAATGTGCGATGCACACCGGAAATACTAATGTATTTGAATTATGTTATAGGCATTACATAATCGTTTGTCAGCTGGTCAGACGCCCACACGCAACCCCAAGCCCCGCCCACGCTTGCTCAGTCTATAGTTAGTATTCCAGCAATTATAAAATAATAGTCAGTAGTCACTGTATGAGTTAGTTAGATATTACACCATTGTGCACGTAGGTTTTTTAACACGTTCTTTCTAATTATTTGCTTGGATGTTCAGTAGTCACTGTATGAGTTAGTTAGATATTACACCATTGTGCACGTAGGTTTTTTAAACACGTTCTTTCTAATTATTTGTTTGGATGTTCAGTGGATAAGGCACGGAGGGATTTGATTACATTGTAATTCGAGGTTGAAGCACGGTCGGCCAGGGGGAAGATAATCAATATTCATCATTCACAATGAGTCATGATTTCGACCCAAATTGAACTAAATTGTGTTCTGACGCATGTTAGAGCGAAGTCATGCCACTTTTTGGTTAATAATTCGGTTAGTCTATTTGATAAGCAGTCAGAGTACAAACTATAAGTTGGTTTACAAAACGTTTGGTTTTAGTGCGTGTAAAATCAGCCACTTTAGTTGGGCGGGAATCGAACCTCTGCTGCATAATTTATTAATTAAAAGTCTTTTGTTGTGTTGAGAACAAAACCAGTTGATTTGAATACATTCTGTGTCTCCTGACAATGTTTGCCTGGGAGGTAGCCTAAAAGTTCGATTTGTTTTAACAAGGCGAACAAATATGTTTTCGTATATAATTATTACTAGCTTTTTTTATGTCAACATTACAAATGACATCCCATAATCTCGTTACTTGACACATTTTTCTCTCATGTAACTAAAAATAATATAAAGCTTTTTATAAGAACGACAGTTTTAGAACAGAAATGTCGGCATAAAAAGCATTAATGCTATTCAAAAATAACCAGCCAGTAAGCAGTTTGTAGCAGTTTTATCCTTATTCAAAAATAACTATGTCAGTTAAATGTCAAAAGTCACGTTTTGATTCCTAGTGTTTACTCATCGATTCGTACGGCCTAGCAGGCAGTACCAATGTAGTAAATAAAAATACGGCGCCCACCGTCCAAGGCTTTTGAATTGCTTCAAGTATAAAGTTACCAATTTCGCGCCTTTAGATCCAACCGTGTGTAATAATTTACGACTGTTGCATGTATTATCTCTCTCTGTAATTTAACACAACCCTTTTGACCTTTTGGAGATTTTTTGAGATTATTGGGGGCGCTGTTTTCTCCGGTCCATGGCCTTTCGTTTCAAAGATAGCAGGGCGTATCTCGTGGCAAATTATGTAAAATGAATTACATATGATATGCTGTGGCTCGGGGCAGTACCAGTAAAGTTATGTTTTCTAACGATGATCAACAACCATATTAAGATATAATCATTATTTATTACGATTTGATACCGTATACGCGAACTCTTTATAATGGAAATGACGCCCTACTTTCGGTCAATCTGTGGATTTTACTATCTTCATCTGAACATCATCTAAAACCAGAGGGCGCTGTTACAAATGAACATTAGCACCACAGCACACGTACACACACATCCACACGTCCGCCGTGGGTACGGGTCGGAGATGGCCAAATCAAAAGGGGGCGCTGTCCATGATACAAATGTAGACACCTGAACGCAAATAATATTATACCTCCCGAAACCAAAGTGGTGCATTTATAATGTCTGTAGAGTTTGTTCGGTGTTTTAAAACATTTTGGTGATTGTGAGTTTGTGTCTGCATTCAAATAGTTGACGTATAACAAGAGAGGACAATAGGGTCCACGATAGACAGAAAGTCCACGACTGAAATTCGTGTGCAAAACATGGGATGCCTTACGAACAAAAGAAGAACAATAGGGGTCTACAATGGAAGGTGTTGACGCACATACATGGGTACGTGCATGACTCGCCACAAAAATATATATGGGGGGGGGGGGGGGGGGGGGCTTGACCAAAGGCCTCCTTCCGGTCAAAAAGTGGATGATTGGGGTATGAAAAAAGTGGATGGTTGGGGTATGATCCCCTATACTAGGATTATCATCTATGGCGACACAGGGTTGCATCCAAATAGATGAATGCAACATCCATGACGATTATCAAAGCAGCGCCGGTTGTATTCCCGCAAGGGCCATTCGGTCATCTTAATGTTTTTGCTAATGACCTGTTTTTTTGTGTTTTTTATTTTTTTTATTTCCCTATTTACTGTCAGCTAATAATGTGCTTCTTTGTCTAATTTCAACTCTACTCAAAATTCACAAAAGATCCATAAACGATTAAAAATGGTTTCAAGTCTGGTTCTATAAATGTTGTTATAATGTGCGGACATGCACGCAGCAGTTTATTTACTAATTAGCGTAAATGTTAATTGTTCACAAATATATGCATATCTTTATGCAAACATGAGAGCTTACGTGCATGGAAACGGTGTATTTAAAGCTGTCAATTTAAAGTGTTTGTTTTTCATTTTCAAGTGCTATTTTGCTGGGAAAAAAGGGGGAAAAACTCAAATCAGCATTTTTCTTTTTACCACAAAAACAGTAAAAATGTGTGATTTAACTCCCCCCTCTGGCAGGATTTACGCCCTTGGCACAGCATGTATTCTTGGCAGATTTCTTGCAAAACACTGAGCGTCCACAGGGTAATCTTTAATCCTTACTCTGTGGGGAAAAAATATTACGCAAACAAAACATTCTAAACAAAAATGCTGTAGTTTCTCCCCAGAAAAACAACCTCTGTTTTGGTTATTTGCCTTTCGTGAAGATTGTTAGTCAGCGATCGTTGGAATGAGGAAATTAATTCTCGATCACCATTCCGATCTTTTTGAACGTCTTCAAAGGTTCCTTGTAATTTCATCGTTGTTCCTGGCCAATAGTAAAAAAAACACGGAAAAAACATTGTGTTATGACAGCAATTCTACAGATGCATGTGAAAAAAAACCTTGACTACACAACAAGATATTAAAAATTAATTTCAAGTCTTTATGGGATAGCCGGAGGTAATTGTAGTTTTAAGAAGTCCCAGGCCCCATGCATGAAAGGACCTTCTAACAAAATTGAGAATTGCAAAACGCATGGGGGGGGGGGGGGGTAACATCTCCAGAACGGGAAAAAATCATATAATTTAGCTCATTTTACGGGTTTTTCCAATCATGTACATACGAGTGGGTTTACGTAAATATTTAATGTAAGTGTCCTCGGCAATTAATATGAAAGGACTTGGTAAGCAAGTAACCAAAATAGAACTATTTTTTTTATCTATGGCCTGTTGCTATGGTAACAGGCCATTTTGTGTTTTGGGAATTTTTAGCCAGTTTTGGGGCCGCCAAACCTGTTTCTTAGCTTATTTTAAAAAAATCACTCAGCCAAAATGCAAAATAATTATATCACCATTTGAACTATATCATTACAAAGAATCATCATTGCCCCTACTTGAGAAAAAAATAAAATGTTTTAAATGTCACCTTATGCCATTTGTAGAACATGCGTTAAAGCATGTTTTTATAACTTGTAAAGTTGAAATTTTTACCCTATTTTTGTCTCTCAAAAAGTCAACTTTTCCTTTTGGATTTGATTAGAGCCAACATTTTTTTAATTTTTATATCTGGTGAGAAAAGTTGGGGGGGGGGGGGGGTTGTATCCTCTTTAGGCAGTACTGCATCAAAAGACCCCGAGACGTTTTGAGGGACAAAAATAGGGTAAAAATTACATTTTATACATGCTTTAACGCATGTTCTAAAAAGAGCATAAGGTGACATTTTAAAACATTAAATTTTGTTCTCAAGTAAGGGCAATGATGAATCTTTGTAATGATAGTGAGTACAATGCCGTTCGAAGCAACCTGCGTAGTATCGTGGTTTGTGTTCAGCATGTACGTGGTTCAAATCCGGCCATATAATTCTTTATTTAATATCTTGCAAGAATTTTTTATAATTCGAAGTTTCGTTTTATTTTCGTTTTATTTAGTCAAGGAAAAAATTGACGACTTTTTGCACAATGTCGATACCGGTCTCGCTTATTAGCGTGGACATTATATAGCACTGTTACCATAATATTATAATCGCACGCGCGCTTGTAACGTGGCATTATGACGTCAAGGCCTCCCTTATTATAACAAGAATGGTTAGTTGGATCGATGCTTAAAAGCCAACATCATTATTTCTATCACTTGGGAAGAAAGAGGATTTTGTGAAAGAACATTGTAGGTCTACCTGAAAAACAAGGAAATGTGACCCACGCAAAAAAAGAGAAATTAAAAGTGGGTCCACGTAAATATTTCATATAAGTGTCCTTTTATAATATTTTAAATTATTAATATGAAAGGACTTGGTAAGCAAGTAACCAAAATAGAACCTATTTTTTTTCTTCTATGGCCTGTTGCTATGGTAACAGGCCATGTTGTGTTTTGCGCATTTTTAGCCAGTTTTGGGGCCGCCAAAACTGTTTTTTAGCTTATCATAATTGTATAATGGTCGTGCTTGTTGCGTAATTACTCTGTCCTTTGTGGTTTAATTGTGTATAACATATTATCAGCACGCTTGTAACGTGGCATTTTGACGTAAAATGTCTCGCTTATTAGCAACGGTAGGTAGTTGGAATTAATAGGGTGCATTAAGGCATGAACAGCCCTTCTCTATTATTAAGGCTAAGTTATGCCGAAATGACTGAAACAGGACGATTCGAGATTACTCCGTAATGGACTTGAAATTCCAGAAATCTTGTTTATTTCAAACCCAAATGCATTGATAAAGGCCGAAAATCATTTTAAATGAATCGGCAATTAAATTAGTAGGCCGTTTGACTCGTTAGTGCACAAAGTCATTTCTTTGAGGAAATCCGTCTTTTGTAAAAGACAACAACCTTCGAAATAAAAGAGTTATAACTAAGTGCTTTTTAACAGAACGCAGTTCACCGAGATCAGCTACGACCTAACAGTCACGACTTAATGCGACTCTGACGCACTTCTTATTGAAAATAGCTTAACTAATACCCCCGAGGGAAAAAGTACCACAAATTAGAATATAAATCTGGACGTTTTGTATTCCTTTTTTATTTGCCTTTACCGTTTTATGTACGAGAGTTTTAATTATAGGAAATTGTTTAGCATTTGTTTATTTCACTATATCACAAGGATTGGTGGTCAGGCTGTAGGCCTACGCCTTATTCAATTAAAAGTGAAGTCAAATCAGCATTTTTAAAACTTTGCAAATAGGAAATAAAGTAATAAAATAAAGTTAATTACAAATTAATACCAGTCTGCTCTTAGGAATAATTGAAATTATTATAATTTAAATAATTTAATTAAAATAATAAACAAAATAGTACGCGATGGTTGCGCGACTTTTGACCTTATTAGCGCGATAAGCTAAGGCGTGCGACTTTATGTGAACGCATTTTTTGATTTATGCGTGTATATAAATACGCGTGTCTATACGCGGATATATTAGCTCAAAAAATTGCGTATGTGATTCAGGGAGCACGATAAAAAATTAACTTTGTCCTGTATTCTTTTCCTAAAATTACTGTAGTGATAATTTATCAATTTTGAGAGTTTTAAATAATCACATTTTCAATTTAATGGGTATTCTTATTTTATTTACATAAATTGTTTGTTAAAAGCACTAAGGAACATTTTAAAATGGATTTGGCGCTATAGAAATGTCCATCATCATTATAACGATTTTTTTACCCAAATGTCATTATTATACCAAATACAATGGTTATTTTTTCCTAATTTAGTGACCGCGTGAAAGGGTCGTTTCCATTCGCACTATATTTCAAACATTGTGTACGAACCTCGTTGTGTGCCGCATGAAAGACGGTAGACTTGTCATCCAATTAAAATCCGTGTAAAAAAAGATCTGTAATTAAATAACGTCCCCCACATTATGCCATGTCATATACAGGCATCATCTGAAGGGGCATCGTAACTTATTGTGAATATTGGCGTCAAAGTTTGCGACTAAAATTTAATCCTTAATCTAAATTCACGTTTTGCCGTCAAATATTGACATGAATATTTGCACAACAAAATTACACCCGGTGGTGACTACATGTATAATGTACCGTACATGAATATGCGAAGCTAGCTGTAACGTGCTTGAGATTATGCGCATGCTCACATCCATGTAACAATAGCATCTATATAATAATACGCTACTCTCTGTCTGTGTGTCTGTGTGTCTGTCTGTGCGCGCTTTTTCGTCCCCTTCCCGGGGTCGTGCGGCGTTCAAACTCGGTGGGTGGGTCCGGCTCGGTCCCCGCAAGAACCAGTTTGCATTCGCTAGAGCGTACGAGGTCAAAGGTCATCTAGGGGTCACCTTTTTGAAGTTGGTCGGATCGTGCTTAAACTCGGTGATCGCAATGCATGCTCGATGCGAGGTGAGCGTGGCAAAAATAAAACGGGTTAGCGTTTTTCGGGTCTTCCGGGGTCAAAGGTCGTCTAAGGGTCGAATTTTCAAAGTTTGTCCTATCGGGCTAATGGACTGGGAAAAAAATTCTAACCCAGGAGGTCATTCAGGGGGTGAAACATCCCTTCAAAATAATGGTTTGGGCCAAAAGCCATAGAGTTGTGCAGACAAATCGAAATCTGATCCCTTTGTGTTTAAATAGCCGCTGTCAAAAAAAGTCGCTGACATCTCTTTGAGCGGCCTTGGTAGAGAACAATCAATCGCCACCCAGATATCCCCTGGGGGGTAGTTAGAGCTGTTGGTCGTTGTTATTTGTATCATATGGCTGTTTCATGTCTGTATCGCGCAATACTGATTTCAATGTTTACATGCTTGCAATGGATGTCCTTAAAAAAATACATAAAATAGCCAGAATGTTTAAATCTTTGATATGTGTGTCCAGGGTCCTTATATCCATCTGTTGAGACCGTGAGAAAAAGATTTGTACCCCCAAACACAGTTCATTACCCCCAACATAAAACGTCCCCCCTTTGGAGGCACGAGGTGCCTCGACATGTTTCAAATGGCTTAACTATACATTTAATATATGAACATGATAATGGCTATCCTGTCACCAAAACTTATTATTGGAATAGTGTTGGTAGTGCTAAAGCTTTTTGCAGGATTGCAGTGATTCGTTACTGACAAGTGGTAGTGTCACGGGAAGAAGTCTACAATATATATATTTGTGAATGTGTTTCTTTCAACATTTTTATTTGGCACCTCCATGATAGAGTCAACATGTATCCACAATCCCCATCCATCCAGGGAAGTAGCTACAAACCCGAGAACCGACAAACCCCGGGTGACCGCCTAGTATAGCTTGAATGCTGAACACAAAATCGCGTCATCAAATTTGCGATCGGAGAGCGAGACGCGAGTTTTTGTGACGCAAATATTAATGTCAATATTTGCAGCCAGATTTCCCTGGGGCATGCCTGCTGTGTGTTCTTCTCCCCTCAATGGTTTACCATTTATAAAGCTCCTTTATTGTCCATTTCTCGTCGCCATAGTTGTAAGATGGTTTAATTGTCTAATTGCCATCTCGTCTGAAATGGCCTATAGGCTTGGGTAAATTCAGCTATAGTACGCGGTATTGTTGGAGGAGTTGTTGTTTAATTTGATGTCGTCAGTGTAAGGTATCGTGTAGTTTGAGAAAGGAATAACTCATTTAGTATAAGTGCTTTTAGCAGAAGCTCGCATCCTAGTATTTTAGGGCAGATTACTGGGCAAGGAAAGTGTGTTAAACAAAGCTGATGAAACACATGTGAAAGGATTTATTTCATTATAAGCAGCCAGTGCAACTTATAATTCATTCAATAAACTGTACAAATTCATATGCAGGTTTTTAGTGAGTTTTATTCAATAATACGTTCTTTGTGATCAAGGAATAGTGGAATATAAGTTATTATATTTTTGCTCTTAACAATCGAGCCATAATATACAATTTAGATTTTAATACATAACTTTAAGTTTAGTACGTGTGTACTGTCACTGGCGGCATGCAACAGGATCTATACGGGGTGGCCCACAAAAACGGAGAGACAGACGGACATACTTTAACCATGGAGGTAGGAAATACCTCCATGCTTTAACTACGTTGTGGCCAAAACTACCTATACCAATGAATGGGGAATCTTTCTAGAAGGAAAAAGATACCAGTAAATCTGGATTGGTATAGCCAGTTTTGGCCTAGGGCAGTGGTAGTATGCTTGTCCGTTTTTTAAGGGCCCCCTATAATGTCTATAGATCAGTTGAAAACCTACCATTTTTAATAGCCGTAGGCCTAGTGCAAAAATGTTTGGGAAACTATATTCCCCAATATTTATTTTAATTTATATAATATTTATATAATCTATAGCCTTAATTGAGGCAAGAATTTGTCATTGATGTAACTGATTCAGGTTCGCTTTGATTTATTCAGTCTGTGAAACGTCTTGATTAACAGACATGCACCTCTTGCAAAAGTATCTCTTGAATGCTCTCCTAAAGTCCAAACTGAATCCGTACAAGAAGGGATTAAGGGTTGAATTCAGGAACGCCAGCCAGCACGTAGCGTCGTATAGCTTCGTTGGTACGCAGTTGCAGAAAGCATTGATAGGGAATAGGACAACAAACGGGAGCCAACAGATTAAGAACAATACCACGATGATGCCTAGAGTTCGCGCGGTTCTTCGATTAATGGCAGCGTGCTTCCTATGAATCTTTCGCAACCGTAACTTCCTCATCTCCTCGGCACTGACGATTGTTCCTTGGTTCTCGGCGACAGTGGCAGACACGGAATTTAATGTGGTGTCGTTCGCTGGTGTTGGGCACAGCGTGCTATTTTCAAGTCTGTCACTGGTATCCACGTTTGGCCGCGTGCCACTCGTTTTGATGAAGTCAGTGGGACCGTTGGTTTCATTGGACAACACGGACTCAACTTGAACTTCATTCAACGACTGTTGGCTGCCTAAGTATCCTCTATTCATGTATGTAGGTTTGTCCTGGGTTGATATTTCGGATACTGGAGTCGACAGTGTTGTAGTGGTGCTCAAACCCGAAGTGTTGAGAACATCGACTTGGATGCCCTGTGACGTCTTGTATTTGTCTTCTGGTGATTCAAATGACTCGAGAGATTGAAACTGGCTCTTGACGGAGATATATACTTTGACATAGAGGTACACCATGGCCGCCATTGGGGTGTAGTATATCAATATGGATGAAATAAGCACATAGATTGGATCTGTTAGGTAAATACAGTCATACTTGCCGAAGCTACCATACGCGAGTCGAAAGGCAACGATAGCTGGTATCCAGCAAACGGCCGACACCACCCATATTCCTGCCACAAAGATGAACGCTCTCTTGCGGCTGCTTCTGCCCCTGTGTTTCAGAGGTCTGGTGATGGCCCAGTAGCGATCTAATGATATCATGCACAGACTCAGCATAGAGGCAGTGCAACACATGAAATCGACAGTTATCCAGAGATCACAGATTACACCGCCCAAAGCCCAGAATCCTAAGATTAAATAGGACGCCATACAAGGCACGACCACAGCTCCCACAATGCAATCGGCTACGGCCAAACTGATGATGTAATAGTTGCTAAGTTTGCGCAGTTTGCGGTCGACGATAACCAACATGATGATTATGATATTTGGGATGACAGTGATGAGAATTATGAGAGATACGACGAGCACGACTAGGGCAACAGTTGAAGTAGGTATGGCGTCACTGGCAGAGGTAGGTGAGATAATATCCGTTACCCACATCGAGACCTCGGTGAAGACGGTTTCCGTAACTACAGTCTCCATCTCAGACATGTTTTCTTGTGAAACGTTTATCGTTGTTGCCCCAGCAGGTGTAGCCATGTTTGTCACGGGCTGCAAAGTTACGCTCCGTGCGTCCTCTGAAGCCATTCCGGTTTGCATGGCAACGTTTGTGGGAACTATCTGCGCAGTTTGAGTATCCTGGTTGACATCGCGTATTTTATATGGAGATCACAGTTTATAGATCGCCGGCAAACCATCCAATCAAATGACGCGTATGCTGTACGTCACCACCACGTGATGACAAATTCAGTGTTGTTATTGGCCAAGCTGCTTCTGTAACCAACGTGTAGCTCGTTCCGGTGGTTATCTTCATGTTTCTCCGAGTGGTTCACGTCAAGGAAAGAACTGCGCCGAGTATTACCTGACGGTGGGAAATACAAGTTTTAATGTTCACTCCATTGATAATTCAAATAAATTAAGAGGCTCTAATATATTAAACTCTCTTAATTATTTGTTAATTTCTATATTTCAGGTCATTCCAGCAGTTGTATTCATTTTTACTTGTAATTAATTAAACCTTGTAGCTTGCCACCCGACATGCAAACGGCTGGAACACGCATCTAAATATTAGCAATAGACACCTAGAATATCAGTTAGAAGAGGTTTTATTGGCCGATGCACACCGAACGGTTTGTGCAATGTGCTCACAGAGTGCCTGCTGTACCACAGAGACGTTTAAAATCACCGCGAATTGTTCGCTTGTTTGGACCCTTGTTTAGACGAACCAATAACTCATCGTTGTTACGTAATGAAATCTCCCGTTCGATTGTGTACAATGGTTGTTAACTTGAGTCCATCATGAGAACGGATACGGTGTTTAGCGGAAATTTCATGCCTAACCGCATCCAGGGTTTACATAACGTGGTACGTTTCACAATAGCAGCTGCTACGCATGTGGTCATACAACGTAACTAAATACAAATTCATGTGGTCAGACACTATCTCAAATTAGGGTTTTTTTTGCTGGGGATTAATGTTTCGGCTGGGGAAAGTTCTTGAAACTTACATTAAATTAAAATCGGTAACGCATAATAATGATTGCCAAACCCCCAACTCCCATGAGAAGAATTCGCCAATCTTCTTGACTGAAGCTACACTGCACAATGAAGCAATACAATTATGGGCAATACAATTATCGAAGCAACCGATATTAATTAATGAGAGATTTCTTACCTTTACGATTAAGAGTAAAGACTGTCGTGTTGCATAGTGATGTCTTGACACGCCTTCTTCAGTCACCAAGTGGCGAAGTATACTTTAGTTCCGCGATGTATTTAAGCCAACGACATTTGTTTCATAGTGCCAGCGTCTTCCGTAACAATTAGTGGTGTGAGTGCCCTTTCCGCGTCAATACAAAAATCAACCCACGTGAAACTAATTTTAACAATACTCTTTTATTATCATCACGCGTTTTGCTGACAAATGATCCGGTCAGGCGTACATTACGCGTACGGTGTTATGGAACATTTCGATCTGCACTAATAAAAGCCGGCACCTTTGTGGCCTTGTTTTGTTTGGTGATTGTTTCAACACATGCGCATTAATACGATACCTCACTTATCGTCATATATAACGAATTAGGCAATTGTGCACGACTCTGAAGGGAACTCGGGGACCTATATTATGTCGACACTCCTTTCTCTATGACTTAATACCAATCGAGAAAGGCAACTAAAATTACCAGTAAAAGACGGCATTTTGGGAGGCTAATTGGCACAGGCAGTGGTCCTATTATGTATTGGTGACTTGTAACGCACTGTTTGCCGCAATGCCTAAAGGCCGGTTTATACTTCACGCGAAAGCGAATGCGAAGCGAATTTAATGACGTAAACAATTAAAGTTTCATTGTGACGTTCTCAGTTGCCTTAACGAATTCGCTTCCGGCAATGACATTCGCGTTAAGTATATTAGCCGGCCTTTACAATGAGGTCTATGCCGCCGCTCGTATACGTACACTATAGGCACTTTTCATGCTCATTTTTCGACACTTTGGCTCCCGAGGAAAATCCCCTAAACAGTAATAATGCATCTTCACAGTCTTCTGACGACTGACAGGTATGAAACTGCACATTTCATAGTCTATTCGTCGAAAACCGATCGTACGTTGGCATTCTACACACAAATAGCGAGTGTCAGACTATTCGGAGAATTAATCCGGATACCTAACCTATACAATGTGCAGTTTAGAAAGGGAATTGTCTATTGTCCTTATAATCGTCTATAAGTTACCAATTTCGCGCCTTTAGATCCAACCGTGTGTAATAATTTACGACTGTTGCATGTATTATCTCTCTCTGTAATTTAACACAACCCTTTTGACCTTTTGGAGATTTTTTGAGATCATTGGGGGCGCTGTTTTCTCCGGTCCATGGCCTTTCGTTTCAAAGATAGCAGGGCGTATCTCGTGGCAAATTATGTAAAATGAATTACATATGATATGCTGTGGCTCGGGGCAGTACCAGTAAAGTTATGTTTTCTAACGATGATCAACAACCATATTAAGATATAATCATTATTTATTACGATTTGATACCGTATACGCGAACTCTTTATAATGGAAATGACGCCCTGCTTTTGGTCAATCTGTGGATTTTACTATCTTCATCTGAACATCATCTAAAACTAGAGGGCGCTGTTACAAATGAACATTAGCACCACAGCACACACACATCCACACGTCCGTGGGTACGGGTCGGAGATGGCCAAATCAAAAGGGGGCGCTGTCCATGATACAAATGTAGACACCTGAACGCAAATATTATACCTCCCGAAACCAAAGTGGTGCATTTATAATGTCTGTAGAGTTTGTTCTGTGTTTTAATACATTCGAACATTTTGGTGATTGTGAGTTTGTGTCTGCATTCAAATAGTGGACGTATAACAAGAGAGGACAATAGGGTCCACGATAGACAGAAAGTCCACGACTGAAATTCGTGTGCAAAACATGGGAGGCCTCCTCCAAAGGCCTCCTCCAAGGGCCTCCTCCCGGTCAAAAAGTGGATGGTTGGGGTATGATCCCCTATACTAGGATTATCATCCGTATGGCGACACGGGATTGCATCCAAATAGATGAATGCAACATCCATGACGATTATCAAAACAGCGCCGGTTGTATTCCCGCAAGGGCCATTCGGTCATCTTAATGTTTTTGCTAATCACCTGTTTTGGTGGGTTTTTTATTTCCCTATTTACTGTCAGCTAATAATGTCTTCTTTGTCTAATTTCAACTCTACTCAAAATTCACAAAAGATCCATAAACGATTAAAAATGGTTTCAAGTCTTGTTCTATAAATGTTGTTATAATGTGCGGACATGCACGCAGCAGTTTATTTACTAATTAGCGTAAATGTTAATTGTTCATAAATACATGCATATCTTTATGCAAACATGAGAGCTTACGTGCATGAAAACGGTGTATTTAAAGCTGTCAATTTAAAGAGTTTTTTTTTTTTTTTTTCAAGTGCTATTTTGCTGGGGAAAAAGGGGGAAAAACTCAAATCATCATTTTTCTTTTTTACCACAAAAACAGTAAAAATGTGTGGATGATTTAACTCCCCCTCTGGCACGATTGACGCCCCTTGGCACAGCATGTATTCTTGGCAGATTTCTTTCAAAACACTGTGCGTCCTACACAGGGTAATCTTTAATCCTTACTCTGTGGGGAAAAACATTACGCAAACAAAACATTCTAAACAAAAGTGCTGTAGTTTCTCCCCAGAAAAACAACCTCTGTTTTGGTTATTTGCCTTTCGTGAAGATTGTGAAGATTGTTAGTCAGCGATCGTTGGAATGAGGAAATTAATTTTCGATCACAATTCCGATCTTTTTGAACGTCTTCAAAGGTTCTTGTAATTTCATCGTTGTTCCTGGCCAATAGTAAAACAAAAACACGGAAAAAACATTGTGTTATGACAGCAATTATACGTAGACAAGATGTCCAAACCTTAGATACATGTGAAAAAAACCTTGACTATACAACAAGATATTAAAAATTAATTTCAAGTCTTTACGGAATAGCCGGAGGTCATTGTAGTTTTGTGCAGTCACCGGCCCCATGCATACAAGGACCTTCTAACAAAATGGAGAATTGCAAAACGCATGGGGGGGGGGGACATCTCCAGAACGGGAAAAAATCATATAATTTAGCTCATTTAACGGGTTTTTCCAATCATGTACTTACGAGTGGGTTTACGTAAATATTTAATGTAAGTGTCCTCGGCAATTAATATGAAAGGACTTGGTAAGCAAGTAACCAAAATAGAACTTATTTTTTTTTATCTATGGCCTGTTTCCATGGTAACAGGCCATTTTGTGTTTGGGGCATTTTTAGCCGCATGTTTGGCCGCCAAACCTGTTTCTTAGCTTATTTTTAAAAAATCACTCAGCCAAAATGCAAAATAATTATATCACCATTTGAACTATATCATCTATATAATAATACGCTACTCTCTGTCTGTGTGTCTGTGCGCGCTTTTTCGTCCCCTTCCCGGGGTCGTGCGGCGTTCAAACTCGGTGGGTGGGTCCGGCTCGGTCCCCGCAAGAACCAGTTTGCATTCGCTAGAGCGTACGAGGTCAAAGGTCATCTAGGGGTCACCTTTTTGAAGTTGGTCGGATCGTGCTTAAACTCGGTGATCGCAATGCTCGATGCGAAATAAAACGGGTTAGCGTTTTTCGGGTCTTCCGGGGTCAAAGGTCGTCTAAGGGTCGAATTTTCAAAGTTTGTCCTATCGGGCTAATGGACTGGGAAAAAAATTCTAACCCAGGAGGTCATTCAGGGGGTGAAACATCCCTTCAAAATAATGGTTTCAGCCAAAAGCCATAGAGTTGTGCAGACAAATCGAAATCTGATCCCTTTGTGTTTAGCCGCTGTCAAAAAAAGTCTCTGACATCTCTTTGAGCGGCCTTGGTAGAGAACAAACACAGCTGTTATCAATCGCCACCCAGATGGTTTGGGCCAAAAGCCATAGAGTTGTGCAGACAAATCGAAATCTGATCCCTTTGTGTTTAGCCGCTGTCAAAAAAAGTCTCTGACATCTCTTTGAGCGGCCTTGGTAGAGAACAAACACAGCTGTTATCAATCGCCACCCAGATATCCCCTGGGGGGTAGTTAGAGCTGTTGGTCGTTGTTAGTTGTATCATATGGCTGTTTCATGTCTGTATTGCGCAATACTGATTTCAATGTTTACATGCTTGCAATGGATGTCCTTAAAAAAATACATAAAATAGCCAGAATGTTTAGTCCAGGGTCCTTATATCCATCTGTTGAGACCGTGAGAAAAAGATTTGTACCCCCAAACACAGTTCATTACCCCCAACATTGTCACGGGAAGAAGTCTACATGTACAAGCAGTGCTGATTTCGCTCATATAAGGTAATGCATTGGTTTTTATATCTAAGTTGAATTTAAATAACTTTAATCAAGGGAAAATGGTGTATCAATAATTCAATACATTCTTATAACTGTTACAAAATAATGCTCAAAAGGTGGGAAATATTATAAGAAATGTAGGCCTGTGTATCTGTATCATTGCAGCCAATTAAGTTTATGCAAGGTCAGCAAAATATTTTGTAAATCAATTATTAGTCTGTCAGATGAAGCAATCAGACGAGAGTTGTATTTGGCACCTCCATGATAGAGTCAACATGTATCCACAATCCCCATCCATCCAGGGAAGTAGCTACAAACCCGAGAACCGACAAACCCCGGGTGACCGCCTAGTTACAAAGAATCATCATTGCCCCTACTTGAGAAAAAAATAAAATGTTTTAAATGTCACTGTTATGCCATTTGTAGAACATGCGTTAAAGCATGTTTTTAGAACTTGTAAAGTTGAAAATTTTACCCTATTTTTGTCTCTCAAAAAGTCAACTTTTCCTTTTGGATTTGATTAGAGCCAACATTTTTTTAATTTTATATCTGGTGAGAAAAGTTTGGGGGATTGTATCCTCTTTAGGAAGTACTGCATCAAAAGACCCCGAGACGTTTTGAGGGACAAAAATAGGGTAGAAATTACATTTTTTACAAGTTCTGAAAACATGCTTTAACGCATGTTCTAAAAAGAGCATAAGGTGACATTTAAAACATTAAATTTTGTTCTCAAGTAAGGGCAATGATGAATCTTTGTAACGATAGTGATTACAATGCCGTTCGAAGCAACCTGCGTAGTATCGTGGTTTGTGTTCAGCATTTACGCGGTTCAAATCCGGCCATATAATTCTTTATTTAATATCTTGCAAGAATTTTTTATAATTCGAAGTTTCGTTTTATTTTCGTTTTATTTAGTCAAGGAAAAAATGGACGACTTTTTTCACAATGTCGATACCGTCTCGCTTATTAGCGTGGACAATATATAGCACTGTTACCATAATATTATAATTGCACACGCGCTTGTAACGTGGCATTATGACGTCAAGGCCTCCCTTATTATAACAACAATGGTTAGTTGGATCGATGCTTAAAAGCCAACATCATTATTTCTATCCCTTGGGAATAAAGAGGATTCTGTGAAAGAACATAGTAGGCCTACCTGAAAAACAAGGAAATGTAACCCACGCAAAAAAAGAGAAATTAAAAGTGGGTCCACGTAAATATTTCATATAAGTGTCCTTTTTTAATATTTTAAATTATTAATTTTTATTTCCAATATGAAAGGACTTGGTAAGCAAATAACCAAAATAGAACCTATTTTTTTCTTCTATGGCCTGTTGCCATGGTAACAGGCCATGTTGTGTTTTGCTCATTTTAAGCCATTTTTGGGGCCTCCGAAACTGTTTTTTAGCTTATCATAATTGTATAATGGTCGTGCTTATTGCGTAATTACTCTGTCCTTTGTGGTTTAATTGTGTATAACATATTATCAGCACGCTTGTAACGTGGCATTTTGACGTAAAATGTCTTATTAGCAACGATGGGTAGTTGGAACTAACTGGGTACATTAAGGCATGAACAGCCCTTCTCTATGATTAAGGCAAGGTTATGCCGAAATGACTGGAACAGGACCATTACAGGTTTTGTAAGGGGAATTCGAGATTACTCCGTAATGCTCTTGAAATTCCAGAAATCTTGTTTATTTCAAACCCAAATGCATTGATAAAGGCCAAAAAACTAAATTAGTAGGCCGTTTGACTCGTTGGTGCACAAAGTCATTTCTTTGACGAAATCCGTCTTTTGTAAAAGCCAACAATCTTCGAAATAAAAGAGTTATAACTAAATGCTTTTTAACAGAACGCAGTTCACCGAGTTCAGCTGCGACCTAACACGACTTAATGCGACTCTGACGCACTTTTTATTGAGAATAGCTTCACTAATAGTACCCCCGAGGAAAAAAGTACCACAGATTAGATTTCACATTATAAATCTGGGCGTTTTGTATTCCTGTTTTATTTGCCTTTACCGTTTTATGTACGAGAGAGTTTTAATTATAAGAAATTGTTTAGCATTTGTTTATTTCACTACATCACAATGATTGGTGGTCAGGCTGTAGGCCTACGCCTTATTCAATTAAAAGTGAAGTCAAATCAGCATTTTTAAAACTTTGCAAATAGAAATTAAAGTAATAAAATAAAGATAATTACAAATTAATACCAGTCTGCTCTTAGGAATAATTGAAATTATTATAATTTAAATAATTTAATTAAAATAATAAACAAAATAGTACGCGATGGTTGCGCGACTTTTGACCTTATTAGCGCGATAAGCTAAGGTGTGCGACTTTATGTGAACGCATTTATTGATTTACGCGTGTATATAAATACGGGTGTCTATACGCCGATATAATAGCTAAAAAAATCGCGTATGTGACTCAGGAAGCACGATAACAAATTAACTTTGTCCTGTATTCTTTTCCTAAAATTACTGTAGTGATAATTTATCAATTTTGAGATTTTTAAATAATCACATTTTCAATTTAATGGATATTCTTATTTTATTTACATAAATTGTTTGTTAAAAGCACTAAGGAACATTTTAAAATGGATTTGGCGCTATAGAAATGTCCATCATCATTATAACGATTTGTTTACCCAAATGTCATTATTAATAACCAAATACAATGGTTATTTTTTCCTAATTTAGTGACCGCGTGAAAGGGGTCGTTTCCATTCGCACTATATTCCAAACATTGTGTACGAACCTCGTTGTGTGCCGCATGAAAGACGGTAGACTTGTCATCCAATTAAAATCCGTGTAAAAAAAGGTCTGTAATTAAATAACGTCCCCTCATTATGCCATGTCATATACAGGCATCATCTGAATAGGCATCGTAATTTATTGTGAATATTGGCGTAAAAGTTTGCGACTAAAATTTAATCCTTAATATAAATTCACGTTTTGCCGTCAAATATTGACATGAATATTTGCACAACAAAATTACACCCGGTGGTGACTACATGTATAATGTACCGTACATGAATATGCGAAGCTAGCTGTAACGTGCTTGAGATTATGCGCATGCTCACATCGATGTAACAATGCCATAGGGCCTTTTCGAAACCGTTGCTTCGTCTTCGTCTTTGGCTTAAGGCGATTTTTGACTCCAAACTGCAAGATCTCCAGTCAAATTCTGACGCCTGTTGTACTTCAGAAACATTCACTCGATTGATGTGAACCCAAAAGTTAGACTATTTCAATTTTCTTCCATTTCTATTTGCTTCTCAGTATTTCGGAATTTGGAGGCGAAGCCAAAGCCAAAGACGAAGCAACGGTTTCGAAAAGGCCCATAGCTTGCATGCTGAACACAAAATCGCGTCATCAAATTTGCGATCGGAGAGCGAGACGTGAGTTTTTGTGACGCAAATATTAATGTCAATATTTGCAGCCAGATTTCCCTGGGGCATGCCTGCAGTGCGTTCTTCTCCCCTCCGTGGTTTACCATTTATAAAGCTCCTTTATTGTCCGTTTCTCGTCGCCATAGTTGTAAGATGGTTTAATTGTCTAATTGCCATCTCGTCTGAAATGGCCTAGGCTTGGGTGAATTCAGCTATAGTACGCAGTATTGTTGGAGGAGCTGTTTAATTTGATGTCGTCAGTGTAAGGTATCGTGGAGTTTGAGAAAGGAATAACTCATTTACTATAAGTGCTTTTAGCAGAAGCTCACATCCTAGTATTTTAGGGCAGATTACTGGGCAAGAAAAGGTGTTAAACAAAGCTGATGAAACACATGTGAAAGGATTTATTTCATTATAAGCAGCCAGTGCAACTTATAATTCATTCAATAAACTGTACAAATTCATATGCAGGTTTTTAGTGAGTTTCATTCAATAATACGTTCTTTGTTATCAAGGAATCGTGGAATCGTGTAATATACAAGTTAGATTTTAATACATAACTTTAAGCTTAGTACGTGTGTAGTGTCACTGGCGGCATGCAAAGGGATCTATACGGGGTGGCCCACAAAAACGGACAGCCCGACAGACAGCCACTCCGACAGACAGACCGACAGACAGACAGACCTACTCTCACTACGCTGTGAAACTACCTATACCAATGAATGAGGAATCTTCCTAGAAGGAAAAAGATACCAATAGGCCTATATCTGCATTTGGGCTAGTACTAGTAGTTTTAGTTCCAGACTCTATTTTGTAAAGCACAGTCAGGAGTCTGTTCGCACCTGGATATAACTAAGCCGCACCCACGAATTTAACATGACATTGTTTATTTCTTGGTGCAAATGGACCACTGACTTCACTTCACACAATAGGGTCTGGTGCTACAATTACTAGCCCAAATCGAGATATCTTGGTATCATTTTTAATCTAGAAAGATTCTCCAACCATTGGTATAGCCAGTTTTGGCCTTGGGGCAGTGGTAGTATGCTTGTCCGTTTTTTAAGGGCCCCTATAAGTATAATGTCTATAGATCAGTTGAAAACCTACCATTTTTAATAGCCGTATAGGCCTAGTGCAAAAATGTTTGGGAAACTATATTCCCCAATATTTATTCTAATTTATATAATATTTATATAATCTATAGCCTTAATTGAGGCAAGAATTTGTCATTGATGTAACTGATTCAGATTCGCTTTGGTTTATTCAGTCTGTGAAACGTCTTGATTAACAGACATGCACCTCTTGCAAAAGTATCTCTTGAATGCTCTCCTAAAGTCCAAACTGAATCCGTACAAGAAGGGATTAAGGGTTGAATTCAGGTACGCCAGCCAATACGTAGCGTCGTATAGTTTCGTTGGTACGCAGTTGCAGAAAGCATTGATAGGGAATAGGACAACAAACGGGAGCCAACAGATTAAGAACAATACGACGATGATGCCTAGGGTTCGCGCGGTTCTTCGATTGATGGCAGCATGCTTTAATTGAATCTTTCGCAACCGTAACTTCCTCATCTCCTCGGCACTGACGATTGTTCCTTGGTTCTCGGCGACAGTGGCAGACACGGAATTTAATGTGGTGTCGTTCGCTGGTGTTGGGCACAGCGTGCTATTTTCAAGTCTGTCACTGGTATCCACGTTTGGCCGCGTGCCACTCGTTTTGATGACGTCAGTGGGATCGTTGGTTTCATTGGACAACACGGACTCAACTTGAACTTCATTCATCGATTGTTGGCTGCCTAAGTATCCCCTATTCACGTATGTAGGTTTGTCCTGGGTTGATATTTCGGATACTGGAGTCGACAGTGTTGTAGTGGTGCTTAAGCCCGAAGTGTTAAGAACATCTACTTGGATGCCCTGTGACGTCTTGTATTTGTCTTCTGGTGATTCAAATGACTCGAGAGATTGAAACTGGCTCTTGACGGAGATATATACTTTGACATAGAGGTACACCATGGCCGCCATTGGGGTGTAATATATCAATATGGATGAAATAAGCACATAGATTGGGTCTGTTAGGTAAATACAGTCATACTTGCCGAAGCTACCATACACGAGTCGAAAGGCAACAATAGCTGGTATCCAGCAAACGGCCGACACCACCCATATTCCTGCCACAAAGATGAACGCCCTCTTGCGGCTGCTTCTGCCCCTGTGTTTCAGAGGTCTGGTGATGGCCCAGTAGCGATCTAATGATATCATGCACAGACTCAGCATAGAGGCAGTGCAACACATGAAATCGACAGTTATCCAGAGATCACAGATTACACCGCCCAAAGCCCAGAATCCTAAGATTAAATAGGACGCCATACAAGGCACGACCACAGCTCCCACAATGCAATCGGCTACCGCCAAACTGATGATGTAATAGTTGCTAAGTTTGCGCAGTTTGCGGTCGACGATAACCAACATGATGATTATGATATTTGGGATGACAGTGATGAGAATTATGAGAGATACGACGAGCACGACTAGGGCAACAGTTGAAGTAGGTATGGCGTCACTGGCAGAGGTAGGTGAGATAATATCCGTTACCCACATCGAGATCTCGGTGAAGACGGTTTCCGTAACTACAGTCTCCATCTCAGACATGTTTTCTTGTGAAACGTTTATCGTTGTTGCCCCAGCAGGTGTAGCCATGTTTGTCACAGGCTGCAAAGTTACGCTCCGTGCGTCCTCTGAAGCCATTCCGGTTTGCATGGCGACGTTTATGGGAATTATCTGCGCAGTTTGAGTATCCTGGTTGACATCGCGTATTTTATATGGAGTCAACAGTTTATAGATAGCCGGCAAACCATCCAATCAAATGACGCGTATGCTGTACGTCACCGTCACGCGATGATAAATACAGTGTTGTTATTGGCCAAGCTGCTTCTGTAACCAACGTGTAGCTCGTTCCGGTGGTTATCTTCATTTCCCCCGAGTGGTTCACGTCAAGGAAAGAACTGCGCTGAGTATTACCTGACGGTGGGAAATACAAGTTTTAATGTTCACCCCATTGATAATTCACAACAATTAAGAGGCTCTAATATATTAAACTCTCTTAATTATTTGTTTATTTCTATATTTCAGGTCATTCCAGCAGTTGTAATCATTTTTACTTGTAATTAAATAAACCTTGTAGCTTGCCACCCGACATGCAAACGGCTGGAGCACGCATCTAAATATTAGCAATAGACACCTATAATATCAGACAGTTAGAAGAGGTTTTATTGGCCGATGCACACCGAACGGTTTGTACAATGTGCTCACAGATTGCCTACTGTACCACGGAGACTTTAAATTCACCGCGAATTGTTCGCTTGTTCGGACCATACCTTTGTTCGGACGAACCAATAACTCATCGTTGTTACGTAATGGAATCTCCCGTTCGATTGTGTACAATGGCTGTACTTATGTCCATCATGAGAACGGATATGGTGTTTAGCGGAAATGTCATGATGCCTAACCGCATCCATGGTTTACATAACGTGGTACGTTTCACAATAGCAGCTGCTACGCATGTGGTCATACAACGTAACTAAATACACATTCATGTGGTCAGACACTATCTCAAATTAGGTTGTTTTTGCTGGGGATTAATGTTTCGGCTGGGGAAAGTTCTTGAAACTTACATTAAATTAAAATCGGTAACGCATAATAATGATTGCCAAACCCCCATCTCCCATGAGAAGAATTCGCCAATCTTCTTGACTGAAGCTACACTGCACAATGAAGCAATACAATTATGGGCAATACAATTATCGAAGCAACCGATATTAATTAATGAGAGATTTCTTACCTTTACGATTAAGAGTAAAGACTGTCGTGTTGCATAGTGATGTCTTGACACGCCTTCTTCAGTCACCAAGTGGCGAAGTATACTTTAGTTCCGCGATGTATTTAAGCCAACGACATTTGTTTCATAGTGCCAGCGTCTTCCGTAACAATTAGTGGTGTGAGTGCCCTTTCCGCGTCAATACAAAAATCAACCCACGTGAAACTAATTTTAACAATACTCTTTTATTATCATCACGCGTTTTGCTGACAAATGATCCGGTCAGGCGTACATTACGCGTACGGTGTTATGGAACATTTCGACCTGCACTAATAAAAGCCGGCACCTTTGTGGCCTTGTTTTGTTTGGTGATTGTTTCAACACATGCGCATTAATACGATACCTCACTTATCGTCATATATAACGAATTAGGCAATTGTGCACGACTCTGAAGGGAACTCGGGGACCTATATTATGTCGACACTCCTTTCTCTATGACTTAATACCAATCGAGAAAGGCAACTAAAATTACCAGTAAAAGACGGCATTTTGGGAGGCTAATTGGCACAGGCAGTGGTCCTATTATGTATTGGTGACTTGTAACGCACTGTTTGCCGCAATGCCTAAAGGCCGGTTTATACTTCACGCGAAAGCGAATGCGAAGCGAATTTAATGACGTAAACAATTAAAGTTTCATTGTGACGTTCTCAGTTGCCTTAACGAATTCGCTTCCGGCAATGACATTCGCGTTAAGTATATTAGCCGGCCTTTACAATAATGAGGTCTATGCCGCCGCTCGTATACGTACACTATAGGCACTTTTCATGCTCATTTTTCGACACTTTGGCTCCCGAGGAAAATCCCCTAAACAGTAATAATGCATCTTCACAGTCTTCTGACGACTGACAGGTATGAAACTGCACATTTCATAGTCTATTCGTCGAAAACCGATCGTACGTTGGCATTCTACACACAAATAGCGAGTGTCAGACTATTCGGAGAATTAATCCGGATACCTAACCTATACAATGTGCAGTTTAGAAAGGGAATTGTCTATTGTCCTTATAATCGTCTATAAGTTACCAATTTCGCGCCTTTAGATCCAACCGTGTGTAATAATTTACGACTGTTGCATGTATTATCTCTCTCTGTAATTTAACACAACCCTTTTGACCTTTTGGAGATTTTTTGAGATCATTGGGGGCGCTGTTTTCTCCGGTCCATGGCCTTTCGTTTCAAAGATAGCAGGGCGTATCTCGTGGCAAATTATGTAAAATGAATTACATATGATATGCTGTGGCTCGGGGCAGTACCAGTAAAGTTATGTTTTCTAACGATGATCAACAACCATATTAAGATATAATCATTATTTAGTACAATTTGATACCGTATACGCGAACTCTTTATAATGGAAATGACGCCCTGCTTTTGGTCAATCTGTGGATTTTACTATCTTCATCTGAACATCATCTAAAACCAGAGGGCGCTGTTACAAATGAACATTAGCACCGCAGCACACACATATCCACACGTCCGTGGGTCGGAGATGGCCAAATCAAAAGGGGGCGCTGTCCATGATACAAATGTAGACACCTGGGGTGCGTTCCGCTCACGCGAACGTTGCCAACGTTGGCCAACGTTAGCGTTGTTCGCGTGAGTGGAACGCAATGTTTGCCAATTATGTTGGCCAACGTTAGCGAAAACGGCGAACGACATTCCGAGCTGTTCGCTGTTGGCCAGTGACGTATTTTAATGATGGCGAAGCGGTTAGCAGACGGCAGGGTTCTTTTCACGGTTTTGATTTACGTTTTATACTTTTCGTTATAAACGGTGGATTGTTTTGAGCATTCACAGGGATCTTTTAAAGAAAAATAATGAGTTGGACAAAAAGCAGCGAACCAAACAATGTCACTTTCACTGGGCGCCGCCATTTTGAAAACGTAGTTTTTAAAATATCGTTCCACTTCAACTAACGCCAACTCAAAACGTTGGCGAACGTTCGCGCAAACAGTTCGCGTAAGTGGAACGCACCCCTGAACGCAAATATTATACCTCCCGAAACCAAAGTGGTGCATTTATAATGTCTGTAGAGTTTGTTCTGTGTTTGTGAGTGATGATTGTGGTGATTGTGAGTTTGTGTCTGCATTCAAATAGTTGACGTATAACAAGAGAGGACAATAACGTCCACGATAGACAGAAAGTCCGCGACTTAAATTCGTGTGCAAAACATGGGAGGCCTCCTCCAAAGGCCTCCTCCCGGTCATAAAGTGGATGGTTGGGGTATGATCCCCTATACTAGGATTATCATCTATGGCGACACGGGATTGCATCCAAATAGATGAATGCAACATCCATGACGATTATCAAAGCAGCGCCGGTTGTATTCCCGCAAGGGCCATTCGGTCATCTAAATGTTTTTGCTAATCACCTGTTTTGGGGGGGGGTTTTTGTTTTTTTATTTCCCTATTTACTGTCAGCTATTAATGTGCTTCTTTGTCTAATTTCAACTCTACTCAAAATTCACAAAAGATCCATAAACGATTAAAAATGGTTTCAAGTCTGGTTCTATAAATGTTGTTATAATGTGCGGACATGCACACAGCAGTTTATTTACTAATTAGGGTAAATGTTAATTGTTCACAAATACATGCATATCTTTATGCAAACATGAGAGCTTACGTGCATGAAAACGGTGTATTTAAAGCTGTCAATTTAAAGTGTTTGTTTTTCATTTTCAAGTGCTATTTTGCTGGGAAAAAAGGGGGGGAAACTCAAATCATCATTTTTCTTTTTTACCACAAAAACAGTAAAAATGTGTGGATGATTTAACTCCCCTCTGCCGGGATTTACGCCCTTGGCACAGCATGTATTCTTGGCAGATTTCTTGCAAAACACTGTGCGTCAACAGGGTAATCTTTAATCCTTACTCTGTGGGGAAAAACATTACGCAAACAAAACATTCTAAACAAAAGTGCTGTAGTTTCTCCCCAGAAAAACAACCTCTGTTTTGGTTATTTGCCTTTCGTGAAGATTGTTAGTCAGCGATCGTTGAAAGGAGGAAATTAATTCTCGATCACCATTCCGATCTTTTTGAACGTCTTCAAAGGTTCCTTGTAATTTCATCGTTGTTCCTGGCCAATAGTAAAAAAAACACGGAAAAAACATTGTGTTATGACAGCGATTCTACGTAGACAAGATGCATGTCCGTCCAAACCTTAGATACATGTGAAAAAAACCTTGACTATACAACAAGATATTAAAAATTAATTTTTAAGTCTTTACGGAATAGCCGGAGGTCATTGTAGTTTTGTGCAGTCCCCGGCCCCATGCATGAAAGGACCTTCTAACAAAATTGAGAATTGCAAAACGCATGGGGGGGGGGGGACATCTCCAGAACGGGAAAAAATTATATAATTTAGCTCATTTTACGGGTTTTTTCCAATCATGTACTTACGAGTGGGTTTACGTAAATATTTAATGTAAGTGTCCTCGGCAATTAATATGAAAGGACTTGGTAAGCAAATAACCAAAATAGAACTATTTTTTTTATCTATGGCCTGTTGCTATGGTAACAGGCCATTTTGTGTTTTGGGCATTTTTAGCCAGTTTTGGGGCCGCCAAACCTGTTTCTTAGCTTATTTAAAAAAAATCACTCAGCCAAAATGCAAAATAATTATATCACCATTTGAACTATATCATTACAAAGAATCATCACTGCCCCTACTTGAGAAAAAAATAAAATGTTTTAAATGTCACTGTTATGCCATTTGTAGAACATGCGTTAAAGCATGTTTTTAGAACTTGTAAAGTTGAAATTTTTACCCTATTTTTGTCTCTCAAAAAGTCAACTTTTCCTTTTGGATTTGATTAGAGCCAACATTGTTTTTTTTTTTATATCTGGTGAGAAAAGTTTGCGGGATTGTATCCTCTTTAGGCAGTACTGCATCAAAAGACCCCTGAGACGTTTTGAGGGACAAAAATAGGGTAAAAATTAAAATGCTTTAACGCATGTTCTAAAAAGAGCATAAGGTGACATTTAAAACATTTAATTTTGTTCTCAAGTAAGGGCAATGATGAATCTTTATAATGATAGTGATTACAATGCCGTTCGAAGCAACTTGCGTAGTATCGTGGTTTGTGTTCAGCATTTACGCGGTTCAAATCCGGCCATATAATTCTTTATTTAATATCTTGCAAGAATTTTTTATAATTCGAAGTTTCGTTTTATTTTCGTTTTATTTAGTCAAGGAAAAAATGGACGACTTTTTTCACAATGTCGATACCGTCTCGCTTATTAGCGTGGACAATATAGCACTGTTACCATAATATTATAATTATTGCACGCGCGCTTGTAACGTGGCATTATGACGTCAAGGCCTCCCTTATTATAACAACAATGGTTAGTTGGATCGATGCTTAAAAGCCAACACCATTATTTCTATCCCTTGGGAATAAAGGGGATTTTGTGAAAGAACATTGTAGGTCTACCTGAAAAACAAGGAAATGTGACCCACGCAAAAAAAGAGAAATTAAAAGTGGGTCCACGTAAATATTTCATATAAGTGTCCTTTTTTAATATTTTAAATTATTAATTTTTATTTCCAATATGAAAGGACTTGGTAAGCAAGTAACCAAAATAGAACCTATTTTTTTGTCTATGGCCTGTTGCTATGGTAACAGGCCATGTTGTGTTTTGCGCATTTTTAGCCAGTTTTGGGGCCGCCAAAACTGTTTTTTAGCTTATCATAATTGTATAATGGTCGTGCTTGTTGCGTAATTACTCTGTCCTTTGTGGTTTAATTGTGTATAACATATTATCAGCACGCTTGTAACGTGGCATTTTGACGTAAAATGTCTTATTCGCAACGATGGGTAGTTGGAACTAACTGGGTACATTAAGGCATGAACAGCCCTTCTCTATGATTAAGGCAAGGTTATGCCGAAATGACTGGAACAGGACCATTACAGGTTTTGTAAGGGGAATTCGAGATTACTCCGTAATGCTCTTGAAATTCCAGAAATGTTGTTTATTTCAAACCCAAATGCATTGATAAAGGCCAAAAAACTAAATTAGTAGGCCGTTTGACTCGTTGGTGCACAAAGTCATTTCTTTGACGAAATCCGTCTTTTGTAAAAGCCAACAATCTTCGAAATAAAAGAGTTATAACTAAATGCTTTTTAACAGAACGCAGTTCACCGAGTTCAGCTGCGACCTAACACGACTTAATGCGACTCTGACGCACTTTTTATTGAGAATAGCTTCACTAATAGTACCCCCGAGGAAAAAAGTACCACAAATTAGACTTCACATTATAAATCTGGGCGTTTTGTATTCCTGTTTTATTTGCCTTTACCGTTTTATGTACGAGAGAGTTTTAATTATAAGAAATTGTTTAGCATTTGTTTATTTCACTACATCACAAGGATTGGTGGTCAGGCTGTAGGCCTACGCCTTATTCAATTAAAAGTGAAGTCAAATCAGCATTTTTAAAACTTTGCAAATAGAAATTAAAGTAATAAAATAAAGATAATTACAAATTAATACCAGTCTGCTCTTAGGAATAATTGAAATTATTATAATTTAAATAATTTAATTAAAATAATAAACAAAATAGTACGCGATGGTTGCGCGACTTTTGACCTTATTAGCGCGATAAGCCAAGGTGTGCGACTTTATGTGAACGCATTTATTGATTTACGCGTGTATATAAATACGCGTGTCTATACGCGGATATAATAGCTAAAAAAATCGCGTATGTGACTCAGGAAGCACGATAACAAATTAACTTTGTCCTGTATTCTTTTCCTAAAATTACTGTAGTGATAATTTATCAATTTTGAGATTTTTAAATAATCACATTTTCAATTTAATGGATATTCTTATTTTATTTACATAAATTGTTTGTTAAAAGCACTAAGGAACATTTTAAAATGGATTTGGCGCTATAGAAATGTCCATCATCATTATAACGATTTTTTTACCCAAATGTTATTATTATACCAAATACAATGGTTATTTTTTCCTAATTTAGTGACCGCGTGAAAGGGGTCGTTTCCATTCGCACTATATTCCAAACATTGTGTACGAACCTCGTTGTGTGCCGCATGAAAGACGGTAGACTTGTCATCCAATTAAAATCCGTGTAAAAAAAGGTCTGTAATTAAATAACGTCCCCTCATTATGTCATGTCATATACAGGCATCATTTGAAGGGGCATCGTAACTTATTGTGAATATTGGCGTCAAAGTTTGCGACTAAAATTTAATCCTTAATCTAAATTCACGTTTTGCCGTCAAATATTGACGTGGATATTTGCACAAACAAATTACACCCGGTGGTGACTACATGTATAATGTACCGTACATGAATATGCGAAGCTAGCTGTAACGTGCTTGAGATTATGCGCATGCTCACATCGATGTAACAATGCCATAGGGCCTTTTCGAAACCGTTGCTTCGTCTTCGTCTTTGGCTTAAGGCGATTTTTGACTCCAAACTGCAAGATCTCCAGTCAAATTCTGACGCCTGTTGTACTTCAGAAACATTCACTCGATTGATGTGAACCCAAAAGTTAGACTATTTCAATTTTCTTCCATTTCTATTTGCTTCTCAGTATTTCGGAATTTGGAGGCGAAGCCAAAGCCAAAGACGAAGCAACGGTTTCGAAAAGGCCCATAGCTTGCATACTGAACACAAAATCGCGTCATCAAATTTGCGATCGGAGAGCGAGACGTGAGTTTTTGTGACGCAAATATTAATGTCAATATTTGCAGCCAGATTTCCCTGGGGCATGTCTGCAGTGCGTTCTTCTCCCCTCCGTGGTTTACCATTTATAAAGCTCCTTTATTGTCCGTTTCTCGTCGCCATAGTTGTAAGATGGTTTAATTGTCTAATTGTCATCTCGTCTGAAATGGCCTATAGGCTTGGGTAAATTCAGCTATAGTACGCAGTATTGTTGGAGGAGCTGTTTAATTTGATGTCGTCAGTGTAAGGTATCGTGGAGTATGAGAAAGGAATAACTCATTTAGTATAAGTGCTTTTAGCAGAAGCTCGCATCCTAGTATTTTAGGGCAGATTACTGGGCAAGGAAAGCGTGTTAAACAAAGCTGATGAAACGCATGTGAAAGGATTTATTTCATTATAAGCAGCTAGTGCATCTTATAATTCAATCAATAAACTGTACAAATTCATACGCAGGTTTTTAGTGAGTTTCATTCAATAATACGTTCTTTGTGATCAAGGAATAGTGGAATATAAGTTATTATATTTTTGCTCTTAACAATCGAGCCATAATATACAATTTAGATTTTAATACATAACTTTAAGTTTAGTACGTGTGTAGTGTCACTGGCGGCATGCAAAGACATCTATCTTGGTATCATTTTTAATCTAGAAAGATTCTCCAACCATTGGTATAGCCAGTTTTGGCCTTAGGGCAGTGGTAGTATGCTTGTCCGGTTTTTAAGGGCCCCCTATAATGTCTATAGATCAGTTGAAAACCTACCATTTTTAATAGCCGTAGGACTAGTGCAAAAATGTTTGGGAAACTATATTCCCCAATATTTATTCTAATTTATATAATATTTATATAATCTATAGCCTTAATTGAGGCAAGAATTTGTCATTGATGTAACTGATTCAGGTTCGCTTTGGTTTATTCAGTCTGTGAAACGTCTTGATTAACAGACATGCACCTCTTGCAAAAGTACCTCTTGCAAAAGTACCTCCTGAATGCTCTCCTAAAGTCCAAACTGAATCCGTACAAGAAGGGATTAAGGGTTGAATTCAGGTACGCCAGCCAATACGTAGCGTCGTATAGCTTCGTTGGTACGCAGTTGCAGAAAGCATTGATAGGGAATAGGACAACAAACGGGAGCCAACAGATTAAGAACAATACCACGATAATGCCTAGGGTTCGCGCGGTTCTTCGATTGATGGCAGCGTGCTTCAATTGAATCTTTCGCAACCGTAACTTCCTCATCTCCTCGGCACTGACGATTGTTCCTTGGTTCTCGGCGACAGTGGCAGACATGGAATTTAATGTGGTGTCGTTCGCTGGTGTTGGGCACAGCGTGCTATTTTCAAGTCTGTCACTGGTATCCACGTTTGGCCGCGTGCCACTCGTTTTGATGACGTCAGTGGGACCGTTGGTTTCATTGGACAACACGGACTCAACTTGAACTTCATTCAACGACTGTTGGCTGCCTAAGTATCCTCTATTCATGTATGTAGGTTTGTCCTGGGTTGATATTTCGGATACTGGAGTCGACAGTGTTGTAGTGGTGCTCAAGCCCGAAGTGTTGAGAACATCGACTTGGATGCCCTGTGACGTCTTGTATTTGTCTTCTGGTGATTCAAATGACTCGAGAGATTGAAACTGGCTTTTGACGGAGATATATACTTTGACATAGAGGTACACCATGGCCGCCATTGGGGTGTAATATATCAATATGGATGAAATAAGCACATAGATTGGGTCTGTTAGGTAAATACAGTCATACTTGCCGAAGCTACCATACACGAGTCGAAAGGCAACGATAGCTGGTATCCAGCAAACGGCCGACACCACCCATATTCCTGCCACAAAGATGAACGCCCTCTTGCGGCTGCTTCTGCCCCTGTGTTTCAGAGGTCTGGTGATGGCCCAGTAGCGATCTAATGATATCATGCACAGACTCAGCATAGAGGCAGTGCAACACATGAAATCGACAGTTATCCAGAGATCACAGATTACACCGCCCAAAGCCCAGAATCCTAAGATTAAATAGGACGCCATACAAGGCACGACCACAGCTCCCACAATGCAATCGGCTACCGCCAAACTGATGATGTAATAGTTGCTAAGTTTGCGCAGTTTGCGGTCGACGATAACCAACATGATGATTATGATATTTGGGATGACAGTGATGAGAATTATGAGAGATACGACGAGCACGACTAGGGCAACAGTTGAAGTAGGTATGGCGTCACTG
The DNA here is from genome assembly GCA_037893245.1 of Crossaster papposus. NCBI lineage: Eukaryota > Metazoa > Echinodermata > Asteroidea > Velatida > Solasteridae > Crossaster > Crossaster papposus. Next base: position 661,806 of record JBAIAA010000947.1, read on the forward strand.
GCAGAGGTAGGTGAGATAATATCCGTTACCCACATCGAGATCTCGGTGAAGACGGTTTCCGTAACTACAGTCTCCATCTCAGACATGTTTTCTTGTGAAACGTTTATCGTTGTTGCCCCAGCAGGTGTAGCCATGTTTGTCACAGGCTGCAAAGTTACGCTCCGTGCGTCCTCTGAAGCCATTCCGGTTTGCATGGCGACGTTTATGGGAATTATCTGCGCAGTTTGAGTATCCTGGTTGACATCGCGTATTTTATATGGAGATCACCGGCAAACCATCCAATCAAATGACGCGTATGCTGTACGTCACCACCACGTGATTAAAAATTCAGTGTTGTTATTGGCCAAGCTGCTTCTGTAACCAACGTGTAGCTCGTTCCGGTGGTTATCTTCATTTCCCCCGAGTGGTTCACGTCAAGGAAAGAACTGCGCTGAGTATTACCTGACGGTGGGAAATACAAGTTTTAATGTTCACCCCATTGATAATTCACAACAATTAAGAGGCTCTAATATATTAAACTCTCTTAATTATTTGTTTATTTCTATATTTCAGGTCATTCCAGCAGTTGTATTCATTTTTACTTGTAATTAAATAAACCTTGTAGCTTGCCACCCGACATGCAAACGGCTGGAGCACGCATCTAAATATTAGCAATAGACACCTAGAATATCAGTTAGAAGAGGTTTTATTGGCCGATGCACACCGAACGGTTTGTACAATGTGCTCACAGATTGCCTACTGTACCACGGAGACTTTAAATTCACCGCGAATTGTTCGCTTGTTCGGACCATACCTTTGTTCGGACGAACCAATAACTCATCGTTGTTACGTAATGGAATCTCCCGTTCGATTGTGTACAATGGCTGTACTTATGTCCATCATGAGAACGGATATGGTGTTTAGCGGAAATGTCATGATGCCTAACCGCATCCATGGTTTACATAACGTGGTACGTTTCACAATAGCAGCTGCTACGCATGTGGTCATACAACGTAACTAAATACACATTCATGTGGTCAGACACTATCTCAAATTAGGTTGTTTTTGCTGGGGATTAATGTTTCGGCTGGGGAAAGTTCTTGAAACTTACATTAAATTAAAATCGGTAACGCATAATAATGATTGCCAAACCCCCAACTCCCATGAGAAGAATTCGCCAATCTTCTTGACTGAATTACACTGCACAATGAAGCAATACAACTATCGAAGCAATCGATATTAATGAGAGATTTCTTACCTTTACGATTAAGAGTAAGACTGTAGTGTTGCATAGTGATGTCTTGACACGCCTTCTTCAGTCACCAAGTGGCGAAGTATACTTTAGTTCCGCGATGTATTTAAGCCAATGACATTTGTTTCATAGTGCCAGCGTCTTCCATAACAATTAGTGGTGTGAGTGCCCTTTCCGCGTCAGTCAAAAATCAACCCACGTGAAACTAATTTTAACAATACTCTTTCATTATCATCACGCGTTTTGCTGACAACTGATCCGGTGAGGCGTACAATACGGTGGTACGGAACATTTCGACCTGCACTAATAAAAGACGGCACCTTTGTGGCCTTGTTTTGTTTGGTGATTGTTTCAACACATGCGCATTAATACGATACCTCACTTATCGTCATATAAAACGAATTAGGCATTATTGTGCACGACTCTGAAGGAAACTCGGGACCTATGTGACCGGCTCTACAAAAAGGTGTCTTATGTCGCGAAAAAAATGAAATTAAGTTATATACATGGTTAGAAAGCCCACAACGTAAGCTTCTATTTAGTATATAATAGAGATCCATAGCCCCTCCCATTTTGGAGACACGACGTGTTTACATATTGATTACTTTCTCGGAGTTCAAATTACACATCTGAGAAAATAGGCTTTAAAAATTGCCGGCTCTGTTGTACTACAACAGAACCATGCACACAAAATGGTCGTTTTTTCCACTTTATTTATCAAAATTAACATTTGTTTTAATGAAACCTTAAACTGTAGGTATTAAAGATTTCATTCATGACAACAAATACAAATCACATTTTGATGAAATGTTTACCCTCTCAACATTGAGACACCTTTTTGTAGAGCCGGTTACATATTATGTGCTCCGTGCATAATGCATTCCGACACTCCTTTCTCTATGACTTTATACCAATCGAGAAAGGCAAGTAAAATTACCAGTAAAAGACGGCATTTTGGGAGGCTAATTTGCACAGGCAGTGGTCCTATTATGTATTGATGACTTGTTACGCACTGTTTGTCGCAATGCCTAAAGGCCGGTTCATACTTCACGCGAAAGCGAATGCGAAGCGAATTTAATGACGTAAATAATTAAAGTTTCATTGTGACGTTCTCCGTTGCCTTAACAAATTCGCTTAGCAATGACATTCGCGTTAAGTATTAGCCGGCCTTTACAATGAGGTCCATGCCGCCGCTCGTATACGTACACTATAGGCACTTTTCATGCTCATTTTTCGACTCTGCGGCTCCCGAGGAAAATCCACTAAACAGTAATAATGCATCTTCACAGTCTTCTGACGACTGACAGGTATGAAACTGCTCATTTCATAGTCTATTCGTCGAAAACCGATCGTACGTTGGCATTCTACACACAAATAGCGAGTGTCAGACTATTCGGAGAATTAATCCGGATACCTAACCTATACAATGTGCAGTTTAGAAAGGGAATTGTCTATTGTCCTTATAATCTTCTATAATCAGGGTTGTAGTCGAGTCCCTGCAAGTCCGTTCACAAGTCCTTTCGTGAAGCCAGTCACAAGTCCCGTCATAAAGGCAGTCACAAGTAACTGGATGAACAATGACAAAGGAATGCCTTTGTCAAAGCTGATTTAAATAGCTTGTGATTTGAATTGGGACCAAAGGACTTGTGATGGACTTGCAGGGACTTGCAGGGACTTGCAGGGACTTGTGATGAACTCGACTACATCCTTGATGTTAATACATGTAAATGTATGTACAAACGGTTTTGGTTCAGCAAGACGGTGTATAACTGGTTTGAAAAAAAGTTTATCGGTTACTTTTTCTTTAGCGATCACTCGGGTGGAACTCGAAGCAATATTAAATTTAAATCACCCCGACACTGAACCCCATGTATGTTATTTGTACGCACCCCACTTATTAGTTTCCATTAATACGAAAACCAAACTACACAAAGAAGATCCCATACTTTGAAAACCTTCATTAATGAAGTCATTTCATACCGTTTGGATTTTTTTTAGGAAAGGCGTTTTTGTTTGAAGAAAGACAAACTCGCGCTTTTTAGCTTATTTTCAAGAAATCATCTAGCCAAAATTCAAAATTATATAACCATTTGAACTATATCAGTACAAAGAATCATCATTGCCCTTACTTGAGAAAAAAATAAAATGTTTTAAACTCACCCTCATGCTATTTTTAGAACATGCGTCTCAGAATATTTTTCTTTTGGATTTAATTAGAGCCAACATTGGTCTTTTCATATCTGGTGAGAGAAGTTTGGGGTTGTATCCTCTTTAGGCAGTACTGCAGTTTGAAGTAATATTACACACACAAATTGTAATGATATACTTCAAATGGTGATATAATATTGCATTTTGGCTGGGTGATTTGTTTTCAAATAAGCTAAATAAAACAGTTTTGGCGGCCCCAAAACTGGCTAAAAATGCCCAAAACACAAAATGGCCTGTTACCATGGCAATTTTAAAAAAATTGCCTAGGACACTTATATGAAATATTTACGTGGACCCAATCAGTTATTGGTGAATATGCGGCAACAAAGCTGCCTAAATGTTAATGACATTTAAACATTTCCGTCGGAATTTAACACAAATTGCTCCCAAAATTGTGATTTTGACTTGTGCAAATTTAAAGTTCGTATACGATTTATGGTACGTGTGACTGTGAGAGAACATTGGATTCATAATACGTGTGGGGAAACATTGGAGCCTTTTAATGCAATTTTCATGAAAGAAATTATTGCGTCAGACTGCTTATAATTTTTTAAGATATTGGTATTTATTGGGTAGGGTATTTAAAAAATATATAATATTGACGTTACACGTCCTTCAATTTAATGTCCTTCCCATGTGACCGATAATCGTTCTAATAATCAAAAGAAAAAACATAAGCTGCATGCATGATTACGCCCCTTCCCAATAAACACGTTTCTCATTGCTATTCTCTTGCAAAAGCACTTCATCTTTAACTAAAAAACCTAATAGTCTGACAGAAAAAAATCCACATAACCCAGCGTTACACGTCCTTCAATTATTTAATGTCCTTCCCATGTGACCGAGAATCGTTCTAATAATGAAAAGGAAAAACATAAACTGCATGTATGATTACGCCCCTTCCCAATAAACACGTTTTTCATTGCTATTCTCTTGCAAAAGCACTTCATCTTTACGAACTAAAAAACCTATAATAGTCTGACAGGAAAAAATCCACACGACCCAGCATTACACGTCCTTCAATTTAATGTCCCTCCCATGTGACCGATAATCGTTCTAATAAATTTAAAAAAACGTAAGCTGCATGTATGATTACCTATAAACACAATACATGGTAGTTCGAAAGATTATGTGGGAATTGTATCGTGCCAAAACCCCCAAAACGATTCCCCACTGTCAAATTGCCTATTTTCAAGCATAGCGCGACTTTACGTGCCATGTAGATCAACAAATGAATTTATATCATGCTGTCCACTTGTCAAGCAAGTTGCCAATATCACAAACAGTATTTCGCAGCTTGAATGACAAGTGAATAGCGAGTGACGCAAATAGAGCGTGGTCCCTTGTGTGCATATACATGTACGTACACATACAAAAGTGGTGCGAAATACGGTACCCTCTGGAGACTTGAACACAATGGGGACAATGGGAGTGAAAAGGTCTCCAAAGGGTAATTTCTATAGATGAATAGGTCTCCATTAGGAATTTCACGAATTATATTTTTGGATTGTACTTAAATTACTCAAAAACTAGGGTTAGAATGTGGGTTGGGGTTAGTGTTTGGGTTAGGGTATAATATAGGGTATATTGGGTCGAAATTTCAACCCAGGAAAATAATTGTGGTTAAAATGGGAGCATTTTGAAAAACGTGTTCGACTTTCTAACCATTTTGTACATGAGAACAAAGACACGTCTCCACAGTGATACAAAAACGCGAATTGGTGATGCGGATGTGTATGTAGTGCATATAATACAATTATGCAGTGATTGCGATGTGTATTTCTGTGCCCATTTTAATACATTGTAATTTTGTTCAAGAGCTTTTGCTCCAAAGTTATTTTAATGGAGTCTAGCTGCATAAACGTGGGATAAAACGGCCATCCGATTTATATTTTTAGTTCAACACGATAGTCGCAATGATTATTTTCACACGATTGCGTTGTGGAAATAGTAGGCCTACATGCAAGAAAGATGATGAAATTGCTCAATAAAAATGAAGGATACCACTGAAAATAGGTACATGTATAAGAGTTTAAGGGCTCCGATATTTGTTTGGTTGATTTTATTCTTTTTAAAATTTCTTTTTTAAATATTTTTTTTAAATAACAAATAACAAAAAAAATCGGTGCGGCGTCCAAAATCGGAGCAGGCGGGGACGATCAACATGTATTTGTTTTTACTTGGCCTTATTTATTCTGTATAATTAACCTTACAAAGTGCAATTTTGTTTCTCGACGGATTCGTCCATTCGTCAAAACGGTGACGACTTGAAGAACACATTTTGTTTGGTTAAACTCTTTTTGCGGGCCCGGCCATTCATTTACACAACTCATCCTATTATGTCTATCCGTCTTGTCTCAAAGCAGCTTTTGCCTCCCGATTCGTGGTGTAGTATAAGCCTTGAGATTGCCCCAATCTGGTCATGTTGCGTTTACGTGTCACTCCACTCTTTGATATGAACCATGGACGCGACTCATAAAAAGTGGCCTATTAATATTATCATTTTGCGTTGTTATTTCATGTGGTACACTATCGGCAATTTACTTCTCATATCAAACTGTGGAAATCTATAATGTCAGACTGATGAAATTATATTACATTATGCTGGTTTTATAGGCGACCTTTTCCAAGCCGCATACATATCTTGAACACGTATCCAATATAATGGTCTCTATTGATATCTACAGCAAACAAATTGTGTACCAATTTATGTTAGGGCGCCACCACTTGCTTTACTTTAAAGCAGGCGTGTTGCATGCATCGACTCCTTAATCTGTGTAGAACGCCCTCTGTCATCTCTTTATGGGCCACACCTCCGTATAGTCTGTTTTCCCGTCCGGTACTCATTTTCTGTTTTTAGTTTCAGAGTCGGAAGCGTCTGATATGAGGCAACTTCATTTATTGGTATCTTAACCTTTGACATTGACATTGACAAACAGAAACCTTGGATGATTGTTATGAAGGTAACTATTCTGTTTAGTTTACCCCAATTAAGAATGGAGATTTATTTAAATAATTTTCATGCACAGGGGCCAATTTTATAGAGCGGCTCATCACAACAATTTGCTTAGCACACAAGATTATTGCTTAATACAAAAACAGGTTACCAGACAAAACTTGTTGTGGTTTTCATGCTAAGCCAAAACCTTCTGTGACGAGTCACAAATAGTATAGATCACCTGAACATTAAGGTTTGTATAACCACGTGTTTGTCAAGGAAGAATGATCATGCTAAGCAATTTGTTTATCAGGCTTGCCGACAGTACGTGGGCCCATGGAGCAATAAACTAGTTTATTGCTTCATGGTGGGCCTTGGGCAGACGGTAATTAAACAGTTATGGGTCATAAACACCGACAGCGTTAGCCAGCCTACATGAGCCAATGAATCAATTGGAAATAAACAGAAGATCTCATCAAGACGTCTTCTCATGAGTCAATATCCAGCGTCATCTTGCCAATGTCTTCCCACTTTCCTGAAGCTAATGTCATCTTATATCTTCCATTGATCCCTTTCAGTCTTCTCGTGCAGTGTTTGCTGTCTCGGGTATATAGCCTAAGTGTCCCATGCAGTGCCTGATGATAACGAGTGCCTGTCCATTAGCTATTAGCTGATTGTCGTCGGCGACCAACTATGATCGACATGTTCTCATGGATTGAGGGCGCTATAACAAGGCAAATGAAAATGTGCCACTTTTGAGGAAGTCGCTATAAACTATATCGTGTAGCAATTTTTGTATTTTTCACGGTACTTGGGTATCTAGCCCGGTTTTCCCTTAATCCTTGCTCTATGCCTAAAATAATCCACAAGAACATTTGGCGAAGAAAAAGATAAACGTTAACGATCGATAACCAGATTCGAACCACCTTTCGATCCATAGCTCACCTCTCTATATATCAACTAAGCTATTGGCGAGTTGGTTGAGGGCAGCCGTTCTTTCCGGTTAGTTAATGTAGCCGAGTTGCCATTGTTCTTTCTTATGAATATACATTTAGCACTACCCAGCTTGCGAACCCCAACAGCACGGGTTAGTTTGGTTTAAGTGTCTTCTTACTTTTTGATTAGTTGTATCTATATTGCACATGCGCATTGTAATATTAGACTCCGCTGCAGCCGTTTATCAACACGACTGTTGGGTATGCACGGGATGTCACTAAGTATGATGACGTAACGGTGTTAGAGATAACCATTTAAAACTCCCTACATGATGGTAGAGTCAGTTGGTCATTGTCTGGGCCTTAAACAACAAAACAGATGAAGACAACTTCCACACCTTTAATTACCTTCAAGGTGCGTTCGAGCGTGTTACTTATGCTACTCCCGAGTGCAGGAAAATCGCATTACTCTCAAAGTGTTGGTGCAAGTATATTCCCGGTGTGACCGAGAGTATAATACCCCCGGGTCGCACTCTCCTGTTGTTCGTGAGCGAGTTTAGGTATTAAGCACGCTCGATCGTACGCACACCCAAAATGGTCGTCCTGTCACGTGACTCCTCCCCTTCCCCTACCCTTCTGTATCCGTCGGCATCTGGGATGTCATCTGCATGCTAGATCGTCGATGTGGTCGTTTTTATAAGACGGTTTTCAATCAATGTCTTACTCCTCTCTTTAGCACTACTGTATGTTATCTTTCGTCACATTAATGTTTCAGTGGATGGACCTGCTACCTTATTATATGCCCAGTGCGTTGACCCACGGATCCAAAAAACAGGTTTAATATCATTGAGCTGCATTGTCTCAGTGATACAATATAGGGCCAGGATAAATGAGCTGCTTACCAGAATATAATTATTGCTTACCAGAATATAATTAGGAAATGTTGCGACGATCCAAGTTTATTACATAACAATTGTTTCTTGTAACCTTTGCAATGCTAAGCGCAGCTGGAGGGGTGATTCCTGCCCCCCCCCCCCCCCTCCCTAATTACCCCAAACAATTAAAATAAAAAATGTATCTCTTATTTCACAGAAAATCTTATATTAATTGTTATTACAAAGCCTCTTTGAATGTTACGGAGAAATTCTCAGTGAAATAACAGAGAAATGTTAATGTACATAATTTCATTATGCGCACAAATGAACACATTTAATGTCTGTAGCATATTACTTGCATCAACAGTCCATGTTGGTATTGTTGCGAGAAAGTAACTTGCACATTGACATTTACCTTATTTAATAATGAAGTGTGGATCTATAGAAACTTATAACATATAGTGTACAAATTCTACGATAATAAACTAGTACAAACCATACACTTTGTCGTAGTTTGTTTTACATCCAAACTATTATCTTCCCCGACACGAAGAAGTAACGAAGAAGTCACATAAATAATTTCAATATTTGAATACGAAAAGAGGTGTAATGCGACGGTCAGCTTTACGTTTGTAAAAAAATATCAAAATTGTATAGTGTACTTGTTTTAATAAAACACATTATGGTCATGAAAACTAAACAAGCAAATTTAACATGACTTTAATTTGTAAACTATTGTTGTACATGTATTACCAAACCAACATTGCGTCCTAACCTTTTACTTACGTACCAATGTATCTTGTATATTGCGTTTCATGTCAAGGCTGCCGCCACATACAAACACACCCCTAAACCACCCCTTCTTTTTATAGGTTAATTTATCGCTGCTACTGACGAGTCTCATTCACATCGACCGTCCATCTTTCAAGTTGTTGGTTATCAAGTAACCCAGTTTCATCCCTGTCCACTCCACGCCAACCGAACTAAGGCGCAACACGACGATTGTTTGGTTGTGTTTTACATAAAACAGATGTTTTACCTATAGCTAGCTCCGTGATTACTGCTTCTCAGCGCTAGCGCTTCAAACCAAGTAGCTCAGTGGGATCTTTGTACCCACTCTGATGAAACCAGGCACTTAATTTTCCGTCAGCTTCTAAGACACCCTTTAAGTAAGACGCATCAACAGCAGAGGACAATGCCATTTTATATTTCCATTTCAGCGCTGAGAGGGAGTTCTGAGTTAAGAAGACGGATACAGAAGGCTTGTGAACAAAATGCATTTGCTGAAAAGCACTCCATTAAGAATATCCAGCTGCGACAGGGCAAATATTGACTGCTCAAACCTTGGGGGTCCAACTTAATTTATCTGCAATAAGGGCTATAGGAAAGCTATTCTTCGTTTGAAAGGCGGGATATTACTGTATTGCTTAATTACAGATAAAAAGGAGACTGTTGTAATTGTTGTTTTATATTGAGCTATTTAAATTCAATTCAATTCAAAATACCTTATCTTTAAAGAGGAATTACAACAGCTCCACTATATATAGAAGAAAACAGTAATTACAAGTCGAATAAACACATAACATTTTAACAATTACAAACTAAATTAGTTTAAAATGATATAAAGCTTCTCTATATAAAAAAAGGATATATTCTTATACTGTAAATACAATGATGAATGTACATGTACATGACAAATAAAATGATTGTCCTTTAAAATTATGAATATTAATTATTTAAAAAAAGTTATCTCATGATGGAATGTTAAAAACCAGAGACTATGAGTTATTCAATGAGTAATTATTCATGGTTGTGTATAGGTATGATACACCATTTGCAGATATCGAAAATATTCACTACCGAATTATTAAAAAATATCTTACTCATTTAAAAGTAAATAATGAATCTAGGCATCTAGCAAAATGATTGCACTAGATGTCCTGTAATTATTCTGAAAATAGAATTTCATAAAGACAAATTTGCGATCGCATAAGAATATGCTCGACGCCGGTTGAAAACAAACGCTGTTTTTCGTGATTTTCTCAGCATTCATGATTGTAAAACTTCAGACAGGTCAGTTAAACGATATTTACTATAACATACAACCCCCAAATCCACCTATTCATGATAATTCAAGCATTTACCAATGGTGTATCCTACCTTTAATTAAGTATAAACCACATTTACAGATTCAAATCTTATAGAACAAACCCAACGAGAGTACCTCTGCTCTGCTGGTGTTTAATATCAGTCACAAACATGTTAATACAACACAGTAGATTAAAGTTAGGGTGTCTGTGCTTTTTCAAAATTTTAAGATTTCTACAGTTAAAAAAAGTGGCTTATTATTGCTGAAATTGCGCGTTCAGATTGAATGTTTTGCGCGCATGTGCGAATCGCACAGGGGTAAAACAAACACGGGTAATCCTAGAACGTCAATCTGTATTGTCAGTCCAGGCTTTCAGCCCTTGCTTGTTTTGTCTTCGTTTTCAGTCTTCTTTCCCCTTACGCAAATAACCACGACTTCCCCCCCCCCCCCCCGCCCCCTCCGTGTAAAAGCCAGCGATCACAGTAACCAATTGACTTGGGTACGTGCAGTGAATTGAGCGCGCTACACGGATCGCCTTACAACAACCACTGTCATCCATCCCGTCTCCGATTCGAAGGACGAAAATATTTTTCTTTGGATACCCATACAAAGGTTTAAATAGGACAGAAGATGTAGACTAGAAACTATGAAGATGGCGGTTGGAGAGTAACTTAGAAGATTGTTGAAAATGACGACTGAATCTCAATACATGTAGTCCGATCCCCGGAGGATTCTGTGCGCGCTCAGTCGAAAACATGCGGTATTTCAAATGGAACTCCTTTTCAATGAAATGTCAGATGAAATTGAACCACGTTCCGTCTAACTGCTTCATAATAATAATAGTCAGTCTCAGAGACATTGCTAGTGGGAGTGTTTTATTGCTTTTATCCGAGCAATTAGCTTTTTTTCAAAGCATGTCACAGATGAAATATTCTTTTATTCCATTGAACAATATCCTCCGTGAGACGAAATCACATCAATATTCTAAAGCACTTTCGTGTTACTTACACTTAGCAACTATATGGATTCTATATTTTATCTCAACTTGGATGCAGTTAAAAATATGGAAAAGTCGTTGGCATAAAGGAAATAGACAATTCTGTTCTAGGCGAGGAATTCTATCATTTTAGAATCGAAACTGAAACGAACAGTAGTTAAATTGACTGTCAGATAAAAGGAAGTTGAAAGAAAGGCCAATGTACTGCTTACATTGAATCAATTTTATTTGTTGTTATGACAACTATAAAACATTTATCTCCCTAAAGGCTCCTCTCACTTCGGCTGACACTTAAGAGTTCTTGCACTCGCAAGTTGCTGAGCCAAGTTATTCATAGAAGCAACGCACTAAACACATTTATCAGAACCTCAAAAGTTTAGATTTGTTTCCCCTCGAACAAATAAAAGGTCTTTAGAGTCAGACACTGTAACGTGAAGACACCCAAAGCGTACTGCTGTATATGGTATCATGATGCGACACAGTGCTATCTTTATTAATGTACCGAACATTAATATAGGACGTGGTTCGTTCTTATAATCATGAACACGAGTTGGCAACTAGATTTGTTTTTGCTAGGGCGCGCGTCCCTTTATATTATTTTGTTTTGCATTTGAAGTTCAAGTTGGACTGGTCGGTCGAAAATAAATATAAATAAAAGGAAAAATATGAGCAGTTCCACCTGAGTAATTAGATGGCTAAATTAAATGATGAGAAATAGAAAGGGACGCCCTTACCGATGTCTTGCCGCCTTGTCGACGGCAACTCTACTAACCAGATCACATATTGGCCGAGCGTGACCGGCATGCTGTAAAATAATGTCTCACTCAAAATAACCGCATAAAAACAAGCTATCTATAAAATATCTGCGCATCCATTCATTTGAGAAACCATCCTTTACCATCTTTATCATGTTTTGTTTAAATAGTAAAAACCCAAACCTTTTGGAACATATAATAACCTTCAATTAAGAAGAAATGACGAACAAGTGGACGATCTTGGATTATAATGACCCATTCGAATAAAATAATGTTCTATTTATACTCATTGTCAAAAGATATTCAATGAATTAAATGCAATTTATTCAGTGGTCAGCTGAATACTTGAAAGCAATTTGCCCTCTGGTCTCTGCGTTGTGTAACGAAATAATGAAATAAAACGTTCAGTTATTGAATGTACAGTTGATTAGTGTACATTCTTTAAAAAGATTCGACAGCGAGAGTCGGAATAGAGTGACGTCACGAGTAGTTTAATGGTATGGTAGATATCTGACGCGTCTAACGTTCATTTCTTGGTGGTTCTTTCCGTGCTTAATTCTTTGAGGTAGAGGTTGTATCTTCATTTCACTACGACATGGCAGCCTCGTTAGCAGTGTATTGCAGGCCGCGGTCTATGACCGAGCGACCCTGACAAGATGCCGCTCATATCCAGACTACGAAAGCAGATATTTACATCAAAATGTCCACCCCTCGGGCTAAAAGTGGATGCGCCGATCCAGAAAAAAGAAGAAGAAGAAGAAGATGAATCCAAGAACAAAAATTTGAAAAAGTAAGGGAGACCATAATCGGTAATTTATGCGTTACCTGCTTAATGTAGGCACTTGACATGCATAATTATCTCAACCCTTGTGGTATTACTTAGGCGAATTGATCGATGGGCAGAAATACAATAATAATAGTGCAAGAAAACGGGACTGCGTGTGAAGAGTGGTTGATGCGGTCAGTTAGATGATAGACAGGCTTTTAAAATCGATCATCGCTTCCTAATTATCACCGGGAAACACGTTAAACGGTGGTCAGTTAATACTGTCACATAAATAACGCTATACAACAAGTGTAGGTAATTGAGATAGATGTACAATTCACTTCAGGTATAATGGGTTCCTACAATAGAATCAATATTCTGAATAAGTCAGGTAATGAAATGTTACTATTATTATAATAATTCTTTTATTAGATTTAATTCATTTATTTATGGCACAGCTCTTTATTACATTTTGATTCAGGTCAAATTCAGCAGAAGCAAAAGTTCAAGGAGATTGCACATTTCTAGGTTAATAGGCCAGATAATACTTTACGAGCAATAATTTGGATACGAACAGCGATTATATTTAGGCCGTTCTCACGTGACTGTTTTACATTGAGTGTGTTTCAATCGCTACTTGAAATGTTCGATTCTGGTGAAATGAAGCGTAAAATTGAAGTGGACAAAAGTTGATTGCGGGCTGGAAATTAATTCAGCGAGCAAGACGGAGGATCTCTTGTCCTCGAATTGACACAATGCTCCCCGCTGCAATCTCCGGTAAATGTCCAGTCGATTCGCATCTTAAAACCCCTAGAGTTTGTTATATCCTTGGATCCATCTTAGAGAGTAAAGTGGTTATAATTCTCCAGCATCCGATTTGTCTTTTGTATTCCAAGGATCCAAACCGCTTCGCGTACGTCAGTGAACCACGGTATAGTGACGATATGAGCATATCTGCGTTATGCTTGTAACTTTTATTAATTTAGGCAGTAGGATTTGTTATCAAGAATTTGAGCGCCAAATCACAATTTGAACCTTCCAACAATTAAAATATTCGCAGCAACTCGCATAAATAAACCTTGAAATAATATTCTATAGAACATTACGAAACTGACACAATATCTGCGACCTTCTGAGAGAGTGTCTTTCGTTCGGTTCCAACATTCAGCAAGATGTGAATAATTAAAAAACTCATTCTAACGTACCCCGTATACATTAATAAATTAAAAAAACAGCACACGATTTGTACCCAATATTCATATAATTTTACCGGTGTAAATGTCCCAGCTCCATATCATTTCAGTTGTATTTGCCTTAGACTTCCAACTGGGGATGTACTCCTGGAGAGTTAGCATACTTACTAATTGTCTTTGAATGAAGAAGTACGCCTCGAGGCTTTACTTGTCCTTTGTGCAGTTTAAATGAAAATCTGTCATTGAAACAAAAAAATGTACTTAGAGCGTTGTTTATACTTTACTTGTAGGCGCCATGGGGTGATATTGCACTATATAAAGTCGGGCGATATTATTATTATTACCTTGAAAACCAATAAGGAATTTAAAATGTTGATTTAACACTTTCAAAGTGTTTGATTCAACACTTGAGTTTTTAGAGTGTAGTAATTATGATCACCTTGAAATGTGAATAACTATAACCTTTCGTGGGCAGTTAAAATTTCATGAAACGGCCGTTAAATACATGTAGGCTATACTGTATTATAGTGGGTATTAAATTAGTATTATCTCCGAGTTTGTTACTTCGTCTCCTGGTGGTGACTGTTGCATGAATACTATGAAGACAAATTATGTTATGCTATCTTTTCTTGACAATAATACAAAAAGTCACAAACTGCATTTCGATCACATCATTTTCTTCCGCCGTAAGGTAGAAAACACATTACGAAAATCAATCATATTCCTTCCAACTAGACTTTGGTCAATTTGTGAGAAAAGTACCGCAAAATGTCGATGTCTATGATCAATCTAAATCTAATTAAAGACGTCTGATCTCTGGGTTTTCTTTCCGATTAGTTACACCTTCGTGCGCTTACCGTGAAGGGTAATCGGCACAATGCGATTATCAAAGGGGGCTAGGTTCCAAGGCATCTCTGGATCGAATTTATTCATTTAATCAAGCATGCAATTGCTAGACGTTTTAGGCATTTTAATTCCTAAGGCCAGGTCAGGGTAATGGGCCGTGATATCAGTTATTAATATACCAACACTGAGGCCATGACCTGGTCAGTCTCTTCCAAACACTGAGGCCATGACCTGGTCAGTCTCTTCCAAACACTGGGGCCATGACCTGGTCAGTCTCTTCCAAACACTCAAGTAGACATTTCTGTCCTCCATGTACACTTATATCTCGCATCTGATATTAAACCGTATAGCTTCTTGTAGCACCCGATACGTGTTTCATAAAATACATGTAAATCACAAACAAGAAAACTTGTAATAAATGTTAAATTAAACAGATGAGCCGAGGTCGAAGGTTCTAATCCCGCTTAAGTCCATTTCTTTGTTCACCATACATTGACAAAAACATACATGCAGCGTATGAGCGCTAATCTTTCCATTTATATTTTAGAAGTAGAAAACATAATGCTTGTGACGTATCGTGCTATTGTATGTGTAGTGACGTAATATATCTGACTGTGTACATAAAACACTTGGCCGTAATTGCTCCAAATCGTGTTCGGTCTCAAATTTACTTAATACACATGGAGACATTATAATTAGGGGTACTAAACCGTGGCATGAGCCCAAGTGTGAATGGCAACACATCTAAAAGAACTGATAGTTAACATTACGGAATGCAAAAAATACTGCGGCAAACAGAACCAATTTACGGCACAATCAGAGAATTACGCTTAAATTGCTATACATTACGGTTCGTCATTATGATCCATGGACATTAGACGTCCAAACAGCTGTCATTAGGACGAGAGATAATGTTGGCCATGTTAATCTTAGACACGTCATTATTATCATAGGTCTGTGTCCGGTCCAAACAAACCTCTTAACGACGACGAACAAACATCTTCTTTAACGAGGTGATTCAATTAAGATATCCAGACGTATACGTGATTAAGTTAGCATCGTTGACATCGTCAGTTTGTACGCTCATCAGATATAACATGGATATACCATAGAGAAAGGAACTCTATGGATATACCAAGGACGATGTGTCGTTCAGGTAATTACAATGCATTGAAACACGCGACAAAGTAAACCCAGTATAGTAGTTCCCGCAGATGATAACTCAACTAAACTCCTTAAGAATGGCTGACTATAGAAGCTTTTGGTAGTAATATTTGGTAGTGATATTTAGCCCATTCATTAGCGTTACGGAGTAATCCTATACGACAACACTGCCCGGTTTAACTGAGACCATGGAGGATGTGTTCTTATTCCTACATGCTGACGGAAGTGAGACACAACTGTTACTTTAGAACAAGCAACATTATAGTATAAGCTTAGTCTATTTTACCTTGTTCTTGACCTCTGAACGAGGTCAACTAATTTACATACAATTATACGCACAGTTACTATACGCACTGCGTTCCACGAGTACGCACATTTGGCTAGGTGAATTATTTCATAAACTTGTCATTCTTAAAACACCGAAATCAGTTCTGGAAAAAAATACACTTTGAGTAGAAATTTGGGGTCATTTCAGTGTGAGAAATATCAGTCAAAAATGTAATAAATTTAGAATTTAGTGTTTAGCATTGTTGGTACATGTATAACTCAATTGCATATTTAATTTTGATCGTAAAAGTTAAAGTGTTATATAAAGTATTACTAAAAAGGAAATTATATTGTTGGTTATATCGTAATGCCAAACCCACACCGTGCTTCTGCGCAGAACAATACAAACAGTCGCAATTTGAGGTTTATTTAAGTAGGACTGCTGCCTTTTATAAGATAAAACTATGACAAAATCAAATCTACATAGACGAGTTGAACTCTATGACCCGATATTACACCTTTCTCCATCTGTCGTATTTTAGCCGGCCTCTTCTCTAGTACTTCCTCAGCGGTGTGTGTTACCCTCAAGCCTAGCCAGTGATTGCCTCGGCATCCCCCGCAGCGGTATATTGCGCGCTCTGATGCAAACCGGCGTCCCGTAGTCCCGCAGATAAGACGACCCAAATGGCCTTAGTGCTATGAAAATCTGGCCCTGGATCTTAATGCTTGCATTAGCAAGGCCATCACGATTCAAAGTCTGGTTTGCGTCCAGTTAGGCCTATCTTCCTCGATTCAAAGTCTGGTTTGCGTCCAGTTATAGCCTACCTATCATGATTCAAAGTTTGGTTTGCGTCCAATTACCTTTCACGATTCAAAGTCTGATTTGCGTCCAGTTAGCCTACCTATCAAGATTCATAGTCTGGTTTACGTCTAGTTACCTATCACGATTCAAAGTCTGGTTTGCGTTCAGTTAGCCTACCTATCATGATTTAACAAAGTCTGATTTGCGTCCAGTTAGCCTACCTATCATGTATCAAAGTATGGTTTGCGTCCAGTTAGCCTACCTATCATGATTTAAAGTCTGATTTGCGTCCGGTTACCCATCACGATTCAAAGTATGGTTTGCGTCCAGTTACCTTTCACGATTCAAAGTCTGGTTTGCGTCCAGTTACGATTCAAAGTCTGGTTTGCGTCCAGTTACGATTCAAAGTCTGGTTTGCGTCCAGTTACGATTCAAAGTCTGGTTTGCGTCCAGTCACGATTCAAAGTATGGTTTGCGTCCAGTTACGATTCAAAGTATGGTTTGCGTATAGTTACCTTTCAAATTTGTATACGAAACAATTTCTTGCTCTATCGTATCCGTCCAATTTGCCTATGAATTTGAGTAAGTGTTTACCTCGAGATGATGTATGTTGTTGTTGTTGTTTTTTTCTTATGTATTTAAAAATACTAATGTGATCCCAGGCACAATTGCATACTTATATTTCCATCAGTGACCAGAAAACAAACTGTTTACCTCAAAGATTTACATCCCGATAAAGATAATTCATGTTGTATATCCTTATTTTGATCTCTCTTTATTAAGTAGACGCTGTGTCAACCTTTCCTGGGTTTTACCTTTTGAACACGAGAAAGTATATATTTGGAAAGAAATACCAAGAGAGTAAGTGTTCGATCGATCCTAGGGCAAACATCGAAACCCCAGGAGTAGGTCTAATCGTCTTGGAATATTCACCTTTCAGGGATTGTATTTGGTTATAAATATAGTTGACTGTTGGCATTGATGCAGTCGGAAAAGCATTGGGGAATTACCTCGGGAAATATGCAGAGATTATTGCACAGGAGAAGCCGAGATGTCGTCGGGTCATAACCTTTTTCTTGGTACCTTTAAGGTTGTTTAAAAGATGTTTTCAGGATGTTCCAACAAATCTGGTTTAATTTGGACTATATTCGTTGGAAGCTAATTCATTTGTTTTGATAAGTAGTGGACAACTCGATTCAGTCGCTCAACCGTCTCCAATCTATGACTTCACCTTTTCTTGATAGACATTGTGTACTTATATAGCGAGCCTTCATAGTCCTTCAACATTTTCTCTGTAAGAGGTTTCCGAGCAAATTGTATTCAGAACCGTTTCAAAACAACATCAATTGTTAATCGAAAATGGTGTTGCACTTGTAAAACTGTTATAATTTTGACTTTAGTTGACTATACAAAGAAACAGTCTTGAACCAACGACTAAACAAATAAACACACAACCAAGTACCCCAATATCCTTACAAACGCTCCAAGACAAACTAACCATAGTTAATGAATTTAATACCAAATTCCCATGGCGGCCATTACACATGGTTGGGTAATACTTAATGCAATCATATACCCTTAATATACCCAAGGCACTAACTAAATGATTGTTCTTCCCGCCGCAGCGCCGTGTCATTCCACAAAGTTAAACCGTCAAGTCGCTGCATAGATCCGGGTTTTTCTCAAGACATCTCCTTCTATTTTACACGTTTCTTTTTTTAAAACTCGACCCCATCTTCATTTGCTAAATTGTCAAATCTGAAATTAAAATGGTGCATTAGTTTGTTTTTTAATATTTCCATCGCGCCAACGCCCCATTCGTGTTTCTTCGAACACAATCCTTTGCCTTTACCTTATAAAATCACACATACCATTAAAAGTATGTCTTTCACAGAACATTCTTTGGCCATAACAAGACTAGACATCTAGATTTGTGTTCAACCGACTTCAGGTTATAAACCTAACAAAACTAATCAATATATCTCGATGTTTGTAGCTTTAACTTTACAAGTTCGATTGCTTTACATTTTTTGTAAAATTCACCATTGTTTTACCATCGTGAGTTTGCATGTATCTGTAAATAAATAGCTATGTAGGTTATTCTATAAAATTAGAGTCAAAAGTGTGACATTTTCCTATTATTATTTCTTGGTGCTTTGTATTAACTATTGAAGTATTACTAAGAATAACTTAATATTTTGACTTAATATTTTGTCGGATAGGTAGTTTTCTTTTCATAATCACTCCCGGACAATGATTGCATTAAGGAGTGCATCCGAATTTATATAAACTCCTTGATCACTGACATGGACAGATAACAAGTAGACCTCTAATGTAGAATGACGCAAATGTACCTTTGGGTAAGGATAGAATAAACTGCTTATATATTACGAGAGAAGCATCAACAGCGAGTGTACATTCTACATTGTCATATCATATCAACCAAATCGGCCGATATTAGGCCTAACATTTCCCGACGAACCGTCTCCCCCGGGAATGCCATCCTGCAGGTTGTCTAACTTAATCGATACTGTCGGTAGCAAGGCCCGAGTATTGGGTGACCGCCTAGACGAAAGACAGATAGCCTGGCGGATCTCACGGGTCATCAACGCCATTTGCGGCCTCTCTGGTCCCGCCAAGACTCGCCCCAAACGAAAACACTTCCTGCCCGTTGGAATTATGATTGAGTCTGCTTTTTTTCCCCGATGAAATGGAGCAATGGAACGCGGGGAAGAGTTCTCGAGTTCGTGGAGGTACGGTTACAAAGTAAATAAGTTACAGACTCTCTGCATTTCAAACCAGAGATGTAAAACTCGTCTTGTTTTCGTTGCATGAAGATGAACCGCAATTGAGCAAATATAGAAAGATGTTAATATACGGCCGAGGCCGCCGAGCTTATAGCGCGCGGTCACGGTACAAGCAGAGGACCATTAATAGCCCCAGACTGATGCGCGCGGATCATGCCTCGTCATGACACAAATGTCTCTTTCCCGATTGCTAAGGAACTGAGATCACGTGGTCTGGAGTGACGATCGAATCTATTCCTGCGCTAGTTAATCTGCCAGCTTTCGCAATTTGGACGAAGTAGCGTGAATGCAGACAGGTCCGCTTCTATCTGAGGATTCAGAGCAAGCCTCTCGGAAAAAAAACCCACAACATAATTTGCGTTCTATCTCCAGGGAAGTTACCGAATATATTAAATGCGCAAAGTCTGTGAACGAACCCCTGCGAACCTTTACAAGCGCACCGCGACCATCTGCTACTTATCACGTGACCAGAGGGGATATACCCTGCACATGCAACTAACCGACGGTCAGCAGCGTGCACATCGCAACACTCCCCTACCGCGCGCCGTTCACGAGAGGATCGTCCGTGCACATCCCATGTATACCTATTCGGATGTCTGTTTAATTCTGGTGATGTGCGCGCGTGAGCCGAGGTGATCTGGCCGATGAGCAGAAAAAAACATGATGAGTGGGTACCGGTGAAATATACCCGTGCCGCGTGTTTGGGTGGCGTTCAGGTGTCACGTTCATAGATGACAGCTAATGATTATGATGGACCACATCAGACGAGGGATGCATTTTACGAAATGGATCTGCTCGCTTCGGCTACATTAGCCCCGCATCTTTAAGAGAGCAGTGACCCTTTTCTGAGTGGTGTATGTTTTCTTGTGGATGCTAGTTTGTTAACACCGCATGCATGCCGAAAACTGATTACCACAGTCATTCCATGACTTCTCCAATGTCCCTGCAGTCCCTCTATGAGCTCTATGAACAGCTGGCCGAGGATATGGACCAGCTGGATATAGTGGTCCTAGGAGCTCCCTCTGTCGGTAAGACAGCTCTCATCGAACAATACTGCAGGTGTCACTTTGTGCAGAAACACCATCCTACTACAAGTGCCTGTGTCTACACCACTGCCGTGGTGGCCAACAATCAGTTACTCGAGATGAACCTGATAGATATTCCAGTGATTCCATTCTCTCCTCTGGACTACCGGGCGTGCGATACCGTCCCTGGGTCGAGCTGGGAGGAATTGCAGTCTCACGCTACAGCCATCGGGACTGCCTCAGCTCTCGTCTTTATCTACGATATAACGTCCCAGGAGAGCTTCCAATACATCAAGGACCTACGGGAACAGATCTTAGATTGCTACGAAGCCGAAGGAGGCTTCGATATTCCCATCATCGTGGCTGGCAATAAGCAGGACCTACAAATGCTCTCGCATCATCCCAGGAGGCATATATCACAGATAGTCAAGAAAACTTGGAAGTGTCCCTATGTGGAATGTTCGGCCAAGTACAACTGGCATGTGGGATCGCTATTCAATGAGGCGCTTAGGGCAATTACAATGGGAAATAACAACAAGGAAGGACAAACTAGATCAAGGAGAATACCACTACGTGCCTGGAAACATTGCTCCTGCTCCATTATGTGATATCAAGAAACTTTAATCTTCACTCCCTGAAACCATCCTTTCAAAATTCATCCCAGTACCTTCACTCGAGGGGAAAATGTAATCCTCCATCGTTTCACTCGAGCTCTTCTACAAGGCGAGAGAAAACTCTTTTGCATTTTCTTGTCAGCCACCGCCGTCACTCGACAAGAAGTTTCCTTGTAGGTGTGAGAGGTATATCAGCCGGCCTGTTTACTCCCCTCCCTTGCCTCGACTCGCCGGTCGATGTCTAGAAGACGTTCCCTCAGGATGTGTCATTTGTGTAGGCGACAGGTGTTCTTCCCAGCATAATGGGGCATCTACATGCTAGGACACTTTTTCCAGTTCGGAATGGATGCAGCCCAACAGACACAAGTTTCGGAGGAAATTTCCAGAATGTATTTTGTTGGCAAATGCCTTTATTAGCCTTATCGGTGTGTATATGGAGAGTTGTGCAATAATATATTTCACGATCTACCTTAAAAGAGACACATTGAACAAATTTATCGAATCATACAAGTAAATTAGTTCCCATTTTGCAACTACTTTTTTTTCCTGTAAAGCCTTGCCGGGTATAACTTTAGAAGTATTAAGGTATAGCCTATTATCGCTAACTAAATATTGAAAAGAAAATCGTCACCAATCAGCCGTAAACCCAATTTGAACAAGAATTAATCAGGTTGTTTATGTCTCAGGTGCTGAAACAATTTTATTAACAGGAAAAGTATTTTTCGCAAAAACCTTTTCCACATCCGTTTGGTTTAATCAAATGCAAAACAAAACAAAACTTGCTGAATAGCAAGTCGAGTCCTGAAACCGCGCGTTTATTTTCTCTTCTAAGAAATCCAACCAGTGCTGATGTTACTGCTGTCTGATTTTGTCTTTAAGGCTGTATCCTATAACATTCAGATTATATTTCATTCCGATCGATAGTCCTTTAATTGTTGCATTATAGTGCGGTTTATCTGTCTTCTGAGATTCAGAAATTAGACTCGAGTTGCGATAAACGTCAAGTTCTCTTCAGTTCCGAATTTACCGTATATAAATACACACAGTCGATGATTTAGTTTGTTGCGTTGTACCCCTGTAATACTAATAGTGTTCACAATGTGAAATCAAAGATGTTAATTTGACCAACCTTGGTATATAGCACGGTGTGAAATCTCTACACCACTATTCCTATTATGTATACAGACACCACCGATGACAGCAGTTTTCACAATGCACCAGTAATTCAGCTTCATTCACTTGTTGTCCAAATTACTCTGACTACTTTCCGATATAATCCACTTTACCATTTATCTCCCTGATTTCCTGTATTCATTAATGTATTAGCCACTAATCAAAGCGCTTGTTTTTTTCCTCTTCCTTATACGGCGCCATAAGGTACCGATATGATGTAATCATATGGAGCGGATACGTATTGATCTCTGGGTCCTGCCGCGAGTATCACCCATGCATATAATCCCATAATACAATCAACTGGCACACACGAATCACATGTAAATATTTCAATATTTTCAAGTAAAATATTAATTTCCTAGTGAATACATTATTTTCCCTAATGCACCTGCATGCGTACATCAATGTTGCCTCACCGTTTTCATTATAACTACTTGACTTTTTAGAAATATAGCGGTCTCATGGTACAACAATTGTACGTTGAATTAAACTGTTCGGGATATCGGCCAATCTTTCTTTTTTCAATTTACTGTTGCCAAGTCAAGCTTGATGTTCTTGGCGGAGGGGCGACTGTTAGTCTTATTTCATGGAGCGACGACTGCTAGTCCTGTTTCTTAGAGTTACTTCTGCTCGACAAATCAGACAAAATGTCAGATTTCGTTCTTGGTCACTTGGCCAGGCGTTGTTGTTTTCTGTTGTCTTTCAGGCCAACGTCTTTGTTATAAATTGATATTTCTTTTTCAACCCCTGGGTGGGGAAAAGAACTTCTTCAGTTTAGTTTAGTATAGACACCTGCTTTCCTTTTTAAATTAAGTTGGACTTTTTGTAAAATTCGTCGGTGTATTTTACTTACATCACGAGATTACTAAAATGTATCAGTAGATTCACAATTATGTAAACACCTCTTTCTATAAAGTAATACCAAAAGGTTGTACTTGGGAACAGTTTATGAACGAACTCAGAAATGTAACTAAACCAAAAATAGCTTACAATTACAACACAAACGCGTACGATAAATGAGGTGCAGATATATCATTGGTTTGTTCATAATGTTATAATAAAACAAATCGATATTTCGATCAGTGTGGCGGCTATGAAATAATGTAGATCGGATTTTCTTTTTTTGAAAAGTTTTTGAGAAGGCAGTTGACATTTTGGCGAAACAATTGGTGCTTATTTATATGTTCATTTCTATCGTACCTGATAATTATATCTTGCCTATTGCTGAATCGTGCTTGTATACCTCGTCTTTAAAAATCCTCTAATTGTTACTTGTGAAAAACATGGCGTCTTCATAAAACGTTTGAGAAAAAAAACAAATTAAAGAAATTCAATATGTTGTATATTTCAAGAATATTTCTTTACGAAGGCCTGCATTTAACTCCCTTTGAGTTCATGTCATTTAGCGCAGTCGATTTCGCACAAGAAATTAAACGCCGAAATGGCGACATATCGTGTCATTCAGGTTTCTTACTCGAGACAATAGTTCCATTTATCCGCCGCAGACTAACTAAAATAAGTGTTGCATTTAATAAATGAACACGATTTCGTTGCCTACACGATACGAGGCTAATTTATGTAGAGTTTCCTTCGAACGTATATTGTACTCTAATGAAAATGATTCTTTGTCGGTTTCTCTACATATCCGACTGACTTTGCTACCGAATGCAAAGAAGAGAACGGGAGACGGGACTGCAATATCCTTATTTTATATTGAAAGGACAAAAATCTGATGTGAAACATCATTGCAAATTTGCCGGCGCCCTTTGTACGTATTCGTTATTTTTCTTTCCAGAACACGTGTCGCATTGAAATATTTGTCAGACTTCCATAATGTGCATAATGTTAATGTCCTACAAAATGGTGTAATTTCTTCATGGTCGTGAGGTTGTATTGTTCAATGTAAATCATGTCGATACAAATATATCACTAATTTACACCGCAGGTTGGTTGAATGACAATTCTGCGTGTGTATTTGGTTTGGTTGAGTCGTAGAGAGAAACTATTTCACGGGGAGTATTGTCATAAACGGGCAGCCGTACACAGATAGATTTAATGACAATTCTGCGTGTGTATTTGGTTTGGTTGAGTCGCAGAGAGAAACTGTTTCACGTGGAGTATATTGTCATTTTGCTGATGGGAAGTCGTACAATGTTTCCATCTTTGCTGATTTAGACTCGCTCGTATTACTTTCAAGCTATATTGTCCACCGAAATATTTCGCCAGAGGTCATTTGCATATCCGCTGATATTCACAGCGCAAACGACGAGGCGAAATGGACTCTTTCCGGAAATGAACGTAATTAAGGACTCACCAGAAATGTAGCTCTCCCTTCAAATGAATGGAAATTATAATTTATTACTTATTTCGCTTAATAACACTACTCGGAAATAGGGTGAATTTGTCATAATTTACGAAGCATACATTGATTCTCACTTATTCAGTCCTAAAATTTAAAACATTGTATTTTATTGTAGAGAAAATATTTTTTCTACACAAATGTTGGTACTGTACGCATAATTCGCGTGTTTAGAATATTATCATCTTGTCTTGCATGATTGCGTTTTAATTTGTTAATTGTTTAAGAGGCTTGCTAAACATTTTAACTTGAAATGATAATTATCTGGCTTCGAGGTGCACAAAGACATGCATAATGTCAGTTTAGATCTTTTTGAATTAAATAAAAATCGGAGATTGTTCTCAATTTTCCGAATATTCTGACTGCAGTTTACGCTCTGTTACATTCTTTCCGTTGATGAATTTAATGAATTAAGTCCTTATAAGTGTTTAAGAGTGAAACCGTTTGTCGTATAACATTTGTCGCATTTCAAAAAAACTCGGCTTATAAGATTTGTTTGCGTTTTACGTCAATGTCCACGTACGTAAATATCCTCGAACAATATAACTCAACTTTGTTTTGTAGATATCTGAGTCTGTTTGTTATCTTAATTTAGTGACAATAAATACACACTAGTGTTAGTCTTGCCTATTTTAGCCAAGACAACGCTACTATAGACGATGTGCCTCTGTTATTCAAATGTGCCCGTCAATATGCGCACGCATCATGTTTTACATAAATTTGGTTAAGAGATGACATAAGAGGTCACATATAACTTCAAAGGCGATCTGACCTGCGACGTCACTCTTTAAGCAAATGTTATGTAAAACACGATGGGTGCGCATCACTGCCGGGCACATTTGAATACATGTGTAAACACGTGACGTCAGAGGGCACATCGTCTATAGCCTCCGTTTCGAAGCCATGCATATCCATGGTCTATACTTCTGAGTCGTCCGGTGCAGACGAACCCGTATTTTATCTAACAATGTACTGCGCTATAGCAATTCTCACCGTTCCATGTCCAGATATTTGTTATATTTGGCTCATCCATCCCGACTGACTGCGCGCTAGATCTATACAATTCCAGCTTGCATCTAAAATGAAATTATTTTTCCAACCAGTGCCCGCGGCCCCATGGAATAATATATCTCGACAATCGAATTACACCGAAGTGGAAAATTCCAAAGCGTAGCGCGGCCACCACGGCACCTCCACAGTAGAAAGGGTGCAAATATCTTATAATGAAGTTTAATTAGGGAGAAAACGCGGGTTAAATTATCAGTAAAAATATTCAGACGGAAAATTTGATGAAATGAACCATCTCATAATAAGGCCGTCTTTCTTCCTTTCTCCATGATAAACAAACATACACCCTGTCTTTGACGTCCACCTTGTGTTTCTGTAACGTGTTTATTTATTGTGTTGTATTCAAATATGTGACTCGAATTGAATTGAGCTAAATACAATGACTCGACTCCAATCGAGTCACTTCTTTAAAATGACTCGACTCGAGTCACAAACATCAGTGACTCGTAAAAACTCTGCAATGTTTAATTTTATCTCCAGAAGAAAATTATCTTTTTTTCTGCTAGGGGATCTGCTTGAAAAACACATAATCTTGACATTTCTATTAGCTTGGGATGAACGACCTCGTATCTTGAGACATAGAGTCACTGCAACCATAGAGTCACTGCAACCATAGAGTCATGCAACCATAGAGTCACTGCAACCATAGAGTCATGCAACCATAGAGTCACTGCAACCATAGAGTCACTGCAACCATAGAGTCACTGCAACCATAGAGTCACTGCAACCATAGAGTCACTGCAACCATAGAGTCACTGCAACCATAGAGTCACTGCAACCATAGAGTCATGCAACCATAGAGTCACTGCAACCATAGAGTCACTGCAACCATAGAGTCACTGCAACCATAGAGTCACTGCAACCATAGAGTCACCGCAACCATAGAGTCATGCAACCGAGTCTTAATCAAGATGGACAATATTAACGACTTCCTCTCTTGTAATTCCTTGACGAAGCTGCAAATGAGTCCTTCTCCCAATGCGCCTTAAGGAGTTACCTCTCCAACATGCCTAGCGGCAATGACTTGTATTACACCTGCTGTGCCATGTGGAACGTTGCATAGACAATCATCTTGATAATAAGAATTGGAAGGTTTGAAAGACTTAATCCTTGTGGAAGACATTATTTCTCGCAATTTTGTTTTTCTGTTTTCAAGATTAATACCCCATCAAACGAAATCAACTGTTGGATGTGTTTGTTTTATTCCTAAACGTTCCTAGCACCTCGTAACATATCCCAACCAACCTATGATGTTGATTGATTTCCACCGTAACTGTTTCTTCTACCGTACAACCCATCATAAGTTTTCTTGTATAACATCTTAAAATTATGTTATGTAAGGAGAAAATAAACATGTCTATTGTGGTGTTGCCCCACAGCAAGTCTGCATCGTATCAGTGCAATTATATCAATAGATGGACATTTCTATATGTCATGTGGTCTAGACTTGCATGGTCATAAGTTGCATAATGTACATTGCTTTTACTAAGGGATATTAGGCATATATACCTCTTGCAACTCAACCAACTTAATCTTAAACTTAACTAATCGAATTATTGTTCAAAATCTTACTTAATGTAAATATACTATTGACTCTAAACTCTCTGTTAAATTATTCCTTCTGGCATGAAGGAAACAAAGATAGAAGTCCAAAGATGCGTCTCAGGGACGCATCGTTGGACATTTCGATTAGTACATAAAACTAAAGTGTTGAATCAACCTAATATAAGTGTGCGGTCAGTGACTACTCTTTAAGTTGAGATTTCAATCAATAAACTTGAGTGTTTAATTTATCAGTGTAATGTATGGAATTCCAACTTTGAAAAAGTAGTCACTGACCGCACACTTATATTTTGATTTAACACTTTAGTTTTAAGCATGTAGTTGGTTCAAAATCAATATCTTAGAATATTTTTTTCTCGGAATATATATCAGCATTATTTAAACTTTGAAAGCGTCTGCTGCTTTAAAAGATAAAAACCCCAACTGTCAGATTGTATACTAAGCATTCGCAGCGACTCTGCGCCTGAAATCTTCATATATTTAAAGCTCAGTCTGCTGTGTATTCCCAATGAGAGACTCGCTCAGACCGCTTGAGGTGTTTATTATCAAAACACCCTGCCATGCTATTACGTTATTGCCCTCCCTAATACCCTCAATATAGAAACCCGAGAGCTACATTCTTTTCAGACTGCGCGCTTTGCGGCATTATTCATAGCTCGGGCAGAATCGGGTTTAGAGAATATCACAAGAAGTCTGTGTTTCATGTTTCAGCGGCCATCTTGGATATTCGTAAATAACATTTAGTGTGCGCGTCAGTATATCGCGCATCTCGATTCTTGTTCGACCGAATGTATAGGACCAACATGAATCTGAAAGTACTTGAAAGCATCTTGATTTTATATAATCAAAAACATCTATTTATGTCAACAGGTGTACACACGCCAATACTCATTCAACATACTGTATAGTATAATAATTAAAACTTGTCTCAAATAAAACCATACGACAAACAAAACAAAGCTGTAGGTCCTATAAACATTTGATTTGTGAATATCGTTATCAGGGTTTTCGGATAAAAGTACCCTTCACCCGGATAGTGTGCAGTGTGTACGTCCTTAGTGCCGAGTCCACGACACGGAGCTATAGTTCAGCAATGCAATACGGCGTGATTTGTAGAATCGAAGTAGGTTTCACGGAAACCACAATCCTATAGCTCACTATGTAAACCGGATGCAAGATTTAATCATGTCGTTAATGTGAAAGATTTGAGGATGGGAAACAAACGTCATGTCAAAGCTGATTTATATCTTAAAGCTTATATAAACATAAAAACCAAATGCTGAATATTTAATAAGCAAAATGACGCCTTCCACTTGCACCATTTTGGGAGACACGCTGTATAATTATAAGTGCGTGTGTTTGTCAACGACATTAGTGAGGTACTTTGTGGCGTCGCGATTTAGAGCTCCGGGCATGAAGTTATTTACCCTACAGCATGTCTCGCTTTACTCTCAATCCACTCCTTCAATAACAAACCTGATGTTGGAACAAAATGTAAATCCACCGTTGATAATGGACGAAACACGCCACCTAAAACGCCGGACTCCAAATATTGAAATAGCCGCACGCTTGACAAGCCCTCCATACAAACTGGGTATCGTCTATAGATATAGCGGTTTGTTTTTTATTTCGCAGCGATTTTATCGCTAATTGCCCGAGGAATGCAGAATAAATAAAAACGTCCACTTAGCATTGAGATTCTCGACAAGAAATGTGACCAACTGGCCGGCATATCGCACGATCCACTATGTCAACACGGGTGAAGCTTTATTTATTCGCACTTGTCAGGCGTATCGTGTTTTCTTTTCGAGATACCAGGCGAATTTGCGTAGAATTTCAACGGCAGAATTTCGTGCATTCTGTGACCGTTTTCTTGTTCAACGGTTTGTCTATCCTTTGCTTTTTATATACAGTTGTTACTGTTGGTTGTATTTCAAAACCAAAACTGTTTTTCAAAAAACACGCGACTTGACTTTTGTGACTTTCAGGGTTAGTAACATCGAGGATAGTAGCACAACACAATGTTGGCATCGAGCTGTGTACTGTTCCCATGTCCAGTGAGCAGGGTACCATGGTGCCATCACTAATAATAATCATTTGAAAATAATTATTGTGTAGTTATAATTTCCATAATTTGCTATTTTCTGCAAAGCTGATCGTGTTGCATCGTTACAGTTGGTTGATTTTGTAAATCTGTTCGCAATGTAATACGGGTCATCTTTCTCAAAGAATGCATAGGCATATTCGTTTTTCAATCGTATCTATTTGACGGCGCGTGTAGTCTAAGTGATTATATTGACATTCTAATTGTGCCACCCTCCATTGAGAAGCCTACGTTACCGATACTGCATTGCATTATGCATTAACGCATATCTAGTTGCACTCGTCCTTTTCTTTCACATACACATGCCATTTTTTTTCTCTGCTCGATCTCGAAAGCTTGACAGGTTTCACGTGCAAGAATTAAATACAGTAAACCTTAACAGCTCAAATCACGATAAATCGCACTATAGCCTTGTCTAAATGAACATTATACCACGCGTATGTAAGTCGGCACTTGCAAACAAATATATGACTAATGATCCCCTACTAAAATACCATCAATACGATTTCCTCAAGAAGAAAATAAAACAGCTAAATTAATCGGGGATTCCTTCCTCACTAAAACCCCATTTGTCATAGTTATCCCGCTAATAAATTACATCCTCTGGCCAATGCGTTCTACGAATCAGGGCGGAAGTCGGGCCTCCGACGCCTAATGGCGCAACACAGAAAGATGATTTCTGGTGTCGTGTATACCAACGAAGTCCTTCAAAATGTCCCTCATTTTTTTCTCAGTGTATGTAGATAATTGATGTGTCACTTGGCTGTTAAAGTTACAATTCCAAGACGCTCCCAAGTAACGCTATACATGGCTGCCTGTTTAATATGCGTTGGTACCATTACTGCATTATCAATACATGTATTATGAATTGCAAGCCGACGTACATACCAAGTTTGAAGATAGAATGAGTGGTGGACCGTTAGTTCTTATTATGGACTGTTAGTTCTTATTATGGACTGTTAGTTCTTATTATGGACTGTTAGTTCTTACATATTTTACTTGCACTGCTATCTGTCAAAATATACTAGCTGGTAAATGTTCAAGCACGCATTTGAAGATCTTGGATAGTTGATGAAACTGATTTCTTAATCAACCTTTTGCTACTGGTTATACGGAATCGGGAAAAAATGACCGTTTAAATACTGAAATTAAACGTATTTGACGAAAGGAGTCTAACCAATGTGGAATTAAATGACTCCCTTTGACGATAACATGCCAATGAAAATATCCAGTTTCCAATAAAATTGGAATGGCTCGTTGTTTTTTAATAATTGAGAGTGTCTGTAAAAGTCTTAATTAAAGCAAATCTTGAACCATTCGTAGAATATTGACCTGTGGGATCTAAAAGTCTAACGTCTGACAAACTGCCTTACCAAGACAGTGACTGTATGCAACATCAGATTGACTCAAATCACAGTCAGCTATGAATAATAAAACACAAGTATGTGCAAGACATTATCAAACCCTCGTCAACTGTCGATTTCATCCCAAGACGTTCATTCTCCCAGTAGCTACCCCAGGCTACGGGACTATTGATCGTCCCGTGAGTTAATGCTAGTAGACAAATCTTGAGTAAACGCTTCAATTTGGTTCCAAGAAGGTAGCCAAATTCGTTTTGCATTATTGATGCCGCCGATGCGAGACGAGGAAACGAACGAAAGATTCTGGCTGCGATGTTCAAATTACTGACCACTCATTGAAAGATAATGTTGGCACTCAAAGAATTACTGTAAACAGAATCGATGCCATATTAAATAGTTTGTATTTATAAAATGTAATGAGATTTACTAACAACACCATGGTCAAAAGCTATACAATCGCTACAGAAACCTGAAAGCCTTAACTGGTAGACATTTTACTTCCGGGGATTTTAACATTAAGAATTTATCTTCACCAACGTGACTTTGTAATCTCAAAGCTATATAGGGACGCTGGTGAGCGAAAAGTCACAAATGAGTGGACTGAAAACCACAACCTGTTGCTTACTAGTACGGAAGACGTCAAGCACTCAAGCATCGTAACATTGCCCCGAGCCGATCGGCCGGTTGGGTACCACAAGGTTTGTGTCCTACTTTTGTTCCCAGAGGTTTTAACACATCGATGAATATATACAAGGCAAAACATAATTAAAAGCAAAGAACCCTAAGAAAATATACGTGGTACCTTTTTTCAATGCGCAGAAAATTGCCACGTCTTGTGAAAATTAGCGCAACTGAGCATCGGTTTAATTAACACCGTTGTCTACTAGTGAATTAATGCCGATATATTTAATAAACCTTGGGATATTTAATTGGTGCTTCTCGTGAAATTGTCACTTCACGAACTGAAAACACCCTTGTTCCATTATTACCATTTTATATTGGCAGGGTTTCGGTTTATACAGTCGACGAGAGATTAAACAAACTATCAAACATGTCGCCTCGACACAGGTGATGTCGTGAAACATTACTCGCTTCTGTTTTCAACCAAAATGTTTGCCAACACGTAATGCGTCCAACCTTTAAAATACCACGTCGTGTGCGTTGGTGTTTGCTGTAAATATCACGCAATAGCAATGCGAGCTGCCGATGTAGAGCTAGCTACGCGAAGAATGAAATGATTTAACCGTTTAAGTTGGTGATATTTCCAATTCGCTCTTTGGCGGAGTAAACAAGGCAGTGAAGTGAATCAAGGACGCAGGAAAGTTTATGCGAAACGAAGCTGAAAGGTGCATATATCGTCTCCGTGACGCCGAGTTTTCTTTATTAATATCGCTATTTCTTTGACGTCGTACTGACGCATCTACTGCGCTTATACTTCCGACCGCTCTTTTGATTTATTCAAACTAAAAGGAAATTGACGATTTATTTTAAATGTTAAAACACTAGTCGTTTTTTTCTCTCTAGAATATAATTTAAAGACCCTGAATTACACACCACACATATTTCGTTATTGACCCAAGTCTGTTGCGCATTAATATATTAATATATTAATTTAACCAAATCCGGCATACAGGGTGCATAATTATGAACCAATTAAAAGGCAAAACTTTACTGAGTGGATTTTATTTTACAAATTATTATTACGATTATTGCTGTTGAAGTTAGTACGTGTACATGTATTGTGGGTGTTTGAGAAAAACTTCTTGACAAAAATATGAACTCGTGTTTTGAAATTGATTGAACTATATTTGAAATTGTAAGATAAAGGAATTAAACAATGGAATTGTACTGAATCGAGTTTGCTGGACAAATTTGAATATTAAAATCACATGAATTTGAATGATACTAACCAAAAAAGCTGCGTTTAAAAGTATAAACCAAATCTTAGAGTGTCGTGATATGGTTTGTTAATGAAATCTGTTTGCAATCGTATTGTGTCTCACGCCCATAGGGGATGTGGCACTGTATTGTAATTATGCCAGCGGCTTTTCAGTGATTACTTCAAAGTTTGATTCCCAAACATGCACTCTAAGTAATAAGATTCCACGGTATGGACACAATGGCACGAATGAAATAAGCCTATAAAGTGTATCATATCATTGAACTGTACTGGACTTCTCTCTTTTTTAAAAGTCGATGACTTAAATATTTTCGTTGACTGAGCAAATAGTACAAAAATAGATACTTGAGAGGTACTTGGTGGTAGCAAACAGCAGTTGTGCGCAGGCTCAGTATGTCTGCTGCCACCAAGAGTCTAAACTGAATGTTTCAGTTCATTTCGATTTATTGTTTAAATCTGCGTGGCAAAATGTATATCTTTCACGAAAACTTGTTGATAAAATAAACAACCACTCCAACCGAAGACTTTGGTAAAGTTAGTCCCCGTTATCTTGCACAGATCTCGATCGAGAATCAATCAGCCCTCTCGAGTCCTGTGTAAATAAAACAATTGCATATATTTGATCTTGTTAAAGTGCAGAGCTAGAAATGATCCGGCTAGAGTTGTTAGTTATAAGATATATCAAACGAGGTAGTCAAGCTTGAGTGTCCTGTTTTCCTTCCTGCGAATGGTGCATAGCTCTTGGGACGATCGCTTATCCCATAGCCTAGATAATGTAATTTAGACAGAGGCCGGGATTCATCCGGCCACACGGAAGAGAACAATTCAGTTAGGCATACACAAGCGGCCCCGGTCCTATAGAGACGCTGAACTGTGGAATACTAGAAAGGATTAAGTACAGGGTGTTGCTGTGGTCAGACATCAGAGGTCAGAGGGTTAAATCAAGGCCGGTGTCATTTAAAAATCAGACTACTTATTTTGTCGTTTAATAGTTGAACCCCCACACGTGACCAGTCACTCTTCTAATTATCTTCACTTAAAGGTAGAATACATAATTTGCAGATATCAAACAGATTTATGACCGAATTATTAGGAAATATCTTACTTATTTTAAAGTAAATAATGATTGTAGGCATCCAGCAAAAGGATTGCGTTAGATATAATGTAATTGTTCAATATTGGCTAGACGGCGATCGCGAAAAAAACCGGGAAAAAAACATAAGAACCACAGCCTTTGGGCCTACGCCGGCTGAAAACGAACGCCGTTTTTCTTACTTTTCTCAGAATCCATGATTTTAAAACTTTAGACAGGTGCGAAAATGTACTATAAAACACAACCCCTTAAATCCACCTATTTATGATAATTCAAGCAATTACCAATGGTGTGTCCTACGTTTAAGCATGCGCAATACTATATGATTCCGGATTTCAAAGTCAAACATTCACACTATAGCCTACCCATAGCAGTGTATTTCATTGAATGGGCCACCAAGTTTAAATAAGAATACATCATTCATGAGTCTGCTTTACTGATTTGCATTATAAGAGGGGCGTGGTGTGCCAGTAATAACTACATGAATATTAATGAATACATCATGCATGAGTCTGCTTTACTGATTTGCATTATAAGAGGGGCGTGGTGTGCCAATAATAACTACATGAATATTAATGAATACATCATGCATGAGTCTGCTTTATTGATTTGCATTATAAGAAGGGCGTGGTGTGCCAGTAATAACTACATGAATATTAATGAATACATCATGCATGAGTCTGCTTTACTGATTTGCATTATAAGAGGGGCGTGGTGTGCCAGTAATAACCACATGAATATTAATGAATACATCATGCATGAGTCTGCTTTACTGATTTGCATTATAAGAAGGGCGTGGTGTGCCAGTAATAACTACATGAATATTAATGAATACATCATACATGAGTCTGCTTTACTGATTTGCATTATAAGAAGGGCGTGGTGTGCCAGTAATAACCACATGAATATTAATGAATACATCATGCATGAGTCTGCTTTACTGATTTGCATTATAAGAGGGGCGTGGTGTGCCAGTAATAACCACATGAATATTAATAAATACATCATGCATGAGTCTGCTTTACTGATTTGCATTATAAGAAGGGCGTGGTGTGCCAGTAATAACCACATGAATATTAATGAATACATCATGCATGAGTCTGCTTTACTGATTTGCATTATAAGAGGGGCGTGGTGTGCCAGTAATAACCACATGAATATTAATGAATACATCATACATGAGTCTGCTTTACTGATTTGCATTATAAGAAGGGCGTGGTGTGCCAGTAATAACCACATGAATATTAATGAATACATCATGCATGAGTCTGCTTTACTGATTTGCATTATAAGAGGGGCGTGGTGTGCCAGTAATAACCACATGAATATTAATGAATACATCATGCATGAGTCTGCTTTACTGATTTGCATTATAAGAGGGGCGTGGTGTGCCAGTAATAACCACATGAATATTAATGAATACATCATGCATGAGTCTGCTTTACTGATTTGCATTATAAGAGGGGCGTGGTGTCCGAGTAATAACTACATGAATATTAATGAACCTGGTTTATTGATTGATTGATTGATTTATTTATTTCTTCTTTATACTGGGTAACCCATTTACATTTGAGAAGATGGTGGATGTGCCAACAATAACAACATGAAAACTGACGGGTCTTGTTAAATGATATATATATCGAGGTGGTGGGTAAGACTGAAGCCTGGCGAATTTAACTGCCGACCCAAAACCAGGGCAGTCTTAACCCCCGTGAAATCAGAGAGATTCACCGCCAGTCTCACCTGCAATCCCGGTGGAATTACCGGCATTAAATTACCCGCCACCTGACCGCTAATGTCCGGAGACGGCCGGCGGAGTAATATTCATAAGACCGTAAAAGCCCTGCATCAATCGATGGAATACATAGCGCAAGTTACACACTATAGTAATCAAGCCAGGACTCCCTGACCCTTCGATTCTGATAAACCCATCAATATATTTTTTCTTCTTCTGGACCTCCTGTAAGAAACGTCCGATTGAACCCACCTTGCCCGTGCGTGCAAAGATTAAGAAAAAGCTAATTATAAGGATTCGATTTTTTTAGTCGAGCATCACTTTAATTTTAAAGGAAAAAAAAATCGCTTTAAAGTTATTCATTTTCAGAATGACCGCCATAAATACTGTTACGACAAGATAAGAAAACAATAAAACAACGCGCTGGTAAAGTATTGTTTATTAACAAACACACAATTGAGAAACCTAGTGTATAAGGCCATGATGGTATTACGCAGGGTACTTCTGTATGGCTACGGCGGTACATGATTGACAGCAGGTGTATTTCTACCCCCTGCAAATTGCCAGAGCCCGGGAGCCACGCTACCCGATCGGTCACTTCAGCTTATTAAACTAAATCAATATCTGCGTACATCGTTAGTCTCCCTCCCTCCCAGGTCTTACCGACACATGAGAACATTGCCTCTCTCCTAGGTCTTACCGACACATGAGAACATTGCTTTGATCGTTTCTTTCTCATCCGTCTTGATGATATTTCCCTTTAACAAAAAAAAAGAAAAAGGGCAACCGTTAGGGAATATAAATAGAAACCTAGACGGAACGAACCAAGAGCTAAACCAATCGGATAATTGAAGGGATATTTACATCTCTGTGGAGCTAATGTGGCTGAATATAAACCGCGCTAAGGGCCCATGCAACAAAAACCGACTCTATGCATGACACCCTGAAGTATACATGTACGTAGCAAATTGTGTCAAAGTAAAGAAAACGAACATTGCTAGATGTATCGCATGAACAGCCGCAAATGACGCAGGCAACTATGAGAGTAACGGTAGAGTTGCAGTTACTGAACTTTCAACTTACCTCTTTATTGTAGTCAATTTATCTTTAAATTGGTGATTTTTCGCTCTTAAATTGGAACGAACAGTGTTTATTTCCTGTGTACAAGACGGTTTTGTTTGTTGGATTTCGTTTGCTTTTTACTTTCAGTCACGTTTCATTTTCAGAGTATAATCGGCTATGTTCGTTTTCCAAGCAACTGCGGTACATTCAAGAAATACTTCTTAAACAAGAAAGAACTTAAAAACAGCATCGCAAAGCACATTGACCTGCGGCGATGTCTTGTGAAAACTTAAGACAAGAATGCCAAGATCTCAGGCTTCTGCAAATTAAATCAGAGCTATAAGATTACAGACAATTCAATCCTAGGACTCCAGGGAGTAAGAGAAGTCAAGTAAGGTGTTGCATGAATCCAGTAACTATGAAATACGGACATTCACTATTTGTTTAATAACGGACAGGGCAGTATATTATAACGAATAATGTAACCCATGTACCAATATACGCTTTACTATATACATAGCTCAGTGTCGAGTGAATCCATTCGTTATTATTATTATTCATTTGCTTTAGGCTACTGAAACATAATTTCAAGCCCGATTAGGAGATTATTGAGTGTAGAGAACGCCGTTTCCTCCGACAACCTTAAGATGTACTGATAACAAAATGACATTTGTTGAGCAATTCTAGTCGTTGTTTGTCTTTAAAAAATTATTGGGAACTTCTTTGTAAGTTATTATAATTTCCAGGCGAGCATCTGAAATGTGCGAACTACACATCCATGTACCTCTGACCTCATACTCTGACGATGGGCAGGGCATACTGCCCGAAACGTTGAGTTTCATCCGGTTCTTTTTAGAACCACACAACTCACTGGATTTACCACATGGTGTATAGTGCTATCGCAAACAACTTACTTTATTGCCTTTTCACCAGTCAAACCTTGACATTTCATCCCACACTTCTACATACATGATGAGTTGAACATGACAGCACATAGTTCACCTCGTATGTCTGTGTACATTACTTTGTCACAATCCGATGCTATCTCAAGCCGTTTGTATTATGATGATGAATTGTATCAATTTGTAATCAAGTTTAGCGGCAAGACATTATGGCGTGTAGTGTCAACACCTTGCTCAGCAATAACAAAGCTATTTATCGCTGGATACAGAAGAAGAAATCAGCATCTTAGTGACAAGTTCAAGAGGCTAACCGAACATCTCCGAGTGACCATGAACATTGAAAACTCCAGCGAGTTTGTTCTCTCGCTCTTAGAAAATGAATGATTGATTTCCCCCCCCCCCCCCCCCCCCCCCCCCCCCCTCCAAAAGGCAGAAGCGGAAACTGATGGATTGGCGCGAAAAAACCCTGACCTAATGGTGCCGCCTGGCTACCTTTGACAAACAATAATTTCATTGCAAGTTAGAAGCAAGCGTGAGATGACGACTTGAAAGGAGACATCAGGATGAATCGTGTAGCCATTTGATGTGCATTGTCTGCATGTGGTCCTCTATTTCGATTCTTCTTTTAGGTCTAATGTTCAATTTGCTTGAAGCCAAGATGTTTATTGATCACAATGTCATTAAGAAAATGGTCAATGACAATTGAAGGTTGAAGCACTCAACACAAACTTGTGACCAAGGTTCAAAACATTCTGAACGTCACTGAATTTAAATTTGACGTTGTTTTCGATGTCGTTTTGTTCGTGTGTCTCAATGTGCTTGTCTACATGTACTTAAACGGCATCGTTATTTTGAAAAACCGAGAAAAACCGAGATCCTATATTTTATTTTAGTCGATATTTTAACATGATTTTACAACTCGATATGATATTACATGTTTATACTTTAGTCCTTTGGTATCCTACATTTGAGTAAATTTCATACTGTCATGTAATACGGAGTAAAGTTTTGCATCGGAATCAACATTGTTGGTCAACGTCCAACACCAACAAACAATCCATTTATAAGCAGATTTTCATGCCCCAACTCTCCCGTCACGCAAACTTCATTTTCCCATCAGTCCATAATTCCTAACTAAAACAACAATTCGTCATCTTAATCCAAGCGCTCCAGGTTATTGTTACTCAGTTCTGCATCTGCAGCCTCGCAAACCTCATTACATCCAGGAAATTAATCTTCACCTTCCAAAAAACGGCCCCTGTCAAATGTCAATACAATCTCTTCCGATTTTAACCTTCTGCTAAATTAATCTCTCATGACGCAAGGTCGCATCTTCATTCTTTGCCTGCGCGACACATTTTAAAATAGAAAAAGGTCAATTATTATAATTAAATTCGAAGTATCCATCTTGACTTGAAGATGTGCCCATGATCTCTATTCTTAAGTTGCGGAATAATCATCATGGCTTGAGCCCACCAAGGCCGGTATATCCTACTGCGCAGATTCCATCCAAGCGCCGTATATTTAACCTCGGTCTGCCATCTGCTCCTATCCAATCTCACGCCGTCTGTATAATCACAGTTAAGAGCACTCAGTTGCGCTTACCAAAATAACATGACACTAACCGAACCTCCCAAATTTGGCGGGAAACATGGGTGTTGAAATGAACAAACAACACATAAATGCAAGTACATCTGAGCTTAATTTGCATGCAGGACTCTGATTTATAACAATACAATTACATCTTTTGTATGGCTAAATTGTCCATGAATTTCCAAAGTTGATTTTGTTATTATACATTAACGATCGTCAAGCATATAACTTTCCTAGCTAATTCCAGGTATTTACTATATGAAATCATTTACCTTTATTGCAGTGCATGCGTCGATCACAATGTCACTAATGACTGATAAAATAATATATCGTAAAAGTATAACAAAGTTAAAGGGAACGAGTCTACTTTCAAGTACAAATTTATCTGTTTATATGGCTCCCACCTCTGTCTGCCGTTATCTTTATTCCTTTCCTTCCTATAAATCCCCTCATATTGATATCATATCAGGTTTCGCAGATGCATTAAGCTGGCATAATACCAAACGGCAATGCCACTATATGCCTATAGTAGTATATGTATAAGCGTGAACCAGTCAGCGCGCTCCCTATAACAGAATCAATTCTCTCCTCTGTCTAAATCCTATCTTCTCCTTTCACGTCACATCTTTACATCACCTCTTTCCCGCCTTCCTTTCTTTTTGCATCCATCTTCTTCTCGCTTTTTTAGGTCAAGGTTCCTTCGCCGTGCATCTTTCCCGCCAATCGAATTATCTACATTAAAATCCCCATCTCTTTAAAAAAGCCCCTGTAGCCTCAATTACAGGCGTGTAAGACAAGTTAAAGTTGGCCTTCTGCCTTCTAGAAAGAGACAAACCAAATTATCGCCGCGATTTGAAGCTGCAAAAGCGTCCCACTGTCGGCTTGCTTTTGAGCGCGAAATTGTAACTTGGTCAAAATGTGAACATAATTAATAGACGCTAGCCTATATCGCGTCCTTGTCTGAAGTCTAGATTTATATCGGGCATCGGACGCTCTGTATAATACACACAGTACCTCTACGTACACATGAAGCCCACCATTAACTCAATGCTCACCGTACGGTGTGTATAGTCATTTCTGGCCGGTTCGGATTTTTGCATATTTTGATCGATTTGTTGTTGAATTCTGATCATGTGATCTCGTTATACCGGGGGCGATGTTGGGCTATAGTACGAACCAGAAAGCGCCACGTAGTGGAGCAGATTGGTAAACAAATTGTTCAATCAAATAAAACATGGAACTGGCATACAATCGTAGGAAGATATTTGGCTAAAGGCCATCGCATATTTGTCCTTGGAAGAAACAATATCGGTAGAATAACAAGAACATTTTTAAATGGTTTTTACATTAAAGTTAATTTACAATTTCAATATCAAATATTGTTAAATACGTTGTTCTCAAAACAACCAAACTAAACAAAATGATTGTCGCGGTAGTCTGAAAACAGTTTCACACAATAATAAACAATTTCTAATTTGCCTAAAATAACTGCTGTCTCTCGTGAAACACTACACGTTTTGTATTACAACCGGGTTAACGTGGCTCAGTATTATTAGCCGATCACAGATCAAACAGGAATATATACGTCGGTAATTTGCTTGGCAGGTGCGTCATATGATATCTAAGCCAACTGACTGTACATACGGGTGTCGTTGCCTCCGTCTTTAGGTCCCAGCTCGGACTGCTATTCAGTGTGTGAGATTCAAATGAAGTCTTTTTGCTGATCAATGTCGATCTTAGTCTTTGCCAAAGGCGACTGAATTCGATATTGATTGTACACATATTGTATTATTTCCACGCAGTGTGCGCGCCTGCCTCTATAACGACACGATTATAGACCAGGGGCCAATTTCATTAAACATGCATAGCACAAACATTAATCTTAGCCTGAATAATTATTCTTCCTTAATTTTCAGGTTATGATTATTGTGTATGGCTGGTATTCAGCTGGTTTTTACTTAGCAATAAAAGCACATAGAGGTTTGGTTGGTAACCTGTTTTTACTGAGCAAGACTTGTTTTGTGCTAAGCAAAATGTTTGTGCTTAATCGGCCCAGCTCCCTAACTCAGCTCAGTCGTCTTTGCAAACTGCATCCAGCGGTTTATCGTTTCTCTTATCTCCCCGCAAGCTTTCCTGGGGAGCAAATCAACGATCGTAGAACTGCGATTATCAACACGTACTACGCGCACGCACGATGTTTTGTGTGCGAAGCAGCGTTAATTAGATATGAAACGCAGGCTGGCGCGACCGCTGAATAGGTAGTTGAATACGTGAAGACGCTGTTCATATTTGAATGGTCAAATTTACAAAAACCAGCTGCACAAGTTAGGGAGCTGGACTAATCGTGTCGTTAGCTGGCGCATTGTCGAATGCAGTGGTCTTTTGCAAAGACTAGGTCGATCTAAGCCTTAACTGACAAGTCTGAAGGAGCGAATATCGATCCAACGCCAAAGGTTTAACCGGAAGACAATCAAGCAAATTGCTTTATAGATTCGGCGTGTGGTCAGCTGCTGCTGTCATATCCGTACAAACGGGACAGTCAATTCCAGCAACGATCCAGGCAAGATAATAAATTGCTCATATTAATTTCTCCTAAAAGCAAAACGTCAAATTTGCAGCTGGAAAAAGACTACGTAAATTAATTACTGTCTTTATCCCTCAATAAAAAATCGTAAAATGTCACGTGCGCATGCGCAGTAGAAAAAAGTACCTGAGTAATTATTCTAAGATCACTAAAAAAGCTTTCGATGCATTCACACGGTGAATAATAAACTATCAAGCATACACTAAACAGTCGCCGACAGATTTATTTGGAGCCGTTAAGCAACATTTTGAAAGCACTAAAACCACTTTTGAAAACCATCTCCGAAAAAACTCTGATATATCCGGATAATACAAAACCTTATTATGTTAGATTGACAATGTCCCTTGTACGCGAGGCGGTTGCACATTACTCCCCCGTCTTGATGGGACCCCCCCCCCCCCTTCTTCTCCCGTGTCAGTTGACCTCAGTTTGGATTTCTTCGTCCGGTTCAACTCTTATATAAACTTCCTATAAGTTCCTGATCTTCCGATAATTTCACCGGCAGCCGTGCTATCTAAATAGCTTCAGGAGTACTATTACCGCTTTGAACAAATGCCGCCGTGAAAATGAAAACCGAATACTCCGATAAACCTACAACATGGAATCGTAAAAGATGTAATTATACGATATCATCGGTCACTTCACACCCATATGCTTAATGGTTTTAATACATAAATAATGTATAGCTATTCATATTAACAATTCAACTGAACTTAAATGAGACCAAATCCTATGGTATTCGTATGTAGCGCTTTCGCTAAAAGGTGCTTACAGTTTGTTCGTCTGGCTCGTACAATCCTCCGTTAATTTATTAATTTACTTGCCAGCCCCATACTGCTATTTTGGGTGCAACTGATGATGCTGAATTCAGTGCTTGTCATTATAAGGGTATGTTCTTAGAGATCTCGAATTCGCGCCATAAAATGCAAAATTACAACCATGATTTTCCGTTCATCTTGACTTTATATCAGTTATCACCAAAGGAATCTGTACCGTTTAGAATGAGAATCAGTGCGACTTAATCCTACGGCACAAACGTTGTACCATAATAGCCCGTCTGCGAGCACGTTTAACACGTAGAATTATGAAGGGCAAAGGCGTGGTTTCTTGTTTAAGCTCGTCCGAATAATTATAACCCTCTCACTGTATGAGGCAACAACCCCAACACTTAGCTTCCAAAACAAACATATTATAGCTCCCTATATTAGATTGTGCCTCTTTTCAAGTCGCCTAGCGCTCTGATTCGCCGTATGCCAATATTCTTCTTCCTTCGTAATATTGTGTAAATCCTTCAGCACCTAAGCGTACACATCACTTCATTTCGTTCCCC
Organism: Crossaster papposus; assembly: GCA_037893245.1. NCBI lineage: Eukaryota > Metazoa > Echinodermata > Asteroidea > Velatida > Solasteridae > Crossaster > Crossaster papposus. The sequence goes on from JBAIAA010000947.1 coordinate 705,145, forward strand.
CTTCCCCTCAACCGATTAAACCATGCAGTTTTGGTGTTTGCTCATGGCCTGTTTGGACAGCAGTAACAAAAACACTTAGCAAATGGCCCCTGCCGCCCTCCTGAGTTGTAGAAAGCTTAAGTTTGGCTGATTCTTGGAATCTTTGGCGCATAAAACCTGATCGTCGCCATAGTTTAGTTTTGATAGAGGCGGGGAGCTGGAGTCATGGTTGTGACACATTTCATGGCCTTGATCAAGTAAAACGCTGTTTCCTTCTTTACAAATCTATCCGTCCATAGAGTTTGGAGTTCTTTGATACTATATTTTGCTTTGTAGATTTACGCATTATTGCTGGACACAGAGCCAAGCTAGCGCCATTGTTGTACCTACAACAGTGAATTACATATGCTGATTGAATGACTGACTAGCTAACGAATTAACTGACCGACTAACTAACTAATTAACTGACTGACTGACTCTATCTGATGTCATGGGATATATTGATATTGCACACAGACATAACGTATAAGTGACTTTATTAGCCCCCTCGTGAAGGATGCCGTGTCAACCGCAGATTGGATGGAGTTGATCCTCAATTTCTTAATTGGTGTAAATCTAACCTCTGCCGTCGAGATATTGACATAAATCGTTGGGACGTGCAAGCGAATCTGGCGGGGGTTGAGTCGAGGTAATTACCGCAACGACGTTGGCGCCAAACTGTGAAAGAGGATTGTTATAATTGTATTCATTCTTTCTGTTTAACATATTATTTCGTTTATCGGGACTATTATCTTCCTTTTGACATTGTCGTTACGCGGCAATGGCGCTACAAGACGAGTCACACGACATCTGCGTAAATTATCACCAAAAAAAGCAACGGATCGATTCTCACAGGAGATTGGTAAGGAATTAGGTCAACATCATTTCAGTTCCCTGAGGGTATTTTGGTGAGGAACAGCCGCCGAGTATGTGCGATATCATAACAACACCAAGGCAGACCATTTCGTCACAGGTATTTACTTTTCACGGTTAGTTTAACAGGTTCACGCGTGAGACACCAAAGAGAATTAGCGTGTGATGCCAAATATTTATTAGCAAGTCTGGCTTGGGAAACCAGACAAAACAGATTACTTTGTGATAAAGTACTCTGTTAATTCTTACCTATAAACTGTTGTCATTATTGTTGCAGAGTAGAGAAGATTATAGTGACTGTTATACGGATTAACGCGGTTATACTTTCCCTATACGTATATACAACATGTCATTTGTTAATATACAGATGCTGAAGAAAGAATTTCGTTAGAACCCTTGTTTAACGATTGATACGAAATCACTATACTAAATAGGCACTTGGGGAGACAATCCCATAAAGATGTACACAAACTTAAAACAGTCCTAACTTGTTTACCTAACCCTTTTCTCTAAGATCTTCGAGATTTATGCTATTTAGACCAAAATCTGTCGTTCTAGGACACAAATAACTCCCAAATATTGTTTTTTAGGGTAGCTAGACACTTAGGGAGACACTGAAATGTCTCCCCAAGTGCCACTGTCTTCTTATTACCGAAAAACTTACGTTAATTGTCTCCCCAAGTGCCTATTTGGAAGAATTATACTGAGAAAAACAAATTCAAATAATGATATGAACTATATTTTTTTGCTATATCAAATAAAAGACAAATTAATTTATTAAAATATTAAGCATTGCTGTGACATTAATTAACAAAAACATCTCAATCATCATCCCAGATATAACAATGGAATAAACCATTTCTCTCTTTATTACAGACAGAATGCAGTTATCGATCGGTTATATTCGAGTCAAGACATATATTAATTTTTGCACCTCTATAAGAAAAAACATTGAAGATTCTAAGTGTATTCGTAGAATCCGATCGTGCCACTGTCGCATTTTACTGCCGCAACATGTGCCACGAAAATATCTGAGAACAAAACCGTCGACCTAGATGTACTTGTCTCGTCTGACTTTCCCAATGACGACGAACGCAGTCCCGCTGAGAATTAAACCGTGTGCATGCAGCGTGCTTTTATCACGACCCTCGTATACAACCAGCAACGAACAACTTTACACTATTCAATAAATCTATTTTGGACTCATTATCGATTTCGTATCGTTTCCCCGCCCCGTACGTAGTACGTTGACCAATCCCGAATGTATTAAAACAGCTATTTCGGTACCGAGTAACGATACTCCGTACGGTCCATTCCCTTTGCGTCAGCGGAAAGCTGTAAGTAGGATCGAATTACAAATACTGCAATCGAGAGCCCACTGGTCGGGTCTCGTTGCTTTTTGCAAGTCTGATCAGGTTGATATAGGTTGGCAAAAAGGAACTATTTCAGGCCGATTGTATCCCGGTGTCAAAAGCTAAAGGCTGGACGGGGGTATAGGCGTAACAATAATGCAAGAAGAATGACGTCAGGAGAACTAGGATGAATACAAATGGTAAATTCGGCCAGTCTCTTAAAAATATAAATAAATAAATGCTCTTATTCGAGTTTTCGCTGTACATTATTTCATTATTTGCCCGTCCACTCTTCAACCAATCAAATCTGGTGCCAGCGTCATTGGCTGACGCGCTGTAGAATATGTCACTGTACTCTCAGCCAATCACAAACTGCCACGTTGTGTATACGGAAAGCAGTGATCGCCGATATAAACCAGTCAGATCTGCTGAGCGCTGAGAGTTTCATAACAAGATGGAATTTTTGTCGGGTGATGTAAATTCAATATACTGTGTTTTGCCCTTCACCGACGTATCTTTAAACACTATAATACTCAGTGTTGTCCCAAAGAGAATATTATAAAACATCACTTGGGTGTCAATGGCCATTACGATCCAAATCAATCTGGTACCGCTATACCTCATTGGCTAATACAACAGAAAACGTCACGCGAGTGCACTCTCAACCAATCAATAACCGCCACAGTGTTTATGCGGAACGTATTTAGCACTGTCAACCAATCAACTTTATCTTTGGAAACTCGCCCCCACTTGTTCTTTACTTAGGCTGTTTGACATTCTGTTCGTTTTTAGCCGGCATTAAACAAAAGGATTAACCGAATTGGCCGCATGATTGACAGAGTAATGAACTGGCGATAAAAGGATTTGAGACGATCACTCTCTCGTAGTGAGTAGACATAGCAGGCGTATTGGTGTAACAATGTATGACACCGTCGTAAGGAAGGGTTTCTCGGTTTGGGGCGCACTCTGGTTTTGTGTATATAATTGTTTCGGGTTTGGATACTCGTTTTGGTTACAAATTATTCATGACAAAGAACGTTGCACCCACCATCACCTCAATTTCAATTCTCGCATAATCGGTGTAAATGGCACCGATTTACTTTTCTTTGGTGATAATGTGTGATCTCACGTATTCATTTTCCAATAGCCAAGAAGCAGATGCTTGCTAAAATATGACAATTACTTATACTTGCTTCAATCGTTTTTCACTGAAGCTAAGTTCAGTTCGGGAGCACCTTATGCTATAGCCTCGCGGGCAGGGGTTTAATTTGTAGCGGGATATATATCTCAGGAACTGGGATGTATAGGGTGATCAAATCCTGATGAATGGATGGCTAAAGCTGATGTAGTCTGGAGACAATTACCCTGGGCGTCGGTGGATAAAGATCGTTAAAGACAGGGAGAGTATGCAGGATACCCGACGCCTCCTTGGTCGCGAGTGAAGAAAGACGGGCTAATACATGTACTAATAGAAGTAGAGGAAAACGAAGACAGAGCGACGGTGGGAAATACATTGGGTATATAAACAATATGGAGCGTACTGGAAATAAATCATTAAACAAAACACTAATTTTACAAATAATATTGGTCTTATAACTTTGGCAAACTAACTGTGAAAACAATTGCAGTGGTGGGTTTAAATCTCACTTTGGTTTTTTTTGTCAATTATAAAAACTTGTTAAATACTTTATTTTACATTTTTGAAATCATACTCCGCATTATATTTATAAATGTATCTATTTAAAGAAGTTGTACCGAAATCAATTAAATGAGAACATCACAACGTGTTTGCTACACTAACGGTGCAGTAACCATTCTGTGCATGCGTTAGTATTAAGGTTTTTCCAACGCTTGGTGGCAGCAAACTTGTCTGCTGCCACCAAGTGCTTTTATAATCCTTTGCTGCTCAAAGGAATGTAAACATGGTCGTTCTTTTCTGCATAACAATAGGCCGCTTCTCTTGTCTAGGGCTATTGTCTATAGACCATGTGCCCTCTGCTAACATATATATTTAAATGTGCCCGTCAATATGCGCAGGCTGACAATAGACGTATCCGTAGCTGTAGAACGAAGCCCGTTTCGAACACGGCCATACTTTTCATTAACAAAAAGGGGGGGGGGGTGGCTGTAAAGGTTTGCATTCTTAACGGTTTAGCAACTCCAAGCACTTATTATGTAAACTTACGAATACCTCTAACATTATTTATTTATTTCCACAAATTAAAAAGTCCTTTAATAATACAATTATTGGCATTAAACCTTTTTGCGTCAAAGTAGAATGTAATAAACAGACGGAAAGACCAAACCACCGTGATCATCGTTTATTGCGACCCCGGGTTCAATCACCATGTTATACCCTAGAGATATCAAGTGCAGTGAATTTAATAACTAGGCCGTGCAATCAGAGATCTTGCCATTTAACACCGGCACGTTCCTAGTAGGTCAAGAAGGCCGATCCGTGATCTTATAGAGACGGGAAAGTACGGGGAAAAAAGTCCCGCAATTCAATTATGTAATCTCTGGCTTCTTTTGGCGGGAAAGAGGCCAACAGGAAGTAATCACTCGCTGATAACCATCTGCGATATGGAGGGAGGGAGGGGGGGGGGGGGGGGTTGGAAACGAGATCTCCCGCGAGACGAGAGTCGGCGAGATATTGCGTCTTCTTATTAAATCTGCACTGGTCACACAACCGTAGCAAAAGCAAACGAAAATATTAATTTATTCCGTTCAGGAAATACACCCCCCCCCCCCCCCCGGGCCCCACAAAAGAAAACACCCGAAAACAAACAAACAAACAAACAAACAAACAAACAAACAAACAAACAAATAAATAAACAAACAACGGAGGTATCCCATGTTTCAATTGAATTGGATTTCATTCAGGATTGACATTAAGTATCGGTATGTGGAGTAATTTGCATGAGTGGAGGAAACTATAAACCACGTGGTTTTACAGGATATACAGCGTGTATCAATAACGGTAAGTCCAAATAATTGGCTAATAGGCCTATTATGTATAAGTTATGAACTCTAACGCTGTCAAACTAGCTCCGCCTTAAAGAGTAGTTTGTTAGCTTTCAATTGATTATTTTGGTGTTTACATTTTTGCAGTAACTATACTGACAGAGCTCCGTTGATTTCAGAACAAAGGCCAAAAGTCATTGTTGCAAGTTTACTCAAGTTTACTAATCAAGCTTTCAATTGATTATTTTGGTGTTTACATTTTTGCAGTAACTAGTGACAGAGCTCCGTTGATTTCAGAACAAAGGCCAACAGCCATTGTTGCAAGTTTACTCAAGTTTACTAATCAAGCTTTCAATTGATTATTTTGGTGTTTACATTTCTGCAGTAACTAGTGACAGAGCTCCGTTGATTTCTGAACAAAGGCCAAAAGCCATTGTTGCAAGTTTACTCAAGTTTACTAATCAAGCTTTCAATTGATTATTTTGGTGTTTACATTTCTGCAGTAACTAGTGACAGAGCTCCGTTGATTTCAGAACAAATGCCAAAAGCCATTGTTGCAAGTTTACTCAAGTTTACTAATCAAGCTTTCAATTGATTATTTTGGTGTTTACATTTCTACAGTAACTAGTGACAGAGCTCCGTTGATTTCAGAACAAAGGCCAAAAGCCATTGTTGCAAGTTTACTCAAGTTTACTAATCAAGCTTTCAATTGATTATTTTGGTGTTTACATTTCTACAGTAACTAGTGACAGAGCTCCGTTGATTTCAGAACAAAGGCCAAAAGCCATTGTTGCAAGTTTACTCAAGTTTACTAATCAAGCTTTCAATTGATTATTTTGGTGTTTACATTTCTACAGTAACTAGTGACAGAGCTCCGTTGATTTCAGAACAAAGGCCAAAAGCCATTGTTGCAAGTTTACTCAAGTTTACTAATCAAGCTTTCAATTGATTATTTTGGTGTTTACATTTCTACAGTAACTAGTGACAGAGCTCCGTTGATTTCAGAACAAAGGCCAAAAGCCATTGTTGCAAGTTTACTCAAGTTTACTAATCAAGCTTTCAATTGATTATTTTGGTGTTTACATTTCTACAGTAACTAGTGACAGAGCTCCGTTGATTTCAGAACAAAGGTCAAAAGCCATTGTTGCAAGTTTACTCAAGTGGCAAGTATTTTTGTCTGAATGTGGCGCTGTCGCTGTGTATGGGTAGCGCGCTATTGGGGTCTATATTGAATGAAAATGTTTTCCTTAAAAAATATGCCTTAGGAGAATTTAGAAGATCATAATTATGCCTTGTAACAACCAGGCTAATTATATAAAGTCACAATTATTTAATGACATGGGACGTCCGCTACTTATGTTAGATAACTACAAAGTAAACACTGTCTGATTGGCAATAACAAGAGGAAAGTTCTGTGAACTTGCGTCAGTCTAATTTCCTCTCTAGTGGAAGTTGTTTGTCCACTAAGTCGGCAAGAAGGTGAACCGAATCCTAGAATGTTACCACTCTGTAAACAGTCTTGCTCTTCTGACATTTCCAGAGGGTCTCTAGCTCGCTTTGTTTCCTCTTTAGATTCTCCCTATCGTCAAGGATGATGTTCCCTACGGGTAAACGGCGTCGATTCAGTCCACGCAGCTGGACAGACACCTGCCGACTTAATACTCAGGATCTTCAGTGAGTGCATGAGATTCTCATCTTGCTGATCAAATTGTATGGAGAGTGATCCGGCCTTTCGTTTCAAGCGAAAAGGGGGAAGTTTATTATCGACAAAACAGGGGTAACATGTACGCATGACGACCTGCTCACGAATCAAATGCGAGGCGTGCGCTTTTAATGGAGTGTTCAATGAAGTTTGAAACAAGAGTAATAACAATTCTCGTTGTTCTAGTCCGTCATGCGCATGTTGCTGTATTCTTACCTAATTCAGGCAGTCAATTCTGGAACAGCTTAGCTTACTCAGGTAGAATTGTTTTCATGGTAAATGTTATTTCGTATTAGCAGAGGAGATGGTCTTCTATCTCCTCACTGATTCCTCAAGATCAACTTAGTATGTCAGTCCACCTGCCGCTAAAATATCAAAGCATAAACCTCCAACCACATCGCGGACACATCCAACTGAACAGCCGAGTACAGTAATCTGCGTCAGACCAAATCCGACCCCAAGAGCTACCTTAGTTTCCCCCGAAATTCACCTGGCCAACCTAAATGATGTATCAACATAATGTCTATTGCATTATAAGCGGGCTGTGCTAAGAATTACCCTGGGCAAAATCGCATTGTACACGGGCACTCTGACTTGTCGCGATCGTACTTCATTCATTGTTGTTTCAGGACACTCTTCCCCGCCTTATTCTATTCTGCGCTGAAGAAAAAACCCTGGATACGTCGTGTAAAATCTAGATTGCTTTATTGGCAATTGCCAATGTTTGCCCAGTCGTATATCTTGGAGGCGAAACGAGAGTTTACCCACCGTAATCCATCCATCCAACCATGTATCATAGGGGGTAAGCCAGATGCGTAAATCCCAGGGGATGGGAAGGGTGTACACCACTCCTATTTGACTAGGATTATCGGTCATCGTCACTCCACTTAACCACACGTACTTGTATCGTTGTGAGAAACAATCTGTTGGGCACGGGGGCGGGTACGTACGTGCACCGATTTTTTAAGGGGGCCACTGAAGACATGTTATATTAATTGTGTTGAAGTTTGAAATGTCTGCAGTAACGCTACTGTCTACATACGATAGTACCTATACTTCTTGGGTACGGGTGTGACGTGTGCACGGATCACGACACTCAATCAGTTAGGTATATTCAGTTCCGTCAGTTGAATAACAGTCCGTACGTACTTTATATTCTACACGAACGGCTAATAAGCGGCAATTGGTGGAATTGCTTCGGCCTCACTGCCGAAACAACTATTGTTTCGACAACTTGTTCTATGGTCGGGTCTTAGCAGTTTCTACAGTTCGGCGCACTTTTAAAGTATTGCCAAACCAAACCCATATTGTTGCGATCGAATTGGGCAAAGGAAAAAGCTACTTGTTGTCACATGGTGGCGCCCTAACTAGACAGTGCATGCATTGGAGCTTCGACGACCGGTGGGACAACTCGACCGGTCATCAGTGCGGTCTGGCGCCGCGCCTGTCGTTAATTTGCACACAGGAATTACATGGTCAGTTGAATGGAGATTCTGTTACCACGCCCCCCCATAGCCTTATATCTGCCAAATTAATTCCAAGACTCCAAAAGAAAAATTAGCTAATTTTGTTGTGCACATCACTGACATGATTTAGGCGCTATAGCGGCCATTTGATTCAGACATGTCATGGCCTACTAATTTGTCACTTTTCCATCTCACAGTTCATGTCTGGACGTCGTCAAAATGTCGCAGAAGAAGAATCTCATGGTGATTGACTGCGATGCAGGAGTAGACGATGCCCATGCTATCATGGTTGCCCTTAGCAACCAAGACACTGAAGTCCTTGCAATCACTTGTGTGAGGGGAAATGTGGGTGTGGATCAAGTCTGGTACAATGTCCATAGAATACTGGATGCTTGCGACAGACGACAGGTAATCAGGTAGACGTATTATTATTGAAATTTAAATTCAAAACCCCAATAATTAACCAATATTTGTAGGCAGAATAATCTTTTTGTATTTTTATTAATAATTATATTTTTTATTCTCAGTAATATTACAAGCTTTGTACATGTACCAATAACTATGTTTATATTTAGGTTTTGGTGTTCTTGTACTTATAAATTGTTCTTTGTAAATTTAATTACATGTAGTAGAGTCTCCACTCGATCATGCTTCTCAAGACCTTCATCCATACACAGTTCCAAATGATAGATAATTGTATTTGCATATAATTAAAGAAATGAATGAATGAATGAATGAGTTGACAAACTTTAAACCGTTCCACAACCTATCATCAAAAAAACAACCCCCTTCCTTTCTATAAAAGATTGAGCAAGAAGGAATGCCAACAGTAGTCATGTATATTTTAGATTCACAGGGAGCAAACAAAATGGCAGTTTACCCAGATTTGTTTTAACTGGTTCCCACCACCTCCCACAGGTTCCCGTCTACAAAGGGGCTGCTAAGTCCCTCCTGACGGACCAACCAGTGACTGATTTCCATGGCAAGGATGGTCTAGGTGACGTCCCGCCCCGCCCTGACTTCATCATCGACCCCGCCCATCAACGTACTGAACATGCCGTTGACATTCTTATCTCGCTAGCCAATCATTATACAGGATTGATTTCATTGGTTGCCATTGGGCCGTTGACCAACCTTGCCTTAGCAGAGAAGATGGCTCCAGGTTTCTCAGCCAGACTTAAAGGGGTCTTCATTATGGGGGGTAACATGTATGGTAAGTGCTTATTAACTACTTTAGTCTTAATATGTGACCTGCTCACACAAAACCAGGCATAAGTTGTTGTTTTGAAAAGTGAGATATTGTTATTTCCATTTAGTACACATCATCAGCTTTCATTTGATACCAAAAACCACCTTTGCATTAATCTATGAAAAATTTGATGTATTTTTGGAGATAAATTACCACTTTTAGGACACAGTTTGCCTCAATAAATGCATGATTTTTTGTACTTTCTCATCAATAAAGTTGATTTTGTTTAACTGAGGGCTAAAGTATACATATTAAAGAATACAAAAATAACAAAAAAATAAAATCTATTTCCGCCAGATTTGTCCCCCCATTTCAACTTTGACGAGCTTTATCTCAAAATAGCCTGCGCGACTTATGTCGGGTTTCGTATGAGCGGGTCACATATGTGGCTTAATAACCCTTTGGCTAGGAACCATACTTAATCCTGCAAAATCCTCCAATTGCAACCAATTTTGATTCATTCATTTTCTTGAATTTGTTAAAGGGAGTTGTGATAATTGTCTTATTTCTCCTTTCTTGTAGGCAAAGGCAACTGCAATCCTTCTGGGGAATACAACTTCCATCAGGACCCAGAGGCAGCGTACATTGTGCTGAACAGCTACGAATGCCCAGTTACCATGGTAACGTGGGAACTCACCATGGCAACGGAAGTTTCGTTTGTAAGTTTCACTTTACTTTATTTTATTTCCTTCTTTGAATCTATTTCTTACTCTGCTAAATGCAACATTCAACAATTACAGCACATGGACTTGAGTTGTCTGTTAAATGCAACAATATACAACTGTTTATTATTGATGCATTAATAATAATACTAATAATATGTGACCTGTTCCAACGAAACCCGGACAAAGTCGCACAATGTGTTTTGTCACAATGTACTCCTGAAGTCATTTCTGGATGGATTTTACCATTTTGAGGTTTTAGGTTTTCCTAAGTCACTCACTATTAATCTACAATCTCCTCAAATTTGAACAAAATCCGTCTACCAGAAGTGTGTTTTTTTGTCAATTTTGTGAAACATTTTTGTATAGAAATAATACGCTTTTCTGAACTTCAAAGCTGTTTATCTCATAATTAGGTTGTCAGGGTGTTATCACTAAATCCAGACCCCAGGGAAGATAGGGTGGGGGTACATATGTAAATAATACATCATTTTAAAGCTGAGAACCTAGGGAATTTGAAAAAAGCAAAATCTGAAAAACTAAAAAGTCGACTTTGTCCGGGTTTCGTTGGAACAGGTCACATATAAGGAAATTATATGGTGCTCTACAAAGATCACAGCGCCTAACAATCAACATGCAGCAAACACATACACAAATATTATATATTTATAGGAATTAGAGAGATTTTTACCGGAGAGCGGTAGTGAAAGCTGCCACACAGCGCTGCACTTAAAGTCAAAACTTGCATTCTGTTGTATTTAGCAGGGTTAGTTTGAATTATATATATTCACGAAATATGTCATGAAATATTGCGCACGGCACTTGAGTAAATGATGCTTGACTTTATATTTTATTTTTGTCCCCACCCAGAAATGGATCGATGAGCTGATGGCAACACCAACTAAGAAAGGTGGTTTCCTGAAGGCAATAAGTCAACACGTCTACGACATCATGACAGATGAACAGGTAAGTTCTCATTCTTTTAACCTTTTGTCTTTTAAATTATTTCCCCTTCTGTTGGAAATGCCAACGCACACCATTTAGATTTTTTTGGAGGTTGCTTTGACCGTTTTCCAAACCAAAGCTTAGGCTCTGTCTCCGGTTTCATCACCATTGCCAAACTGCATGAACGAAGTCTAAGACAGAGACGAAGCTGGGGTTTGAAAAATCCTCTCCATTTCAAACCTTAAGTTTTGATTTCTATTAACTGCTATGATATTGTTTTCTGTGTGTTACGCAGCGAAAAGGGGAATATTTCTGCGTTGACTCAAATGGCTGGAACAGTTGCGACGCCCTCGCTGTCTGTCTAGCTATTGATCCTACTATCATCACCGACTTTAAACAATGTCCTTGCTCAGTGTCACTAGAGGGCATAACACGTAGTCAAATGATCGTAGACTGGAACTCCTTCTGGGGAAATAAGACAAAACGAAATGTGGTCCAGAGCATCGATATAGATCGTTACAAGAAACTACTAGTAAGTGCTGTACAGTGAGGTCATGTGACCTGTCGGGTCATGTGGCCTGTCGGGTCATGTGGCCTGTGGGGTCATGTGGCCTGTGGGGTCATGTGGCCTGTGGGGTCATGTGGCCTGTGGGGTCATGTGGCCTGTGGGGTCATGTGGCCTGTGGGGTCATGTGGCCTGTGGGGTCATGTGGCCTGTGGGGTCATGTGGCCTGTGGGGTCATGTGGCCTGTGGGGTCATGTGGCCTGTGGGGTCATGTGGCCTGTGGGGTCATGTGGCCTGTCGGGTCTTGTGGCCTGTCGGGTCTTGTGGCCTGTCGGGTCTTGTGGCCTGTCGGGTCTTGTGGCCTGTCGGGTCTTGTGACCTGTCGGGTCTTGTGACCTGTCGGGTCTTGTGACCTGTCGGGTCATTTCACCTGTTGGGTCATTATTGGTAAATATATAAAATTATTGAAAAATATTTTTCGTCCATTGCAGTATTCATTCTGATTTCACAGAGGAACAATAAAAAGTACAAAGTTAAATGTGTTAAATGGGATTTAGTGGAAATTAACATGTTTTGATTGTTTTTATATTACATTTTTATATCTAGTATATTTTTCTGAAATACTGTGTAACCAAAGCTGGTAAAATTAATTTCATTGAACTATTCTTTATAATCCCAGTAAATCATTTGGTTAAGGTTTATTGTTGTAGTAATTTTTTTCAGGTTTGATTACTGCATAATAGTACATGTAGTCAACCTTAATTACGTGCCATGAAGTGATTTGCATAATGTCATTTTGTTTTATGTCAAATAATTATGATTTTGTTCAGGATAGTGTTGTAGCAGGGTTAATTTTTGCAAAAACTCAATTGTTGGCCAATTTTTTTTTTTTTTTTTTTTTTGGGTGTTAAGGCTAACCCCTTACAATTTGTAATTTTTGCAAAAACTCAATTTTTTGCAAATTTTAATGAAAAATCAAGGCTAACCCCTTACAATGCGTAATTTTCGTAAAAACTATTTTTGGCCAATTTTGAAAACAAATGCAAGACTAAACCCTTACAATTTGTAATTTTTGCAAATAATCTATTTTTGCCAATTTTGATAAAAATGCAAGGCTGACCCTTTACAATTTGTAATTTTTGCAAAAACTCAATTTTTGGCCAATTTTAATGAAAAAGCAAGGCTAACCCCTTACAATTTGTAATTTTTGCCAAAACTCAATTGGTGGCCAATTTCAATGAAAAAGCAAGGCTAACCCCTTACAATTTGTAATTTTTGCCAAAACTCAATTTTTTGCCAATTTCAATGAAAAAGCAAGGCTAACCCCTTACAATTTGTAAATTTCGCAAAAACTCATTTTGGGGCCAATTTTAATGAAAAAGCAAGGCTAAACCCTTACAATTTGTAATTTTTGCCAAATTTTAATGAAAAAGCAAGGCCTTACAATTAGTAATTTTTGCCAAAACTCATTTTGGGGCCAATTTTAATGAAAAATGCAAGGCTAACCCCTTACAATGCGTAATTTTCGTAAAAACTATTTTTGGCCAATTTTGAAAACAAATGCAAGACTAAACCCTTACAATTTGTAATTTTTGCAAATAATCTATTTTTGCCAATTTTGATAAAAATGCAAGGCTGACCCTTTACAATTTGTAATTTTTGCAAAAACTCAATTTTTGGCCAATTTTAATGAAAAAGCAAGGCTAACCCCTTACAATTTGTAATTTTTGCCAAAACTCAATTGGTGGCCAATTTCAATGAAAAAGCAAGGCTAACCCCTTACAATTTGTAATTTTTGCCAAAACTCAATTTTTTGCCAATTTCAATGAAAAAGCAAGGCTAACCCCTTACAATTTGTAAATTTCGCAAAAACTCATTTTGGGGCCAATTTTAATGAAAAAGCAAGGCTAAACCCTTACAATTTGTAATTTTTGCCAAATTTTAATGAAAAAGCAAGGCCTTACAATTAGTAATTTTTGCCAAAACTCATTTTGGGGCCAATTTTAATGAAAAATGCAAGGCTAACCCCCTTACAATTTGTATTTTTTGCAAATAATCTATTTTTGCCAATTTTGATAAAAATGCAAGGCTGACCCTTTACAATTTGTAATTTTTGCAAAAACTCAATTTTTGGCCAATTTCAATGAAAAAGCAAGGCTAACCCCTTACAATTTGTAAATTTCGCAAACACTCATTTTTGGGCCAATTTTGAAAAAAATGCAAGGTTAACCTCTTACATGTCAAATCTTTGCCAATTTTAATAAAAAAGCAAGACTATTAATCACCAACAATTAAACGAATTACTAAACAGTCAAATATTTGCTAATTTTAATAAAAATGCAATAACCACTTACACATTTATATTTTCAAACTGAATGTTTGATTTAAAATAGGTAACAAAATAATAATTACTACATTTGCAAACGAAGTGAATTATACACTATACATGTAGTATGTATACTGATATAAGACAGAACTATTACAGTTTTGTTCCTATGTGCCTCTCTTTAAAGTAAAAGTTGCATGTATTTTCTATGTATGATTTGATCTAATAAAATAAAATAGACTATCTCTAAAAAAGACCACCTCCAAAACGTACTTACTTACCCCTGCAGTCCCTGATCAATCCCCAACCACGGAAAGGAAACCTATGCCTTAATTGTTTTAATTATGTTTTTTTACTGCCAGACCAGAAAACCTTCAACACTGCAGTTTGGGCTCAATCTTTTTACAATCTTTTTGAAGGCACCGCCTGGGCTTGAACGCGGGACCCTCCATCCTGCAGTCCTGGAGGTTATCCTACTGAAATACTGGGTCTTAAAGGAAATATTTTTGGACGATATATATAAACCTTAAGTTGACATAATATTTAACAAAAATACCCTAATGGCTTAGCAAATTATCATTCATGGATATTCATCATAAACAAATTATGCAAATAGACATTTGCAAAACTGATTTGAGATACAAAACATTGAACTTTTGATTAATTTGAATAATCCTCAAAACTGTAACGTTAACAAAAAGAACTTTAACCGTGAATTTTGAAAATAAGTAAACCTCAAATGTTTTCAAGACATAGTAATACACACCTTTTTAGCAAAAAAAACCTTAATTATCCACATTTTTTGGGTTTTTATCCAACAACCAAAGCTTTGATAAAACACAGAAATAGAGAATACATAATCTGGCTAACGTAGAGTGACTTGACATTATGGCCGAGTTCGGGCGGTCTGTTCTTGACACGCGTAACTTGTTCTTGCAAAACCCTGATGGATAGGTGGTGTGTGTTCTTGTTCCGAGTGCAATGTTCACGGGTCGCGTTCCTGCCGTTCGAGCGCGAGAACAGAGTTCGCGTGTCAAGAACAGACCGCCCGAACTCGGCCGTAACGTCTAGTAGCTTATTGGTCTGGTACCCCATACCATGTCACATCAGCTTCACGCAGACTGAAGGGAAGATCCTGACTATCAGTTTCATCTGTGATATCAACTGATGACAAGAAAGTTAAAAGTGCATCAATATCTTTGGGTTTTCCTGAAAATTGTGGGCAAGTTACCTTTAAAAGAAATTCCAAACATTTTCTTGCCAAATGGGCCTTCAAAAAGAAATAAAACACTGATTTTGCTCTGGATTAAAGAAATAATTTAAGGAATCCTCAATTACTTGTATGTTCATTAGGAGGTGTATTTGAGTTGTTTCCTAAAAAGTCATTTTTGATAGGAAAAATGACCAAATGTGTAACGTTTCGATCCGTGTATTATGCAATCGTTTCACACTACACCCGCGGACGGCCATTCTACACGTGTTTCCGGCCTTACTCGTGGCCTGTTTATGCGTCAATCTTTTTGAATCTGGGGAAAACTTTGCGTTTATATACGTCATCCGGCGTGAACTGGTTAATTAACCCCTGTATTTTGGGGTTGACAAAAACCTTGCAAAAATAGTTATCAACATCATAACAAAAGCGGCTTATTACCCAATTCACAGACTGAAAATATTGAGGAGTTTGTTTGAATTTGAACCTGGAACCTCTACCCTACAAGACATCTTAGAGAGTGCAGGACTCACCATATCCTTCTCCCCAGGGTGCGAGTGACGGTTGGAGGATATTGTCAGTGTCGCTGCACAGAAATCTGCCGTTGAAGAAACCAGGCATTTCTCCATTGACATCGGGAAAGTCGTTCTCTCGGCTGTACTTGTAAAAGGAACTTGTGCTGCCAAAAACAAATACCAACATTTCCATAACAAATTTTAGCAAAAAGTTCCGTCATATTTTGCCAGAACCTCTCGCATTATTATTATTATTTTTTTTTTTTGAGGAGGGGGGGGGTTCGAGACTGTGGGTGGCAATGTGTGACCATAACAAGATCCAGTATTTTATGAAAGGTCATTTCAGTGATTTCATAACACTTGACTGGACAGCAGCCTTTGTCTAGTAGCTGCACTGCACAATGGACCTAAGCGTGCAGCTGTGGCACAGGCCGTGTAGCACAGCTGATAACAATATGTGACCCACCAGGCCAAAACCAGGCGGAAGTCGGCAAATGCCATTTCGAGATATGGCATTGTACCAAAAAAATTGTGGTGCCGGTCGATTTTTTTTTTTTAATAAATCGTTAGTTAAAACTCTAATTTATAGGCTGTTCATGCTTAAACCTTTTTAAAAATCCCCGAAAGTGATAATATCGGCCTTCTCCTGATTTTTATTGTCGTTGCTATTACTCAAATTGAGCAAACTTGTTGCCGCAAACGGCAACAAAATGTCACTTTTTGAAGCGTCGTTACTTTTCATTCCATAGCGGTATTTCATTCCATGTGATGTATCATTTTAAAGCTTAAAACGCTAGCAATACAATGGAATAAAAATCTCTCATATGAACAATTTTGACTTGGCGTGGTTTTGGGGTGGTGGGTCACATATTCCGTACGGATTAGCGGGCTGCGACCGATCACAGTTTCATTTACATGTAAAAACTTGTTAGTTTGCGTTTGCAAGTTTTTCTGTGTTCAATTGAATTAGCTCAGCTTTGGATATACAGTTAAATATGAAAATGTTTACTTACGAACTTGCAGGTGCTGTGCCAAGGTCTGGTTCCCTGAAGACATAGGACTGGATGGTAGGGAGATCGTTAAGATTGTCGCAGAATAGTCGGGCCATAGTTGTCTTGCGAATTTCATTCAATTGAGCTGTATGAAAATGAATCATTGTGCAACTTAATTTTTAGCGACTGACTTTTTTAAAGACTGGCGATAAAAATCAACATTGAAATGTACATCAATTATATGTTTGAAAGTGAACACGAAAATTGGCAAGGCGGGACTCGAACCTGCGACCTCCAGGATACCGGACCGGAGGTTGTAGGTTCGAGTCCCGCTTTGCCAATTTGCTTTGCTCAATTTGAAATGTATGCAAATCTACCTAGTCAGCTCCCTTGTGGTTTATTTATGTATACATTATGTGACTACTTTCTTATACTGCATGTCATTTACGCTTTAGAAAGACTAGATCTACAAGATTCCTTACCTCTTGTGAAAGCTTGTTCCCCGAGACCATTCTCATACCAGAAGCGATCACCAAACTTAAGAGCATGGAACTGTCTACCCAGTAAGCAGGCCAATGTGGGTCCGATCAACTGACCAGAGATTGGTTCCTCACCGATGAGAGCTGGGAATAAATCAATGTCTTCAACGTCACTGAAGGAGGAGAAAAGAGTTCAACCAAATTACAAATCAATGTCTTCAACGTCACTGAATGAGAAAAAGAGTTCAACCAAATTACTTGGAGGCTAGTCATCGTGACTCGCAGAAGAATGCAGCTAGAGTGGATGGTTGAGTCGAAGGCAAGACTCCATAGGCAATCGTCTTAATTACGCTTTAACCAGTTCACGCCGGGATTATTTTAACATCACCGAGCCGAGGGGCGGGATTATTTTTAACGAAACTCGATCCGAAGCGGGTTCAGGCCGATAGTGCTGGGAAGCACACCCACGCATTTCCGGCCTTGCTCGCTGCTGACAGACATTTCCAAACTTGAACTTGGCATGTTTATGCGCCATCTGTTTTGAATTTGGGAAAAACTTTGCGTTTATATACGTCATCCGGCGCGAACTGGTTAAGGAAAATTAAGGAACTCCAACTAAAACGTTGGAGGCACAGGGGAACTCAATAAATATTACTCGCTGCCAAGTGACCCAACTTGTGATCTGACTTGTGATTGACTAACTTGATTACAATTTTCGGTGAAGTGACAAACACAATATTGATATATATATACATTCATAAAGTAAGCATTTACTCACTCGTAAGCATTTCTGAATTTCTGGATAGTAGCGTCAGTCATTTCATTCTGAAGATCATTAAAGTTAGTAGCTCTAGGTAAATCACATTGCACACGCCATTCATTGTAGGGCGCTATACCGTGATCTCGACCACGTTGGATGTTCAATGCTGCAAGATCTAAACCAACTCTATAATAACAACAACAAAAACAGTTTTAACAGTGATTATTAGTGGGCTAAATGTTAATCTTACTCATACTTTACTCATAATAATTGTAGTTGTCATGAGCTAATAAAATGTTGCTGTAATTCAACTGTACAACTGCTAAGTTGATTCAATAAACAAGTTATCCAGAAATGCTTCAGGAAAATGACCCAATTAATAAAGACTGCCCAATTTGGAATTAATGCTTAATGTTATCATGTTCATGGTGAAGACCCAATTAATAAAGGTTGCCCAAATTATAAGTATTTACATTATAAGACAAAAACCTCAATTGGAAAGTATTATTTGAAGTGGCTGCAGCCGTTACCATAGACATGTGTATAATCTCAAGCCATATAGCCGTACACTCTATTTGAAGTGGCTGCAGCCGTTACCATAGACATGTGTATAATCTCAAGCCATATAGCCGTACACTCTATTTGAAGTGGCTGCAGCCATAACCATAGACATGTGTATAATCTCAAGCCATATAGCCGTACACTAGTAAAGTGGTGCAGCCGTTATGTTTATAATAATCTCAAGCCATAGCCATAGCCGTAGCCGTAGCCGTAGCCGTAGCCGTAGCCGTACGCGGCCCTACATGACAACAAAGTGCTATACGATGAACAATCCATTAAAAATGCCTGTTGAAGAATGACTTCAAGTCCTAGTAGTGTTGACTGTTCTTGATTTACGTACCCTTTTTCTGGATCAGCAAACATGTGTTGAGTCAGATGCTGTGTCATAAGAAGATCTACTTTGGGTAATCTCTGAACCACCATCCCACGAATGAAGGCATCTAGACCGTCATGGCCAGGAGACGTATCCATGTGAGTGGCATTGAAGAAACACTCACTCAGTGAAACCTCAGCCATCTTCAAGACAAATATCACACCAAAATCAAAACAAAATTAGAAATCTTTTCTAGATACAAATATTTCTAATTAATAAAGGGGATGCATTGACGTCACGCGCGCTACTCGTACGCGCTAATCGCACTAGCAACCGGGCCGAGCGGCCATCATTGAGGTCAAACAAAGTGCAGATGGTACATTACCGTGATTACGCAACGACCTCATTGTTAAGTGCGACGTACGTGTGACGTCATATGCATGAACTTTATTCTTTCTGGTAATGAAACTCTCACCACGTTGTGATCTCGATCTAGTTTCATCAGTCTCGTAGGCACCTGGGTGTGACCCAATCGAAAGGCAGCCGCTGAAAACACATTAGCTACACCAGGGTTGAGGTAAGGATCGTATCCATACATGAAGGTATCTGGATGGACGCGAAGACCGTGTTTAGCCATCTAAGACAACAAGGAAATGTAGACATTTCCTAAAGGACTGGTAACAATAACAAGATGGGTTTTTATGTGTTTGTTTTTGTATTAAACTGAAAATAATCAATGAAAAAACAACTCCTATTATGATAGCAGTCATATCACTGCCTAACACAACTGACAGTCAGTCAGTCAGTCAGTCAGTCAGTCAGTCAGTGCAATCAGTCAGTGCAATGAGTTCAAACAGGACACTGGGATGGCCCTCTGGTCCAGCACTAACATAATATATGATTTATAGGGTTTGTGGAAATTCGTAGTGAAATCAATGAATTCATCAGCACTTGACACCCAACTTTGTTTGTGCCGAATGTCTCCCTCAACTCACATTGAAAGTACCCATGAGTGGAGGTAAGTACTCATTGTACACTACATGTTGCCACATAGCGCTGCAGATTTTCCTGGCTTCAATGTAGTTAGTTTCGTCACCCCAGTTAGGATTCAACTTGGCTAGATCCTCGGCGATGTGATTATGTTGTCTGAGTAGGACTGTGTGAAGGCTGGTTAACCCTGGTTGCTCAGCGGCACGTACGTCACCAGCACGTCCGCACTTTAGCTATTAAGAGATAAGGGTAGACTTGGTTTAAAACTGGCCAAACAATGTTGCAAACCGATGCCATTAGATATGCAATGCAGGCCAGCGCAACCGCTGAATGGGTAGTTGATTGCATGAAGACGCTGTGCATATTTGAATGGTCAAATTTGCATGAGGTCACGCCCTATTTAGGCAGTTTGCAAAGACCACTATGCGATCGAGGAAGCTGGACTATAAATCATCTCGTTAGCGGGGTCATTGTTAAAAACAGTCGTTTTTGGCTAAGATTATACTCTAAGTTATAGACTTTGTACACAAACGCAGAAGTGGCATTATAGAATACTACATTCCTTCCAAAACTGAAATGCAATCAATCTGTTAACATTACCATCTACATCTGACAACATGGAATTGGCCCTTCATTTGTTAACTATTCACGATTATCAGAAGTTATTTAGTGAGTATTTAATATGCATTTAGAAACTATTAAATATACCAAACCTTTGAGTTGGCAGAGACACAGTCTTTATGTTCCTCATCATTTGGAAGGAGTTTTTTACCGGCAACATTGTTAGGGTCGTCCATGGCTAACAATAAACCTTTCCCTAAATGTAAAAACAAACAATAATGGTTAAGCATACAATACTTTGCCAAACATTCAACAAAACAATCTAGGAAAGCAGTCAATTACATCATGATGCCTACTTCAATGGAGGAAGCAGTGTGCTAGCGGTTGTTTAGATAATCAGAAACGGACCGGTTGCTTCGGCTAATAGCTTCTCTATGACAGACATCCACCTTGGATTACGTCTCGCATTGCCATTACCTCCTCAAATGAGGAGCCATAGACTTGAGACAAGTCAAGGAATGACGTGACCCGATTGACTCTCTGATCATGAGTCACTAGGCCACACTTCTCTTCGACAGACACCCACCTTGGATTACGTCTCGCATTGCCAGTACCTCCTCAAATGAGGAGCCGTAGACTTGAGACAAGTCGAGGAATGACGTGACCTGATTGATTCTCTGATCATGAGTTACTAGGCCACACTTCTCTACGACAGACACCCACCTTGGATTACGTCTCGCATTGCCATTACCTCCTCAAATGAGGAGCCATAGACTTGAGACAAGTCAAGGAATGACGTGGCCTGATTGACTCTCTGATCATGAGTCACAAGGCCACACTTCTCTACGACAGACGCCCACCTTGGATTACGTCTCGCATTGCCATTACCTCCTCAAATGAGGAGCTGTGGACTTGAGACAAGTCGAGGAATGACGTGATCTGATTGACTCTCTGATCATGAGTCACTAGGCCACACTTCTCTACGACAGACACCCACCTTGGATTACGTCTCGCATTGCCATTACCTCCTCAAATGAGGATCCATAGACTTGAGACAAGTCAAGGAATGATGTGACCTGATTGACTCTCTGATCATGATGAGTTACTAGGCCACACTTCTCTACGACAGACACCTACCTTGGATTACGTCTCGCATTGCCATTACCTTCTCAAATGAGGAGCCATAGACTTGAGACAAGTCGAGGAATGACGTGATCTGAATGACTCTCTGATCACGAGTCACTAGGCCACACTTCTCTATAACAGACACCTACCTTGGATTACGTCTCGCATTGCCATTACCTCCTCAAATGAGGAGCCGTAGACTTGAGACAAGTCAAGGAATGACGTGACCTGATTGATTCTCTGATCACGAGTTACTAGGCCACACTTCTCTACGACAGACACCCACCTTGGATTACGTCTCGCATTGCCATTACCTCCTCAAATGAGGAGCCATAGACTTGAGACAAGTCGAGGAATGACGTGATCTGATTGATTCTCTGATCATAAGTCACTAGGCCACACTTCTCTACGACAGACACCCACCTTGGATTACGTCTCGCATTGCCATTACCTCCTCAAATGAGGAGCCATAGACTTGAGACAAGTCGAGGAATGACGTGACCTGATTGATTCTCTGATCATGAGTCACTAGGCCACACTTCTCTACGACAGACACCCACCTTGGATTACGTCTCGCATTGCCATTACCTCCTCAAATGAGGAGCTGTAGACTTGAGACAAGTCGAGGAATGACGTGACTTGATTGACTCTCTGATCACGAGTCACTAGGTCACACTTCTCTACGACAGACACCCACCTTGGATTACGTCTCGCATTGCCATTACCTCCTCAAATGAGGAGCCGTAGACTTGAGACAAGTCGAGGAATGACGTGATCCGATTGTCTCTCTGATCATGAGTTACTAGGCCACACTTCTCTACGACAGACACCCACCTTGGATTACGTCTCGCATTGCCATTACTTCCTCAAATGAGGAGCTGTAGACTTGAGACAAGTCGAGGAATGACGTGATCTGATTGATTCTCTGATCATGAGTCACTAGGCCACACTTCTTTACGACAGACACCCACCTTGGATTACGTCTCGCATTGCCATTCCCTCCTCAAATGAGGAGCCATAGACTTGAGACAAGTCGAGGAATGATGTGACCTGATTGACCTGTTGGCGCGGGGCGATGTTGCAGTCTGCGTCTGGGATCGCGACGGAGCGAGCAAAGCGGAAGCATGGCTGAGTGAAGAATGGATCGTCTTGTGGTATAGGGATCGGCAGACATTGGGGAGTATCTGTAGCATCGCAGGAACAGTTCACTGGATGAATGAAACAAAAGATGGTAGAAATCAATTTAAAGTCAATAGAGTGAGTGAAGGAAATTGTTGTCATTTAACCCTAACCCTGCCTGATCCAGCACAGTGCATCTGTGGTGACTGCTTGACCTTGCTGGACTCTGCACACAAGTCAATGTGATAAAGTATGCAATCTGTTGCGTCTGGCAGGATTTCTAGCCAAAATACCCACATTTAAAAATAATTACCACAAGGGAAACTGAATAGGTACAGTTAATACTACTTTGAAAATTGAACAAAGAAATTGACTGGAATGAGGCTTCACAATATAGTATCTTTGTTAGAAGGGTGCTAGTCAGAAGACGCAATGCGTCTTAGAGACACATTTCTGGATATTTTCGGACATTAGAACAACGTACACACACGCGTAGGAGCTATTATTGGTTGGTCTAGTGTATGGGACACGCGCGTAGCTGCATTTGCCTGAATGAGAACGCGCCCCGATTGAGAATTGTAGGCACAATTGAAATTGTGACTCTGCAAATTGTGAATATAGTTTGAAATCTTGGATTATACAGCATTCACTGAGCTATTTAAGTACCTTTCTCCAATGCTGCATGGTCAACATCATGGTCTAAGAACTGACCCAGGTGCATTGAGATCACCGTCCACAATCCGGCATCTACGTTAGCATTCTCCTCAATCACCTTTCTACTGATGTCGCGTGCACCTGGGAGAGGATTGCCCGACTTAGCAAGCCTGGGATTGGCTGAATCTATTCATATGCAAATGAGAATATTAATTAAAGATAATCCTATATCACGACTGGGATTGGCTGAATCTGTTCATATGCAAATGAGAATATTAAAGATAATTCTATATCACGACTGGGATTGGCTGAATCTATTCATATGCAAATAAGAATATTAAAGATAATCTCATATCACGCCTGGGATTGGCTGAATCTATTCATATGCAAAGGAGATTATAAAAGATAATCACATATCACGCCTGGGATTGGCTGAATCTATTCATATGCAAATGAGATTATTAAAGATAATCACATATCAAGCTTGCGATTGGCTGAATCTGTTCATATGCAAATGAGAATATTGAAGATAATCCCATATCACGCCTGGGATTGGCTGAATCTATTCATATGCAAATAAGAATATTAAAGATAATCCCATATCACGCTTGCGATTGGCTGAATCTATTCATATGCAAATAAGAATATTAAAGATAATCTCATATCACGCCTGGGATTGGCTTCATGATTTTTTATAATTTTGTTTAATAATGATTTTTTACACTTTTTCAGCAGGTGGACCTGATGGATCTCTCGCTATGAGTAATTGGTTGACACTTTGACAATAATTGATGCAATCTGATGCGTGTGGAAGGCAACTCACAGAATATCCCTTAGGGGTTAGGGTTTACGATTTAGTATGAAAATACGGAAAGAAAAAAAGTAGGGTAAAAAGGTCAGCGTCCCCAACCGAAATGAAATCCATTTACCATCGGCATAAGCAGCAGGTAGACTACGAAGCAGAGGACTGAATGCTTTGCCCCAGTGAATATTGATCAGGTTATTGCAAGCTCCATTTACTGTGCGGTATTTAGTAGATGGTGGGCAGTCATCAATGGTAAGGTCGTATCCAGCCGCTACGCAAAGCTGTCGTTTAGCATCGGAAGACAACTCAGAAAAAACACTGAAATCAAATAGATATAACAATTGTTATGCTTAATACAGGGTGGTCAAGAACTGTCAGACTAGGCAATCATAAGACAATCATAAGACAATCATAAGCCCATTATTGGGTAATCACAAGACAATCATAAGCCCATTATTGGGTAATCACAAGTCTCACCATTGAAGGCAGAAACATTGTGGGCGACACCAATTAAATTAGCAAGGATTAAATATTGATTTACCATGATAACGAAACGTTTATATACCTTTTTCTATACGTTAATATACCTATGTAATGCACGACATTTGTAGTTTAAACACAGAAAAGTGATATAAATTCAAGACTTACCCTCGGTAAACCTCACTAACATTCTGCAGTGCTCGTGTCGCCTCGGCAAGTTGTTTGGACTGAGAGTGAGTAAAGCCAAAGTGATGTAGCAAGTCATGAGGATCACGTCTTATTCTCTCTAGATGGTCATCTTGGGTCATAGGAGTAGTCACAAAGAAAATGTTGGACACATTTTGTCACGTGCCCAGTTCCATTGTAAATTACAAAAAAATTCAATCCAGAGGATTCAAGAAAGGGTAATTCCCTCTGAATCCTGTGTGGTCATATTTTGTGTTGCTGGAGATGAAAATGTTCATAGCGAGTTTGATTATCAATTATATATTTCTACGTTGAAGAACAAAACTGCCGTTCGATGTATTGATCCCATGGCGTATTGAAGTCGGTCTACTCACTATGCAGAATTATTAGCATCCGAAACTAAATCCTCAAAGACATCCCCCAAAACCCAAAATTAGGTTTTGGTTGGAAATCTACAAGTAACAAGTTAAAAGTTTACTAAAAAGGATAAAAATCGAATTTATTAAGAGATCGCAGAATACAACTTTTATTAAAATCCGAAGTTATGCATTTTAGACTTATAAGTCTTCTTATTCTAATTCTTACCCGTTTTTGTGGTTGATTCCTGCTCACTGAACCATTTCTTGGCACTGCGGATCTGTCTTTCCAATTCATTCAAGAGTTCCGTGTCTAACTCCATGTTGCTTTGGGCTGATGAGGCAGTGTCTATTGCACTGGCCTGGCCCACAGATGCAGTATAAACCACCCATGTTAAGGTGATTAGGAAGACACTAAGTGAATAATAAATGAACAATTAAAATTGACTAGGAAAGAATGTAGTATCCTGACGCTAAGTCAGCGGTTGTGTACAATGACAATTCAATTTTCTATGTATTTTCTAACAAAATTTGAATTTTATGTTTCTCAGTCCCAGATTCATGTCTTGCTGACAGACATTTTCTGGCCTTGCTGCTCGTGACGTGTTTATGCGTCATCCGTTTTAAATCTGGTAAAAACTTTGCGTGTATTACGTCCTTCGGCACGAACTGGTTACGAAAAATTAATTGTCAAGTAGATTATAGTTGGCTATTCATAATCAATCTTGATTGCATTAACCCTAACGTCAAAATACTACTTGAATAAGGTGTAGTATGCAGTACTGTTACTACACATTCCTATGAGAATTAAGGAATATTTTGTAGTACAGTGTGCTGTACCCCAAATGAATGCCTAGTACATTATTTATAGATGTCCGATAATTACATGTACAGGGGCCGTAATTACTCCTGTGAAAAAAAAACGAGTTGTCAGAAGCAAATACTGTATCCCAACATGTCAGTTAAATTAGACAAAAGTTATTAAAACTGAATTTTAGAGGGGCAAGAATCTTTCAATTAAAAAAACATCCTCCAAGATAAATTACTACAAATATTTACCTGTCTAAGCCAAGTCATCATAAACACACTTGGGTTGGTGAACACTTGCGAACACAAGTCTTAATCAGGTATAATTTTAAACTCTGTAATGTTTTGCAGATTATCTTTTTTTGTTGTAAATACCGCTGGTACAATAAGACAAACATTCCTTAAATATAATCAAACTACACTGCAGAATTGAAGAAGTACTCAGAAATTCTTACCTGTTAACCAATTTAATCATCATCGAGATATGCATTATTTCTGGGCAAACAAATTCAAACACCAATGCAATGCACAATCACTCTGCTCTGCCTAGCTGCAACAACTCATCTCGTATTTACACAAATAAGCTCTCCCAAGCCCAAACTACAGTTTTATACCCACTTCACTTCAACCATGGAGGTAGGAAACACCTTCATCACATCAACCATCTGGACATACCCAAGCAAGATAACCATGCGGTACGTTGTGGTCAAGGATTCTCTGGCCAAATTGGCTGAATATGGTAACTTTTTGTCAAGATCAAAATATGGTCAAATTACTGCAGATGTAGATAACGCAAACATTTCAAAGAAAGATGTATTGTCATTAAATTATGTTGTCTTATAACGTATATTTTTCTATATGCATGGCTATGATTTGAATTTGTAACTTTGTCAGGAATTTTAAAAAGCTTGACTGCCTTTTGAATTTGAATGCTGCTTCTTTTTAAATGTTTATTTTGTTTCTTGTTTGATTTGGGTGTTTAGTGTTTTCAGATTTGCCACTATTTATTTTCTCTCAACTCGTCTTTTAGAGTTTGATAAGCTTATTCTTCACTTAATTTCTTGATTTTTGTTAATGACACCCAATATTAAATTCAATTGCTGTGCTAGCACAGCGCAGCATGCGGCCGCACTGTACCGAGGCACCATATACTCCACGGCCGGTTGCACGTGCTCGCAAGACCAGTTCAAAATTAACTGACAGTTATTATAAACAAGTTGTTACACTGTTAGTGTTAGCAATAGCAGCTTAGTTTCCGATTAATTATTTGCTATACCTCCTCATTGTTCACCAACCGCTGAGAAAATACCCCGCCCTCCATCTTCATACGGCGGTTTATTATACTCGTCTGTCTGAACATGCATTCTTCCAGTTCCAGGCCAGGTCAACACCCAGTTTTACCGATATTTTCAAAGAATAATGTAGCCCGAAATTCCAGGTACGTAATAAATAATATAAGCGCGCGCACGTGGCTTTAAAATAGGTCCCTTGTCGCGCGTCCCAAATTAACCATTGTCGCGCACGTACGGCAAATGACACTAGGAACCTTCAAGTTCAAGTTGGCATTGGACCAGACTAAAGATGACGTCACACATAATAACGAATACAATGGTTGATGGGTTGTGTGCGATTCTGAAGCCACTGTTCGAGAACAATCAAAATGATATCGTCGTGCGGCTTTGGTTACGACATTATTGTGCGGCTTCGGTTAGGGTTAGAATAATGTTTGGGGTAGCCACGCCACTAGTGCAATCCCGACTCCCAGTGGGGCTAGGGCTAGGTTTGTCTCTTTAGTTGTTCTCTTAAAGTGTTTACCGATGTCAACAAACGGAGCACGCTCTCAATGCCGGATCATGCTGCAAGATCCCCAGACTCTCTGCCACGCAATACAGGCGCCTTGTATGTATATTAATCATATTAATGAGCTTGGCGCCAGTCTACTCGAGCTTAATATATGATGAGTACGATTGAGTGCAGTGTGACGACAAAGATGATCACACCACTTTCTACGAGTACGAAGGATTTGTTTGAAATCTTGAGCCAAGGAGAGTAGAAATTCTGCGTTTTCTTTCCTCGATGTCGAAGGGAAAAAATGGTAAGATACGCTTGTAACTTTTTTCTGAACTTGGATCTCTATTGAGTATTGTTTTAGACTCGCTACTTACTCTAGACAGTACTACTAGACTCTTTATTAACCCTTGGCCTTCGATATTGTTTGTGTTTGGTTTGCCAAACTTCTCATTCATGCATTGTTAATTGTGCAACGGCACGGTATGGTACTGCGCAAAAAGCAAGCAGAAGGAAAAAGGGGGCGGAGTTATTAAGTCCAGGATCTCAGCTAGCTGTAGTCAGACTGTAGTGAGTGATATACGTTATGTGTAATGTTGTAAACGATATTCTCATCAAAAATGACCAGGAACCTAAAATCGCAGCAGAGTAATTTAAAAAAAAAAATTAAAGATAATAATAATAATAATGAATATTTGTAATGCGCCGGTATCCATCAGAAAGATGCTCAGGGCGCAGCAACACACAAGTATGAAAAACACATGTAAATATCACAACCAAGGTACTAAAATATTAAATTAATCTAATTTCATAAAATATGTTTTAAGTGATGATTTAAAGGAGGCCATTGATGTTGAGAGTTTGATGTGTTCCGGTATCTTGTTCCATAATGTTGCGGCTGCTGATGCAAATGTCCTAATTTGTATTGTCACGTACAATGTGAACCAACAATGGCGATTGGTAAAACCCGGATCTCCTGGATCTCCTGGATCTATAATGTCAACGCTAGTCAGACAGTCGGACCTGCCTGGATCCTAAATAGAAAAGTTTGACAATAAATTAACAGAAATTGCATTTCAAACTAGCCTTATTTGTTTGGGACTAGAGTTAGGCCCAGTATTCTTTGAATGGGTTAGGGTTAGCATTAGGGTTAGGGTTAGGGAAGGTCCGAAGAGGTCCGGAGGATCCTACTTTCACCCACACCCACCAAGAATGTCTGAAAGTGAAACGCTTCTGTAGTGTCAAAATCATGTCTGAAACGTGAACAATGTAGACATCTGTTTCAGACATTATGGTTTCTAATCACCGATTACATTTCAGACAATTCCAAACCTCAAAATGTCTGAAACATAATTAGGTTAAAAACATTGGCCAACTTTGGCCTGGAAATGTCTGAAACATAATACAGCCATTGTGTAAGGATTAAGAGGTGTCAGACAGCTAGCCTCTGCCACCACCAGTTGTCAACAACCACCTGCTAACCACAACAACTTGCCTGGCCTTTTTCTACTGTTATATGCAAATATCCAATACCACAGAGCTAATTGTTAAATTAAATTAATAACCACAACTTCCACAATGAGTAAGTTGTAAGAGGAGACTGCAGGCCTATAGCTAGCACTAGGCTTAGTACTTTAGAATACAAATATTTACTGCTTAAAAAAAAGAAAAAGAACATTTTTAAAAAGGAGGCGGCCTCAAAAAAAAGAAGCGGGCGGTGACGCTAAACATGTTTTATTTTTTATTTGGCCTCATATTTTGTTTGGGATGTGGGTGAACGCAGGGTGAACTGTACTATTCACATAGCTAGTAAAATACAAAAGATTCATCGGAGCCAAGATGTATTGATAATTGTCCTAGCTTTGAAAAAGTCAGATAATAAAGCGACTACAACGGCCCGTAAGCATAAATATCATCGTCATGGTCATGGTCGAGGTTAATTGCTTTTCGGATCAAGCAGTTTAATTTACCTACTGTGATTATAGATGCCGTAGGCATGTGTCCCTGACAATACAAAGGACGCATTGGACCTGTGATTCATCTTAAAACTTACAACTGTAATTTCTCTAAACATGTTTGCCTTTGGTCATGGTCTGCTACATTACATTACACACTACTTTTTTGATCAGAATTATTTCATGATAAGTGCGTAATAGAAATTCAAGGATAACCAGAAAAAGTGCAACTTTTTTCTTTTGTACTGCCAATGGCACATGAAAGATGGTTTATTACCCATAAATTTGAATAACAAAAGCTTTCACTCTGGACCTATTTAATATGAAAAGAAAAATACTACCCATAATCATATCATCCTCATATTCAAAATGGAGCAGTTTTTCATTGGTGTTTAATTCCCATTTTGCCCCTGAACAGAATTACCCAATACCAGAAAATGTCCTTGAAAAACAAAAAATCCTTTTGTTATCGATTATTTTACAGTAGATTATTTCAAAAGACAATTGAAGGACAGCAGCATGGGTGAGCAGAAGCCCAGAAGAAACACTTGAAGACAGAGTTTAAGATCTTCTGTTGTGTGTAGGGTTCAAAACTCAACCCGGATTGTGGCCAAAATAAAACATGGCGGGTATAAGATCACCGCTTACCAACCAGCTAACAAAGTTGGGTTGTCGCTGTGGAGCTGTGAGCTTGAGAAACCTAAGCCAGAGTAGTACAAACCCTGGCAAGAAGTCGGACTTGAAGGGGTTTATGAGACCAAACTCTCTGGCGTATTCTGCCGCACCGTCATCTTCCGTCGTCCATGATTACAGCTTAGCGAAAGAAAAGTCTCGTCAAGTAGTTTCATTCTACAACCAGATTGCTATAGATGCTGCAGCCGCAAAGGTATAACCTCTTAAATATTGCAGATAAGTGATTAAAAATAGAGACGAATAAGACATGTAATCACTGAGGCCACCTATGACTTACACAACTTCCATGTGGCAGATTATTCGCTAGCTCAACGTTTTCCCCATTAGCGTTTTTGAGGTATGGCTGACACAATAGGAGGGCGCTATTTGGTTTGAATAAATACAAAAGAATTTCCCCAAATCAAACAGCGCCCTCATAATGTGTCAGCCATACCTCAAAAAGGCTAATACGAATGATTAAGATTTTAGCATTTTGTTTGCTTCAAGCAACAACAAAAAGGCACCCACAATACTAAATACTATTACTACTACTATTAAACACTACTACTTATATCCCAGACTAGTCTGTTTACTGCTACAGCCTGTAGTACTATTAGTATATTGTAGCGTCAGAAATAGGGATATGATATCAAAATAGCGTCTTAGAATTATTTTTTGCAAAACAAAATTCAGTATGTTCCCTTTCCACAGATAAAGAGAACAAATTGTATTTTGTTTGCCTTTTGTGTGTGCTTGTACGTGTACATACTTCAGATAAAACCAACTCAGTATATTGTAATGCATAGTTTTTGCATATCTTTCCATTTATTACAGCATGTGTTTGAAGTCCCATGACATTTATTGTTGTGCACATTGTATTCAAATTATAGACGCAATTTTGTCGATAAGCCAGTACCTTAGAATTGTAAATTGTATTTTTGTTGTTCCAACTATTTGAGCAAAATCCAGCTAAAATACAAAATCACTGATTGAATTGCATCGCATAAAGCCAGAGTTTTGGGGAGAAGATTAGGAAATTCCCCCTCCCCCCCATTTTTCATTATTGAGTATGTTTGTCCAACATATGTTTTCCAGTAGCTTTCATAACCCACTCTTTCTAGACCATAAGTGCTTGACTCTTCAGCATAACTCTAACCTAAAACCTCTTCC
Source organism: Crossaster papposus (assembly GCA_037893245.1). Classification (NCBI taxonomy): domain Eukaryota; kingdom Metazoa; phylum Echinodermata; class Asteroidea; order Velatida; family Solasteridae; genus Crossaster; species Crossaster papposus. The sequence goes on from JBAIAA010000947.1 coordinate 736,705, forward strand.
CCATTTTTAGCAATATTCAAGTGCCTTCTTTCCCTTGGTTTTAGCGAGATAGGAAAACAATCAATTCCAACCATCCGTCATCTTTTCTATGAGCCATCTGCCCCAAACCCTTCAAGTTTCCTTCTAAGTGTTTCCTTCGTAGTTTTTGTAGTCGTAAGTCAAGCATCATTGTACTCACTTCAATCATGGCGTTCACCTTATCTCTATTGTTATTCCTTCTTACAGCCATCTGTTCGTCTCACTCCAGCAACACTGCTCTACACAGGAAAAGCACCTGATGGAAATCACCTTCTGGTAAAAGAAAGAAATATTATAACTGACACTTGATTTCTAAATCAAGGATAAAATTATAAATCAAGAGAACTTGAAAAAAGTATTATGTCATGTGAATAGATTCTATTGACCTTTAATTCCTAAAATTATTCAATTGTTCCACTCTGAAGTTATTGTTATTATAATAACATGTCAATAGATCGATTCATTAAACCTCGTCCCATAATTAAAGTCGGGAATGCATTCCCAAAGACCAGTGTAGAACTTACATTATACTATAGCATTCTGGAAGTGCAAGGGCCAATTTCATTGATCTGCTAGCACAAACAAATGCTTATCATGAACATTCTCTTTTGGCAAAATGATCTGGTAATATTATATTCTTTGCGACTGGTATTCAGCTGGTTTTTGCTTAATAAGAAAAGTACATTTTGGCTAGTAATACTGAGCAAGAAATTTTTGTGCTAAACAAATTGTTGTGCTTAGCAGCTCCATGAAATTGGCCGTTGGTGTCGTTGCTCATGTGTGTAGTGGGCGGGGTTGCGTGTAGTGGGCGGGGTTGTGTGTAGTGGGCGGGGTTGCGTGTAGTGGGCGGGGTTGCGTGTAGTGGGCGGGGTTGCGTGAAGTGGGCGGGGTTGCGTGTAGTGGGCGGGGTTGCGTGTAGTGGGCGTGGTTGCGTGTAGTGGGCGGGGCGTAATGATTCATTCCATCCTTGACCAAAGTTTTTCATTTTTTTCTCAGCGAAGTGCTCAGTACTTGCACAAAGAGTTGCCTGTGCGAGTTGCTCACCGCATCGCAGAGTTCCGAGGCCTTCCATTCATCGTAGGCTGCAATCCCACAATCCTCCAGGTGCACGAACTCTACATCCGTGCATTTCAAATGTTGTCCGAGTTTCCTCAGGTAAGGGAACTAATGAATAACCAACCATATGAAAGACCAAACAGTCATATATGCTATCTTCATTTTCCATCTATGAATTTGTAACTGTTGAAGTGTGCAGTATGCCAACCCTAGATCACATTAAATATTGTTTTTCTTATAGATTAACAATCATGACACAGAACTCAGATATTGTCGATTGGTGAAGGGTCTCCTTGACGACCACAAAGACGTCGTTACACATCTCGCGGAGGGTTTCCGAGAATCTAGAAAACACATTAAAGTAAGTAGCATGCATTTATTCCTTGAGAATTGGCGACCTCTGGAACACTATCAATGTCTTGCCGTCTGTTTCCCAGGAGTTTGATATTTATTGCTATTTTTGTTCCAGGATGAAAACATGATCAACCATTTCTTGGACCGAACTCTGACCTCTCGTCTGGGAATCAGGATGTTAGCGGAACACCACCTCAGTCTTCACCAGAATATGGTTCGTTTAAAACAGACACAATTCACTTCCTCGAGTCTTCTTTCGCATTCTTCAAGGCACTCTTAATTTACAACTTCCGGCTGCAAAGCTCATTTGGCCTGTCTAGGAAGTCGTCAGTTTTGTATTTCCCAACTCCAGCTACCGTAGTCAATCCCAATGTGTATTTGTTAATTCCCCAAGCACTGATGCATTGACTCATTAATTACTTTAAAGGTGCCGTGATTTGCCAGTTTTGTGTTTGCAAATTTTACCTTTAATCTCAAATTGTCTTTCCTCAACTAACTTTTATCCCCTTTTAAATTTTCACGCAATATCTACAGGGCGATTTCATTGGCATTATCTACACAAAAATGGCCTTGCGGAAAGTCATTGAAAAGTGGGCGGATTTTGCCAGGTAATAACGGAATCAGATTTATAGAATCATAGTAGCGGTTTTGACCTCTGACATGGGGTTAACCTAATTTGAATATTTGCTACCAATCAACTTCAGAAGTTGTAAGATTGTCCTTATATACAAAATTTTATGAGCTCAGATTTTGCAGTTGTACATTTTTGTTTCTCTGTTTTTCCGATATTGGCAGAGAGCAGTGCGAGATAAGGTACGGGTTTACGCCCAAGGTGCGTATCAACGGACACACAGGAGCCACGTTCCCATATATCCTGCAACCGCTTGACTACATGCTGCCAGAGCTCATTAAGAATGCACTAAGGTAGGTCTGGTACCCCGTGTGGTATTTGCTGTACAGAGCGCCCTCTTTTGGTATATGTTAGCTAGTGGCAGGCAGAGGACAAATGGAAGAAATAGGATTACAATATAATATCCAGCAGGTTTCATAACCCTGATATTGGAGATTAAACAACCAAGCAAACAAACAACGTAAATAAAACGATCCAATTTCAAAGTTTCAACATTATGCAAACATTGTCCGGAGGAAAACGAAATTACTTCTCTTTTCCATTTGTTAAAGAGCAACGGTTGAGAGTCACTTGGACACACCTCACAATCTGCCTGACGTCGTCATCACCATTGCAAACAGCGATATGGACTTTATCGTCAGGTAATTAGAATCAGAATTCCTGTTTTAGCCAACTTTTTAATGTCATTACATGGAATTAATTGACTAAAGATAAAAACAAGAAATTTCAAAGTAAATATTCTTATTGACTGATGTATGGAGCCGGGCAGTGCTATCATATAGGTTTACTCTGGAATGCTAATAAATTATTATTATTATTATTTATTTCTGATAATAAAACCGAATGTTTCTCAAAAGTGTCCTAAGCACTGTAGCTCGTAAGCCTGAGAAAACCTGTAGAGAAAAAAACAATAAGAAAAAGGTACTGTTTTAGAAAGATATCCTGGAGGAAAACCCACAGAATCAGGCAGGGACTGAAAACCCAATTTACATATTGGCCCAGGCGGGATTCGAACCCTGGTCACAGCGGTGAGAAAAAAAACCTGACTTCCCAATCCGCTGATGAGCTTCCATTCTGAATCAATAGATAACAATCTTGTGCACTAGCTTCAATAAGCCCACTTTTTCTTGAGTTTTTTTTGGGGGAAAGTTTATATCTTTAATATTTTGTGCAAATACTTATTTTTTTTGGCAGGATATCGGATCGTGGTGGCGGCATCTCACATAACATTGTCAACAAGGTATTCCAGTACCATTTCACTACAGCTCAAGACAGCACTGACCCACGAGTTACTGGGGGCACATTTGGAGCGTTGACCAATACCAATAATGGACCCACTGCGGGACCGTTGTGCGGGTGAGTGAGTGATTAGTGAGGCTAAGGCTATGAGTGAGTGATTACTGAGGCTAAGGCTGAGAGTGAGTGATTTAGGCTAAGGCTGTGAGTGATTAGTGAGGCTAAGGCTATGAGTGAGTGATTTAGGCTAAGGCTATGAGTGAGTGATTATTGAGGCTAAGGCTATGAGTGAGTGATTAGTGAGGCTAAGGCTATGAGTGAGTGATTAGTGAGGCTAAGGCTATGAGTGAGTGATTAGTGAGGCTAAGGCTATGAGTGAGTGATTAGTGAGGCTAAGGCTATGAGTGAGTGATTAGTGAGGCTAAGGCTATGAGTGAGTGATTAGTGAGGCTAAGGCTATGAGTGAGTGATTAGTGAGGCTAAGGCTGAGTGAATGATTAGTGAGGCTAAGGCTATTAGTAAGTGATTAGTTAGGCTAAGGCTATGAGTGAGTGATTAGTGAGGCTAAGGCTATGAGTGAGTGATTAGTTAGGCTAAGGCTATGAGTGAGTGATTTAGGCTAAGGCTATAAGTGAGTGATTAGTGAGGCTAAGGCTATGAGTGAGTGATTAGTGAGGCTATGAGTGAGTGATTAGTTAGGCTAAGGCTATGAATGAGTGATTTAGGCTAAGGCTATGAGTGAGTGATTAGTGAGGCTAAGGCTATGAGTGAGTGATTAGTTAGGATAAGGCTATGAGTGAGTGAGTGATTAGTTAAGCTAAGGCTATGAGTAAGTGATTAGTAAGGCTGAGGCTATGTTCAGTGACTACATTTACAAAGACAAACAAACAATGACAAAAGAATACCATTGTCAGGATTTATTTGAATGTCAATTGGGAGCCAATGTCTTCATTCAACATATGCCTTTCTTTCCAGGTTTGGTTTCGGACTCCCAGTCTCTAAGGCATACGCAGAGTATCTTGGCGGCTCCCTTGTGCTGCAGTCGATGCAGGGTTACGGAACCGATCTCTACTTGCGACTCAGACACATTGACGGCAAACATGAAAGCTTTCGCATATAGAAACAGGCATGAACCCTTGAAAACTGCACGAACCCCTTGAAAAGGCATGAACCCTAACTCTCTAGGAGTGTAAAAACTGGTATTAAAATTGGAGGACGGGGGACTGTTGAAATCAACTCTAACACTCACCCTCCTAAATCCATCAAAACAAATCTACTTCAAGGTACCTTTAGGGATTTTGTAGGATCGAGAAAGGTAGGCGAGTATTATTTTGCATGGGATGTGAATACATGTACATACCGGTACATGTACCAAGTTTTAGTACAAAGAATGGTACATTGGATTCGATCCTGCGCATTGAAGGATTCTGTTGGATTGAGGAAGTTAGACGCGGCCACTGTTACTTAACATAGTGCTTGATTTCTTGAATTAACCTGTACAAAGCCTGTGCCATTGGATTCCTGTTGAGATCCAAAAAAGTTCCTATCGCAAAATTTCCAACTAGAGTTAATAAAATCATGCAAAAGTCAAATGTAAGATATCAAAATTGACAAATCAAATTAACAACCCTAGCCCTTCTGCCCCTCCCCTTTTCTAGTCTCCTCCCCCTTTCCAGTCCCCTTCCCCTTTCTAGTCATCGCTTCCCTAAATCTGTACTACATATGTATGTAGTCTCTGTGCTGTATCATAGGTTTGAATCATTAGCCATAGCCTTGTCAAATGGGTTTAAATCATTAGCCATAGCCTTATCACATGGGTTTATATCATTAGCCATAGCCTTATCACAGGGGTTTATATCATTAGCCATAGCCTTATCACATGGGTTTAAATCATTAGCCATAGCCTTATCACATGGGTTTAAATCATTAGCCATAGCCTTATCACATGGGTTTAAATCATTAGCCATAGCCTTATCACATGGGTTTGAATCATTAGCCATAGCCTTATCACATGTACACACTCAAAACCCCAACGTGCAAATTTATATTAATAGGCATTTTTTATATAGCGCACGTATATCTGTACCAAGAATGATACTCAAGGTGCTCTGACATTATTACACCTGTCATATTAAAATTGATGGCTTTGTACTGTGAAGCCGGCTAAGCTGTGGCTAGTGATTGAAGCACGTATGTACGTTGACACAGCACATATGTTTAATTAAATGCTAAGTAGAAATATGCAGTTGACTTGCATTGCAGCTGATTCTGAGGATTTGAATTTACAATGTGTGAGAAAAAGGTGCATCACACAGTCATGTGATATGTCATGTGATGAGTCATGTGATGAGTCATGTGACAAAATATTGATCATATTGATCTTTCGCATCTTGTTCTTAAAACCTTTTTTTTTTTAATTTGTGAATGTCTTAAATGATAGAAACAATATTTGAGAGAATTATATTATATAAAGTATCTGTAAGGTTGAAGATCTGAAGATAAGGAGGCATTTCACATTGTTTTGTTTTGTTTTATGAAAAAAAAAATATATGTTGCATCTAACGAGATTATGTTAACTGTTGCTGTTTGTTACGGAACACACCAAAAAAAAATGCTGGGTTTTAAAAATCCAAATGTTACGGGTTCATGTGTCCACACACAAAGATAGATTAATAGATTTGATTTAGCTGATGTATTTAATTGTGAAAACCCAATCTAGATAAGATTTTGCTTTCATGATAAGAAGATATGTACATTTGTACAGTAGTTTGTCTAATGGCTCCCTTAATAAATAAATAAGGACGACCTATTATTATTCTTTAAAAAGCTGTATAAAGATTGCCTGTGCTACTAAACGAATGCATATAAAGCATTTTTGATTGATTTCGTGAAATATATACAATGTATATGATTATAATGTAAAATTCTACTGCCTTTAATTTTCAATTGAATTGATAAAGGACAAAAAGTGTTGGTTGTCTATGTGGCATGCGTAGTGTATGGAGTATTCGAAAAGCAATACACATTCTATCATAGATTGCTGATAAGGTATTTTGTTTTGGGTTTCCCAGGTTTTAGAGGTTTTAAACTGTTTTCTGTTAGTTTTCTTTACAATTGATTCATTTTCTTTATCAAACTATAGCATGGATTTTGTTGGATAGCATTCCTAATTCTTTTTTTATAGTGGGAGACTTTATGTAATCGCCTTTCAGTTTCATGTCACAACTAAACGTCTTCATGTTTTGGTAACTAAGTTTGGGACTATTTTTATCCAATTTTGAAACTCCTTTTGACTTGGATTTCGTTTTTGTTTAATATGGATATGTGAAATATCCAGTTTTCGCCTTCATATTTTTTGTTTCATAAAAATTCCAAGAAACTCGCCTTTTATGTAAAAAGGTGCAATTTCAGTATAGTAAAGGACGTAATTTTCTATATCATTTTGCTCTAGTAATCTAGTTGCAACTGCATGTATTAATATTGTTGCTAAAAGGTGTAACCACTTTTCCGTTATTGCTTCCGAAACGGTTAAATTGTTGTATTGCCGCCATCTTCGTGCGTTCATTGGTAACGAATTAACATAACAAAGGAACCAAACTCGCCGACAAAATGCTGGAACGGTAATCAATATGATGGCGGTAGTTTTACAAAATGATACCATTAATGACGTTTTGGTACCTCGGTATTCGATCAGGTTTCTGCATGTAATTTACCGTAATGCAAATAAAGGATTTACGTACGTTCAGATTGAAATTAGGGCGTGTCTTTTTTTTCAACAGTTTTGTACGCACCCCAACGATCATTTTTCTTTTAGAATTTAGATAAACAATTATATCGGCCAGATAACATTTTCGTACATGTGAGCAAGAAATTAGACGGAGGAAGCCACCCCCTCCTCCCCTCTTTGTGGTGGTTACGTCGGGTGTGTGTGTTAGGTCATATAGAAATGAACAGTGGGGGATAAGGGGGAGCGGCTATGTCTCATATCGTGCTATGTATAATTTCGTAAGTACATGTACGCGTTATCGATCTTGGCCGGGTTTTCTTCACATTTGGCTTTTCCCCCCTAATATAGAAACATACATTGTTTGTAGTGTCGTATAAAAAGAAAATCCCGGCTAAGAATGGAAAAGCGTGTGCTTACGAAAATGTACGTGCGTGAATATCGGATCGATTTTCATCTCCTAAAAATGGTCGTTATGGACCGTGCGAAGACCTTTCCTGTCCGGTATTCCGGAGGTCGCAGATTCGAGTCCCGCCTTGTCAATTTCTTTGTTCTCTTTGAACTTGTTTAAATCCTCTCAACAGAAGACAACATGAGGATCTTGTCGGTTCAGTGTCAAATTTAATTTTTCTCATATTCAACTTAAAGGTAGGATACTGGCCTGTCCGAAGTTTTACAATCATGAATGCCGAGAAAAGCACAAAAAAGCGTTTGTTTTTAACCAGCGTCGAGCAGTTATTCTTATGTTATTTGTGTTTTATCGCGATCGCGATTTTTTCAGAAAAATTAAAGGATATCTAGCGCAATCATTTTGCTGGATGCCTAGAATCATTATTTACTTTCAGATGGGTAAGATATTTCTTAATAATTCGGTAGTACATTTTTTCGATATCTGCAAATGATGTATCCTACCTTTAAATTGTTTGCAAAAAGTAAACCAATTGTTTGCGTATGTGCAGAAAACTCCCAACCTCTGATTTATTAATGCATGTCTTATCATTTATCCTCGGCGCGGCCATGATATTACTAGGCGCGAAAGCGAATTTATGACGTCAGGACAATTTTTCGCTCTGGTTATAATAAACACACATTTTAACCCCGGCGAATTTCGCAAAGAATGTTTCGTGAAATCAAATTCGCATCGCATTTGCATGGTTAGGCCTACGTCTATACCAATTGCCTTAAATAACGCAAAGCCTGTAGATATGGTGGGAAATGTATTCCTCCCGTGATGGTTTGAGTGCGTCTTTTTTTAATGTACATGTTTAATGTAATGCATTTTACCGTGGTGTTACCGCAAACTACTTATCTTACTGCCTTTGTCGCCAAGCAAACCTTCAAATCTTATCATAATGTATTATTAACCACTGCAGCCAATCCTAGTATAATTGACCTATATAATAATGTCCTGTCTATAATGTGAACCAGCACTTTAACCCGTGTTGGTTAATACACGTAGTACGTATGACATTATTTGCAACATGAATGCGACTTGCGTTTGTGACTAGTAATAATAGGTACTTGCCTATAGTCAATAGACAAGGGTCAATCCACCTGCTTATAACCAACGTATGTAACGTGAAGTGTGGCACATCCATTATAATCGACCGGCAGGGACATGTAAGTTATATTCCTTGAGGCTATGGTTATTCCCAGATCAATATTGTTCAACGACAGCAATATAGCCTACATCCCATTCGTGTTCTATGGAGTAAATAGGTAGTAGCAGGTCCTAATTCAAAACTCGTTGCAACTCGCGTCGATGACAATTCACCGTCACACGACGCAATTTCAACGTTGAATCGTCGTCACGTTGATTCAACAACGATTCAACGTGGAAATAAGGTCGTGTGCCTGATTAATTAATGTCATTAAAAAAATCAAATTAAGAATATTCTTTGTTTCGAATTCCTTAATTTGTATTCCTCATAATATTATATTTCATATTGTATGCCTGTGTAGTACAGACGTACTGTTCGACCTGTGCTTTCATTGTAGGCCGTCATTATTCAGTGATGGCGTGATTCATTGGTGCGTTCGTTTGGCTCACCCGCAGTTCGAGTCGGGTTAACTATTATGTGGGGGCTCACCTTACCTTGCCAAATTAGCCACCGACCGAGTTGGTCCAAGTGAGCTAATCGAATGCACCCAATAACATCCGATATTGTCCGAAAGCCTTTACAAAACTGTCACCTCTGCTTCACTGGACAAACCTTGACCTATAAATTACCTAGCTCAAGAGGTATTCACTGTTACTGAATAAGACAATACAATTAGGCAATAATTAACATTTCTTTTTCGACCATGCAGGGCCAGAAAAAGCTGTTAGTGTGCGTCCATGCGTAGATGCTTAACACAAAAAATACAATGAAATATTGGGTCGAGAAATAAAAGGTCCCTACAGAAGTCACGTTTTAACTAAATGATGTCTAACATTTATTTTTAGTTATTAAATGACTTCAAGACAAGTGAAATTAGACACAGTCGTATCATCAATTTATTTGTGAAAGTTTGACCTGCCTACATAACAAGATTGTTGTGATTATTTTCACCACTTCGTGTTCAGAGAGTTTGAAGCAACTGTATATTTCATCATGGTATTGACGGTCTATGGAATGGGGTTATCCCAACCATCTCGGAGTGTCATCATGTTCTGCAAGATTGCAAAAATTCCCTTCACTCAGAAAGACGTCCACTTGATGTAAGGTACGCTGTCAGTATTAAAAATAACATTTTGGCGAACTAAATTGTATTATTGGACAATCTTTGGGGCGCGGTCAGAATGTCAAATAATAGCGGCAAAATATGTTGCCAACTGCGGCTTAAATTTACGTCTTAAACCAAAATGGTAGCCCCTACAAAATAAAATAACGTTCAAGCAAACAAAACAAAATACTGAATGTTTGCCAGCAGAGGGCAGTATCCCCGTCAGGGTTTAGTTTGGAACGCTAGTAAAGTTTGGTGTCGTCTAAAATGAAAATTGACAATCATAAAAATTGCAGACGCAAGGGTTCTAAATCTCTTTGCTTACGGTTTTGTCTCATTTTTTGTTACGTCTTAACAACTCAGGTGAACAAAAAAAGGACCCTTTCCTGGCCATTAACCCGGTGGGTGAGGTCCCGGCAATCGTCGATGGTGACTTCAAACTGGCGCAATGGTTGGTATTAATAATTCAACATTATGCCATGTTACGCACACGGTTTCAGAAAATACACGTGAACCAAAATGGCCGGGAAAAAAACTGGTGTTGTAACATCGCCCTCAATCACTCAGGAATAAGGCATATAAGATTTACCCACAATCCTTTGCATTCTCCACAGCTTCAATTTCATGAAGCTGCTATTAAGCACAAAAGAACTGATTAGCACAAAATAGTCTAAACAGGTTACAACTTAGCCCAAACTCTGTTTTTCATGCTGAATACCAGTCACAAACAAAATACTTCACTTGAAGATTTGGTTTGCAACCCTGTTTTTGCCAAGGAAGAATTTTCAAGCTAATCAATTTGGTGTGCCTATAGCAGCTCAATGAAATTAGCCCAGTTGTTTCTTATTGTAACAATGTTTCTTTTTTTCCATTCTCGTAGTATGTCGATCCTGAAATACCTTGCGCGTAAATACAAAGTAGCCGATCACTGGTATCCAGAGGACTTAAAGGTAAAGGCGAAAATCGACGAGTATTTAGACTGGCAGCACACTGGTCTCCGTAAGGCCGCCATTGATTGGTGCCTGGTATGTAATCAAACTTGTTCTTACTCGAAACAAATAAGATATGAACCCTTTACGTTTTATGTCTTATTTTCTGTTGATATTGCAAAGATTGTCGTACAAATTAATGCATCAACTTACTGGTGATATTGTGATCTCGTGACTGAAGTCGCACTTACTTATCTGAACAATGCAATACCAATTGCGTACTGTACTAAGTTCATGTTTATAGTATTATCACCAATGTTTTTTTGGTTTTTTTTAAGACCCTAATCCCTAAGTTCACCGGTAAGCCGGTCGACGAAGAAAAACTGGCTAAGAATTTTGAGGCATTCGACAAGAGTCTGGGAATAATTGAGAATGCCTTCCTTGGAGACAAAAAGTATCTGGCGTCGGATGAAATCAGCATCGCCGACATGTGTTGTTTGTCAGAGGTAATTATGGCTATTAAATAATTAATTTATGTCGGTCAGTAAAAAGTGGGCCTCACGAAATAAGATCATGACTTTTTTTGTTTATGGCTGAATCCCAACCTCGTTTCTGAGTCGTCGAGCAGTACAATCCCACAAATTCCTGCAATCTCACGTGGTATATTGGATCATTGTTTAAAAAAAACAACGTGTACATGTATATGCAAATAATATGCAAATAGAATAGTCTGGTACTACAGCCCATACAGTTTTCCGTGAAAGACGTCATAAAACCCCAACTGTTTTTCTTTGGTATCGGCTATAGGTTTTCACATTGTATAATCTTCGTTTCTTGGTAGATTATACAGATAACGGCTGTCCAGCGAACTGACTTGTTGGCCAATCATCCTAAACTCGCTGACTGGAAGGCAAGAGTCCAGGAGGAACTCAACCCTACCTTCGACGAGGTGTCTAAACCCATATTTGAGTTTGGCGCTAGTCTTAACAAATAATTCATTTTGGTACATTATATAGCACACCAAAGGCCGATTTGGCTGTACTTTTGGTTACGGTAATTTCTAAGGTAGGCCAAGTTTTTGGTCAAAAGTGCAGACCCGTAGTTCAAGTATAAACAAACTTTACCAACGATGATTAAAGGTAATGTGATCGAATACAAATGGTTATAGTTTGAGCCAATTGGTTAGAGCGACCAAACATTTCATAATTTACTGTTTGTTATTCATTTTCGAGTGATATTGTATACAAAGACAATCATGTAGGCCTACGTGTGATTTAGTAACTAGAAACGTTCATATAATATGTGTTTAATAACATTTGACATGTGTTTGTATGTAACGGTCATGTACTATGTTGAAGGTTTGCGTGGTATATACATAGACCATCCACCTTTTCGTTAAGAAAACCCGAAGTATCATCCTACATGTATTGTTAGCCACTGCGGCTAGTATTGACCTTTTATGGCTGTCTATGATAATGTAACCAAGCACTTGAACCTGTTTTGGTTTATGTACACATATTGTGTTATCTCTATAGTGACGTAGCATCAGGGTGACTTGCGTTTGTGATTATAATAATAGGTACCATGTACCACTATATTTGCTTTGTCAATAAACAATTATGGTCAATCCGATTATAACTAACGTACGTATGCAACGTGGAGTGTGCCACATCCATCTCTAATCTACCAACAGGTAAGTTATCTTCCTTGAGGCTATGGTTATTCCCAGATCAATAGTATTCAACGACAGCAATGCATCTTAGGTCCGCTTGTTATTTTGAACACATCTTATTCGTGTTCTAAAGAGGGCATGGGGTGATCATGGAGGTAGCTTTTAGGTAATCCTACCTCCATGAAGTAATATAGGTAGTAGCAGGTCTTAATTCACAACTCATTGCATTTTAATACGTCGCGTCAATGACAATTCACCGTCGCACGACGCAATTTAAACGTTGTTTCAACTACGATTTAACGTGGAAATAAGGTCGTGTGCCTGATTAATTAAAGTCATAGCATCTCAAATTAAGAACATTTCTTCGTTTTGAATTTCTTAATTTGTATCCCCCATAATATTATTATTTCTGTCTTGACTTATGATTAACTAAGTTGACCTAATTCTTGTACCAAAGCTTTCATAATGTATGCCTACAGTACAGACGTACTGTTCGACCTGTGCTTTCATTGTAGGCCAATGTCATAATTAGTGTTTAGTGATGGCGTGATTTATTGGTGCGTTCGTTTAGCTCACCCGCAGTTCGAGTCGGGTTAACTCTGCAGGGGCTCACCTTACCTGGCCAAATTAGCCACCGACCGAGTTGGTCCGGGTGAGCTAATGCACCCAATAACAGCCGATATTGCCCGAAAGCTTTGACAAAACTGTCACCTCTGCTTCACTGGACAAACCTTGGCCTATAAATTACCTAGCTCAAGAGGTATTCACTGTTACTGAATAGGACAATACAAGGCAATAACATTTCTTTTTTGACCAGGGCCTGGAAAAAGCGATTGTACGCTGTGAAAATTGAAGCTGTTACTGTGCGTCCATGCGATGCTAGAAAACAGCATAACACATAAAATACAATGAAATCTTTGGTTGAGAAATAAAAGGTCCTTATAGAAGTCACGTTTTACCCAATTCTTTCTAAAATTTATTTGTAGTTATTTAATGACTTCCAGATAAATAAATTTAGACATTTTGACAAGTCGTATCATCAATTTATTTGTGAAAGTTTTACCTGCCTACATAACAAGATTGTTGTGATTATTTCACCACTTCGTGTTCAGACGAGTTTGAAGCAACTGTATATTTCATCATGGTATTGACGGTCTATGGAATGGGGTTATCCCAACCATTTCGAAGTGTCATCATGTTCTGCAAGATTGCAAAAATCCCCTTCACTCAGAAAGACGTCCACTTGATGAAAGGTACGCTGTCTAGATTAGTAAATAACATTGACGGCGAACTAAATTGTATTATTGGACAATAGTTTTAAGTGGTGATCTTTGGGGCGCGGTCAGAATGTCAATTATAGGCGGCAATAATATGTTGCCAACTGCGGCTTAAATTTACGTCTTAAATCACAATGGCAGCCCCTACAAAATAAATTGACGTTCAAGCAAACAAAATACTTAATGTTTGCCAGCAGAGGGCAGTATACCCGTCGGGCTTTAGTTTTGGACTATAGCAAAGTTTGGTGTTGTCAACTTCAATGAAAACTGAAAACCAAAAAAACTGCCGACTGTTATACACAAGGGTTCTCTAACTCTCTTTGCTTACGGGTTTAATTGTCTCATTTTTTGTTACGTCTGCAACTCAGGTGAACAAAAAAAGGACCCTTTCCTGGCCATTAACCCGGTGGGTGAGGTGCCCGCAATCGTCGATGGTGACTTCAAACTGGCGCAATGGTTGGTATTAATAATTCAACATTATGCCATGTTAGTACGCACACGGTTTCAGAAAATACACTTGGACCAAAATGGCCGAAAAACAACCGATGTACTACTAACATCGCCCTCACTCACTCAGGAATAAGGCATATAAGATTTACCCACAATCCTTTGCATTCTCCACAGATGACCAAGGGCCAATTTCATGAAGCAGCCAAGCACAACAAAACTGCTTAGCACAAAATAGTGTAAACAGGTTACAACTTAGCCCAAACTCTGTTTTTCATGCTGAATACCAGTCACAAACAATATACTTCACTTGAAGATTTGGTTTGCATCCCTATTTTTGCCAAAGAAGAATGTTCAAGCTAATCATTTTTGTGTGCTTAGCAGCTTAATGAAATAAGCCCAGTTGTTTCTTATTGTAACATTGTTCCTTTTGTCCATTCTCGCAGTATGTCGATCCTGAAATACCTTGCGCGTAAATACAAAGTAGCCGATCACTGGTATCCAGAGGACTTAAAGGTAAAGGCGAAAATCGACGAGTATTTAGACTGGCAGCACACTGGTCTTCGCAGGGCAGCCGTTGACGTGATGATGTGCATGGTACGTTATTAAACTTGTTCTTACTCGAAACAAATAATTAAGATATGAACCCTTTAAGATATGAACGTTTTACGTCTTATTTGTTGTTGATATTGCAAAGATTGTCGAACAATGCATCAACTTACTGATGATCATTGTAATCTCATGACTGAAGTCGCGCTTAATTTACCTGAACAATATGCAATACTGATTGCATGTTTATAATGTTTATAATATTAACACCACTTTTCTTTGTTTTAAGATCTTTACCCCTAGGTTCACCGGTAAGCCGATCGACGAAGAAAAACTGGCTAAAGATTTTGAGGCATTCGACAAGAGTCTTGGAATAATTGAGAATGCCTTCCTTGGAGACAACAAGTATCTGGCGTCGGATGAAATCAGCATCGCCGACATGTGTTGTTTGTCAGAGGTAATTATGGCTATAAAATAATTAATTGATGTCGGTCGATAAAAAGTGCGCGTCACGAAATAAGATCATCATATTGACTTTTTTGGTTTATGGCTGAATCCCAACCTCGTTTCTCGGGGTCGTCGTGCAGTACATGTAATGTTTTTACAAAATCGTGTACATGCATGTGTATGCAAATATATGCAAATAGAAATAGTCTGGTACTCCAGCCCATACAGTTTTACGGACGTGAAAGACGTCATAAAACCCCAACTGTTTTTGGTATCAGCTATAGGTTCACATTGTATAATCTTCGTTTCTTGGTAGATTACACAGATAACCGCTGTCCAGCGAACTGACTTGTTGGCCAATCATCCTAAACTCGCTGACTGGAAGGCAAGAGTCCAGGAAGAACTCAACCCTACCTTCGACGAGGTGTCTAAACCCATATTTGAGTTTGGCGCTAGTCGTAACAAATAATTCATTTTGGTACATTATATAGCACACCAAAGGCCGATTTGGCTGTACTTTTGGTTACGGTAATTTCTAAGGTAGGCCAAGTTTTTGGTCAAAAGTGCAGACCCGTAGTTCAAGTATAAACAAACTTTACCAACGATGATTAAAGGTAATGTGATCGAATACAATTGGTTATAGTTTGAGCCAATTGGTTAGAGCGACCAAACATTTCATAATTTACTGTTTGTTATTCATTTTCGAGTGATATTGTACACAAAGACAATCATGTAGGCCTATACGTGTGATTTAACTAGAAACGTTCATATACAATGTAATATGTGTTTAGTAACATTTGACATGTGTTTGTATGTAACGGTCATGTATGTTGAAGGTTTGCGTGGTATACATAGACCATCCACCTTTTCGTTAAGAAAACCCGAAGTCTTATCCTACATGTATTGTTAGCCACTGCGGCTAGTATTGACCTTTTATGGCTGTCTATGATTGATAATGTAACTAAGCACTTTAACCTGTTTTGGTTTATGTACACATATTGTGTTATCTCTATAGTGACGTAGCATCAGGGTGACTTGCGTTTGTGATTATAATAATAGGTACCACGTACCACTATATTTGCTTTGTCAATAAACAATTATGGTCAATCCGATTATAACTAACGTACGTAGTATGCAACGTGGAGTGTGCCACATCCATCTCTAATCTACCAACAGGTAAGTTATCTTCCTTGAGGCTATGGTTATTCCCAGATCAATAGTATTCAACGACAGCAATGCATCTCAGGTCCGTTTGTTATTTTGAACACATCTTATTCGTGTTCTAAAGAGGACATGGAGTGATCATGGAGGTAGCTTTTAGGTAATCCTACCTCCATGAAGTAATGTAGGTAGTAGCAGGTCTTAATTCACAACTCATTGCATTTTAATACGTCGCGTCAATGACAATTCACCGTCGCACGACGCAATTTAAACGTTGTTTCAACCGTGACCATGATTTAACGTGGAAATAAGGTCGTAGGGCCTATGCCTGATCAATTAAAGTCATAGCATCTCAAATTAAGAACATTTCTTCGTTTTGAGTTCCTAAATTGTTTTCCCCTATAATATTATAATTTCTGTCTTGACTTATGATTAACTAAGTTGACCAAATCTATTTTTTACCAAAGCTTTCATAATGTATGCCTACAGTACACAGGCCAAAGGGGGGGCGTTTTTAACAACAACAAAAAAGTCAAAAAAAAAATTTTCCTTCGGAAACACGCTCATTCTCTTATTTTAATGTTCCATTATGGTGTCATAGTTTACCTTTCTTGTTGGTCGACGCACAGAAATACCGGAAGTAGTTTTTGACATGATTCTACAACAATCTTAACAACCTTCCACCACCAGTCCGTTGACGAGTTGCAGCGTGTGATCACGTGACAAAACATGGTCACGTGTGTAAATAAGTGTACAAGGAAATGAGAAAACACCGTTTATTTCCCTTCTATCCTTTTAATTCCAAGTCGTGATTTGCATAAATAGACTAAGTAACACCGTTATGTCAGATTATTGTTTCAAAACCATGTCTTTGTCTTAATCAGTACTAAAAATCCGGGTTAAAAATCAACTGTCGTAGCAACACTAAAGCACATGTCCGTTCGTGCATAATAAGTATGCGCAGTAGTCTGTTTGCGCATTAATGACGTCAGCCTAGCCCTTAGTTGGAACTTTGAGGAACATTGTAGCAAATGCATAAATGGTGTTAGGAAGTTACAATGGATCAAACTGTAGAGACTACTACAAACTGTAGTTGCTTAAGTCAATTAGGTTGTTTCTCTCTCTGCTTTGAGTACTCATGTACAACCACAGACTTGGCTTTAATAAGTCTATCACACATAAGACGTCACATGACATCGATATCCCACACACATTCGCACTCGGAAAACAACAAGTACAAATATCCTAACATGGAAACCCCGGCCATCTCGTTTGTTTAAACAAATAAAAACCTGAACGCACATCAGCAAATCTGTAATTTGGAACACAAATAACCCGCAGACGGGATTATTCCACCTACAATACATTATAACATTTGAAACAAACCAGCCACAACGTAGCCGCTATACTCATAAACAAAGGGCCGACCAAAACATATTTGTCCAAATACCGCACACGGTTTGACCATATGTTTCTTTTTCAAACACCAAAAAAAACGTCTCTTTCCATCACCGCATGCACACGGTTAGATGTTTTGATTTTTTCTTAAACAACTATCAAAAGATAGAAGAAAAAATTATCTAAAAGCCCATACCTCATTTAACTATTTTCCAAAATAGGAAAATATAAATAATGGCTTTTTCAAACAAAAAACAAACACACTTTTAGCCCAAATCCACAACATGAGTTCACAACCCATGCTCTGTTTTCCGCTCT
Organism: Crossaster papposus; assembly: GCA_037893245.1. Lineage (NCBI taxonomy): Eukaryota > Metazoa > Echinodermata > Asteroidea > Velatida > Solasteridae > Crossaster > Crossaster papposus. The sequence continues at coordinate 754,628 of JBAIAA010000947.1, forward strand.
ATCGCATCCGAGCACCCATTGGATAATAAGATGACCAATCACAACACGGTATCATCCACCGGGCCACGCCGTTTTGCACGCTACCCATCTTACGTACGCAAACTGTACATATATACCCCAGAGAATACCAACAAAACCAGGGAAACATCCCTCCTAAAACATCTCATCAACCAAAACAAACCAAACGGTTTTTCTTGCCTACAATGTGCCCCACAATCCGAATATATTCATTATATTCATATACAATTTCCGCATAGGAAAGCCATGGCAAGAAATAAACCGAAAAAAGGTAACAATGAGATCACTTAACCAACAAATATCAAACCTCTTCTCTGGCAAATGCGAACGCAAAAACGCCAATTCCAATCAGCAACCGAGCCATAAACAACCGGACCGTAACAATTAAAACACCAAGCAGTAAAAAAACACAGTTGTAACCCAACATACTGCTCTCTATACAAGAGAAATAATACGGACCCAATATAAATAATATGGCTAAGTTCCAAATACCTGGAATTCACGTTCATTGATTGTAACCACACCAAACCCACACACCTTGCGAGTTAGACCCGATTCCTTACCATGGAATCACCTACCTGCAACTGACGAGTGTCATAACAGTAAAGACACGAAAGCACTGCTATTGCTAACACAAGAGAATTTGCGATTACAATTCTCCCCTCGCACCCCAAATAAAATCACATTTGATTTATCTTATACCATACGGTCATCTAGTCTTTAGTGTTCGCCCACTCCATTTATTTCGGACATAACGGGCCTAGACTATTTCGTGCTTAAATTAAGCCATACAAGTCACAGAGAGAGGAATGTCACTGGATGGGAAAGCGCCATCATTCTCTTAACCAAAAACGCAATTTTTACCTTAAAAAAAAAAAAAAAAAAAAAAAAGATTTTCAAAGGGGGGGCGTTCGCAACCGTCGCCCCCCCCCCCCCCATCTGACGGGCCTGGTACAGACGTACTGTTCGACCTGTGCTTTCATGTGAGGCCAATGTCATAATTAGTGTTTAGTGATGGCGTGATTTATTGGTGCGTTCGTTTAGCTCACCCGCAGTTCGAGTCGGCGGGTTAACTCTGCAGGGGCTCACCTTACCTGGCCAAATTAGCCACCGACTGAGTTAGTCCGGGTGAGCTAATCGAATGCACCCAATAACAGCCGATATTGTCCGCAAGCTTTGACAAAACTGTCACCTCTGCTTCACTGGACAAACCTTGACCTATAAATTACCTAGCTAGAGGTATTTACTGTTACTGAATGGGACAATACAATTAGGCAATTACATTTCTTTTTCGACCAGGGCCATAAAAAGCGATTACGCCGTAAAAGCTGTTAGTGTGCGTCCATGCGTAGATGCAAGGAAACGCCTTAACACAAACAAATACAATGAAATCTTGGGTTGAGAAATAAAAGGTCCTTCAATATAGAAGTCAATTTTACCAAATTCTGTCTAAAATTGTATTGACTTCCAGACAAATACAATTTGACAATTATTTGACAAGATATTTTAACAAGTCGTATCATCGATTTATTTGTGAAAGTTTTATTTATTTTATTTAGCCGATTTATTCTTGTGAAAGTTTGATCTGCCTACATAACAAGATTGTTGTGATTATTTTCACCAGTTCGTGTTCAGGGGAGTTTGAAGCAACTGTATATTTCATCATGGTATTAACGGTCTATGGAATGGGGTTATCCCAACCATCTCGAAGTGTCATCATGTTCTGCAAGATTGCTAAAATCCCCTTCACTCAGAAAGACGTCCACTTGATGGAAGGTATGCTGTCTAAATTAGTAAATAACATTTAGGCGAACTAAATTGTATTATTGGACAATCTTTGGGGCGCGGTCAAAATGTCAATAGGCGGCAATAAAATGTTGCCAACTGCGGCTTAAATTTACGTTTTAAATCAAAATGGCAGCCCCTACAAAATAAATTGACGTTCAAGCAAACAAAATACTTAATGTTTGCCAGCAGAGGGCAGTATACCCGTCAGGCTTTAGTTTTGGACGATAGCAAAGTTTGGTGTTGTCGACAATGAAAACTGAAAACCAAAAAAACTGCCGACTGTTATACACAAGGGTTCTCTAACTCTCTTTGCTTACGGGTTTAATTGTCTCATTTTTTGTTACGTCTGCAACTCAGGTGAACAAAAAAAGGACCCTTTCCTGGCCATTAACCCGGTGGGTGAGGTGCCCGCAATCGTCGATGGTGACTTCAAACTGGCGCAATGGTTGGTATTAATAATTCAACATCATGCCATGTTAGTACGCACACGGTTTCAGAAAATACGTGGACCAAAATGGCCGAAAAACAACCGGTGTATACTAACATCGCCCTCACTCACTCAGGAATAAGGCATATAAGATTTACCCACAATCCTTTGCATTCTCCACAGATGATCAAGGGCCAATTTCATGAAGCAGCCAAGCACAACAAAACTGCTTAGCACAAAATAGTGTAAACAGGTTACAACTTAGCCCAAACTCTGTTTTTCATGCTGAATACCAGTCACAAACAATATACTTCATTTGAAGATTTTGTTTGCATCCCTATTTTTGCCAAAGAAGAATGTTCAAGCTAAGCATTTTTTGTGTGCTTAGCAGCTTAATGAAATAAGCCCAGTTGTTTCTTATTGTAACATTGTTCCTTTTGTCCATTCTCGCAGTATGTCGATCCTGAAATACCTTGCGCGTAAATACAAAGTAGCCGATCACTGGTATCCAGAGGACTTAAAGGTAAAGGCGAAAATCGACGAGTATTTAGACTGGCAGCACACTGGTCTTCGTAGGGCAGCCGTTGACGTGTTTTGGTGCATGGTATGTTATTAAACTTGTTCTTACTCGAAACAAATAATTAAGATATGAACCCTTTAAGATATGAACGTTTTACGTCTTATTTGTTGTTGATATTGCAAAGATTGTCGAACAATGCATCAACTTACTGATGATCATTGTAATCTCATGACTGAAGTCGCGCTTAATTTACCTGAACAATGCAATACTGATTGCATGTTTATAATGTTTATAATATTAACACCACTTTTCTTTGTTTTAAGATCCTTACCCCTAGGTTTACCGGTAAGCCGATCGACGAAGAAAAACTGGCTAAAGATTTTGAGGCATTCGACAAGAGTCTGGGAATAATTGAGAATGCCTTCCTTGGAGACAAAAAGTATCTGGCGTCGGATGAAATCAGCATCGCCGACATGTGTTGTTTGTCAGAGGTAATTATGGCTATAAAATAATTAATTGATGTCGGTCGATAAAAAGTGCGCGTCACGAAATAAGATCATCATAATGACTTTTTTTGTTTATGGCTGAATCTCAACCTCGTTTCTCGGGGTCGTCGTGCAGTACAATCCCACCAATTTCTGCAATCTCACGTGGTATATTGGATCATTATAATGTTTTTACAAAATCGTGTACATGTATATGCAAATATATGCAAATATAATAGTCTGGTACTACAGCCCATACAGTTTTACGGGCGTGAAAGACGTCATAAAACCCCAACTGTTTTTCCTTGGTATCGGTTATAGGTTTTCACATTGTATAATCTTTGTTTCTTGGTAGATTATACAGATAACGGCTGTCCAGCGAACTGACTTGTTGGCCAATCATCCTAAACTCGCTGACTGGAAGGCAAGAGTCCAGGAAGAACTCAACCCTACCTTCGACGAGGTGTCTAAACCCATGTTTGAGTTTGGCGCTAGTCTTAACAAATAATTCATGTTGGTATATTATCACACCCGATTTGGCTGTACTATTAGTTACGGTAAATTCTAAGGTAGGCCAAGTTATTGGTCAAAAGTGCAGACCCGTAGTTCAAGTATAAACCAACGATGATTAAAGGTAATGTGAGCGAATACAATTGGTTATAGTTTGAGCCAACTGGTTAGAGCGACCAAACATTTCATTATGTTACTGTTTGTTATTCATTTTCGAGTGATATTGTATACAAAGACAATCATGTACGTGTGATTTAGTACATGTAACTAGAAACGTTTATATCATACGTGTTTAGTAACATTTGAAATGTGTTTGTATGTAGAACTTGAGTGTGAACATTTTGCGATGGCTGAGATTCGAAAGTAGACCATCCCCGTTGTCAGGCGTTTCCTGCCTAGCAACAGACAGTTTCCTGGTTCTTTTGCAGAATTCACAAACCATCAAAAACAATTGTCAATTAATTGGTGCTTCCGCAATTTAGTTTTTTATCATTTTGTTGGCAGCAGAAGTGTAAATTACATCATATCACGAAAGGAAACAAACAAGATTTACAGTTACATGTATATACACAGATTTTAAAACCACGAAAATGTAAAGTTAACAAGGATACAGTCAATAGAATTTGTTAATTTTTCTGGCTTTGTAATCCGGTCACAATTACCCTCATGTAACATTAATGTCTGTCAGTGTCATACTTTGGAGCTTAAAGTATTTGTAATTTGAATGACCGGGCTTGTTTATGTACGTGCTGCATTGAAACAAAGTCTAGTCAGTAAGATACCAATACAATTAAACAAACTAAAAGTCGTTCATTACTTTTTGTAAACATGACTGTTTTTTTACATCTCTTGCATGCCTGTACTGAAACTAGTGAAGCGTGAATGTCAGACTCCATGAGCCTTTTCGAATCCCTGGCTTCGTCTTTGGATGAAGTGGACAACTGCGGAAACACCAGCTACATGTACATGCTGGTGCCTGTTAATGCTTCAAAAACATCCGATCAGTTGATATAAACGTGAACGTTGTAACATTTTCATTTGGTTTACTTCTCATCATTATTTTCAGTGGTGTTTATAAAGTCATAGGCAAAGCCAACGTCAAAGCACTGGCTTCGGAATCGAAAACCCTCTATGAAATCCAGACTCATTGGTCTAGTATTGTGTATATAAGGAAAGTGATCGGTCACGTGAGACATTTAACCAATAGGAGAATGACACCAAACTGCGACAAGAACTGCTGTGTATCGCCCAGTGAGGGCGCAAATCCTCGTTTGGAGCTCGTACATTAGAAAGTTGTCAGCGAAAATCCACCTAATGTACAATACCAAGTAAAGGTAAGACATTAGTCTATTGAGTGGACATGACCCTTCTTTATATTGCGCTTACTTGGATTTCGTTAGTGCTGAAGATGGCTTTAATGAAAATGGCGTCAATGAGAAAGTCGATCACCGTTAAAACAGTTTATGTACATCATTTAAATATTATTGGTTTTGTCGTACGCAACTTCAGGTGTTTGTAAGACCCGTCATCTGTAGACTGACCCGCCACAATTGTCTGGACACTTTGTCGTCTCGGCCCATTGGCGCCACTTTCTGAACCCTGCAGCCTTTGAAGTATTTCCCAGAATGCTTCTGCAGGTCTTGGGCGACTGCGCAGTGGATGGTGGTCTGGGCGCCCTCTGTCGTCGTCTTGAGGAAGAAGAAGGAGATGAGAGGCGAGAGGGCGCGCAGCCACCAGGCCCAGTTGCGTTTGATGTCTGTGTTGATGGAGCCTTGGTGGGTAAAAGGAATAAAAAACAACACAATGCACAGTTAATTTGATGGGAAAAAAAGTGGCAGTATTGAAATCGAGTCAATGGTTCGTATTAATAACAACTAGCAAATGGAGCAAACAAATGCACTGTTACTACTTCCAAATTGACTTGCATGGTTATTGTTTGGTAACGTAAAAACTAATGAAATACTGAGGACAAAACATCTTCCAGCGACAGCTTTTCTGCAATACAAGTTGATCATGTTGTATCGCAGCCATATTTGGGGTACATGCTGGATGCAAAGAATCTATAGACTGATCGCACAAAGCCTTCGAACGTACCGGGATGCAATGCGAAGATGGCAACATCCGTTCCTTTCGTAGTCTTGGCAAGCTCGTGTGTAAACAGCAAATTGGCCAGCTTGCTCCTCGCGTACAACGTGACCCTTCCTTCCTTCTCACATAGAAGCCCCGCCCCTTCTTGGAAACCAAGTCGGCCGAGCTGGTAGGCATCGGACGACACGTTGATGACGCGGCTCGGGGAACTACTTTGCAGCTTGGCTAACAAGAGGTTGGTGAGTAAAAAGTGGCCGAGGTGGTTCACGCCGAAGCTGAGCTCGTACCCCTCCGCCGTTCGGGCGCTTCCGTCGTTGATTACGCCTTTTGAAAGGAAATTTTAAAAAAGGCGAAACAAAGTGAAAACGGATGCGCCTGACTGAGCACATACGACTCACTTTGTATTCATTTAGGTGGAAGATGTGGGGGAGTGGCCGCGGTTAGGGTTTGTGATTAGGGGGTCGGGGGTTCTAACCCAGCTGCTGGCCGTAAGTTGTGTCCTTGGGTCAGCCACTTTAGCCCAACTACTGTCTCAACCTTTGAGGGAGGAACAGAAATAATGCAAAGGATGAATCAGGAGAGCAGAGCCATTTTCTTACCAGCGTTATTGATAAGAATATCTAGCCGCTCCTCCCTGTTGCAGAATTCCTGAGCGAATTCCTTGACCGAGTCTAGACTAGCAAGATTCAGACGCATGAAATGCACTTGGCTGTTTCCAGTCTGCTCGCGAATTTCCCTCTCGGCTTGTATCCCCCTGGATTTGGATCGGCAGGCAAGGATCACGCGCGCACCCCGATGGGCCAAGTCCACGGCTGTTTCTTTCCCGATTCCAGTGTTAGCACCTGGTGTAGAAAAAATAATAAATGCATGTTCTAAAATAATAGAAAGTCGAAAAAAAGTTTGAATATAATTGGTATAACAAAAAATGTCCTGATGTACTGGACGATTTTACTTAAGTAATCTATTGAATATAACTGATATGCATGTTTAATCATTGACTTATTGGTAATGGTTAGTTCTGCAGTAAAGTAATGCAAACCATTCCAGAACGGACAAGTTTTTCTCTGCGTCGAATACAAGTGAAAACGTAACAAGGCTTTCAAAATACATGTGCAACACATTGCACAATTTGGTAGGCGCCAAGGAATAACAAGCAAATCAACACATAAAGGCGGCATTTAAATCTCTTCACCTTTTACTAAACTCCCTTGTCTGAACTTGTTACATAAAGAAAGGCTGGGTATGGAAACTTAACCCGACTAAGTAAAAAAACAAATCTATCCCCCAGCGAAAACTCGGCCAGACCGGGTACTATTTCTCCCCCCAATTTTCCAGGCAATAAAACCAGTGTCGCCTTCCCAGTGCCCCGGGCCTTAGCGCACTTTCCACCAAGTTCAAGAAAGTACAAGGTTGTATCTGATCGGTGTTTTAACAGGCAAACGCTCAGGCCCCAAGAAAGACCAACAGTGCACCGTTGTTATTTCAGGGGCCGTAGATTGTAAGAGGAGACATTTAGCGCCTACAATAACAGGGGCTTTGGAGAGTTGGATAAATACTTCTCAAACTCCCCGTAGAAGGTAATAGTACCCTTTTAGGACCAGTGTTTTCGATTCATAAGTGATATTTGACACTCGTCTCTAAGATTAACAATAACTGTGTGTGGCGTGGAGGATTAGAAAATCATTAAAATGCTAGACCTAGGCGTTTATAAGCTTCTGTTCGCGTTATTGCAATATACAATGTACATACATGCCCCAAGTATATATACACACTTGTCAAAATGGCGCGCTGAGATGTTTTAATAATATATGGCGACACCGTAGAAAGAGCAATTTGCAATTTAATGAATTTTCTTGGCAAGGCCGCGTTTGGTTTCCCCAGATGTCGTGAGTAAAACAGTTTAGGTACGAAGAAATAGATTTCCCACTAATGCGGAATTCTGACAATAAACATAATTTGGTTGAATCACACGCAGGTATAGGACTACCATTAGGAAGCTCCCGTTTAGAAAAACGGATTAGTATCAGATTTCACTCGTGTTATGCTAACAGATTATTTAATCCTTGCGACCAGCGTTCTGGCCTCAGCACCGGGCCGGGCGGCCAGCTCGCGGCTCAAACACGCCCGGCGGCGGCGGCGGCGATTTTACGGGCCAGTATTCAGGGGCTAATTCAGGTGCCGTGATTGTGAGGGATTGACTAAAATTGAACGTCTCTTGAGGTTTAGAATAAAGAACTCTTGTACACTGACTAGAACAGTTCCAGGATATTTATGTTTCACAGTTAGGCCTAATTCTGCACGGAGAATGTGGATAAAAGGTGTGCGTCGTTCATTTCTAATAATAACGCTATTCTCAAAATTACAAGACGAATGTGGAACTGATTCAAATTTTTGAGAAAAAGCAATGCACAACACAGGGGGGGGGGGGGGCGGAGGGGGGGCCCAAGAAAGTGCGCCACCAACGTTGAAATGTATCTCATTCGTTCTTCCACGCTCATGAGCCACACATCTCACACAGTAAATACGTATAGATCGCTACCGCGAAGCGCACCGTTGAAACACGTACAAATTTGCTCGTGTATCGCTCTCCGCATTTAGTGATTCATACAACGTCCGCAAAGCCAGGTACGCAGGCACGATCTACGCGGATTTTGTTTGGGGCGATGTCATTTTCTGCCATTTTCGTTCGAAAACAACACGATAAAACGCAAGGGGGTCACAGGCAGATTTTTTAAAAAAATCAGTATATCACTGCTACATCCTTTTTTAACGTATCCATGGAAAAAAATGAGTGGGGTCAAAGCACGATTTTTCACAATTTATCGATTATTATTGCCCTTTTTAGGGGAGGTATTTGTTAACGTCGTTTGAGTATTTGTGCACAATCTCCACGCGCATCAACGGTACGTCAACGCTTAATTTTTTCGACTGCTTTTTTAATTTTCAATACAATTTTTGTCATTGGATGATAAACATTAAGGTAAATAACAACCTTGTACAACTACAAAAGACAAGATGTTAAGATTGGATGCCAAAAACTCTTTATTTTTCGAGTGAGAAAATTGTTCCCCCCTATTTTGAGAATGGACGGTGCCACAGCGTTTCGCAATCACAGCCTCGAAGGGCCCCCCCTCCGCCCCCCCCCTGGCACAACATTAACGAAACGCGATTTCGTCAATAACACTCTTCATTCAGAAAATCAGTCAACTGGCTGATCGTTGGAAATCCCCTAACATTTCTGGACTCTAATGACTGCAAACCATACAAAATATATTTTGATAATAATCGGTAGACATTTGGGATAACATAATGCAAATAATCCAACATGCACTTCATTGAAAAGGTACACAACAATGCTTCTTTGGTACACTGTACATCTAACAAGTTGGCAGAGCGCCGCTCCGGTATTCCAGAGGTCGAAGGTTTGAGTCTCGCCTCGCCGATTTTTATGTTCACTTTGAAATTTTGTTTTGAAGATACAGCGATTTGGCCTGGGGGATCTTGATGGTTTAGCGCTATAATCGTGACATCTTGTGCGCCGTCTCACAGCGGGGCATCTATCGGGTCAAATGCATCAAAAGGCCTGGGAAGAACATTCAAAATTCCGAAACATCACGTTTGGGGAGTGGCGGGCGCTCGGCACGAGGCCCCGGGCGTTGCGGCGCGGACGTCGGTATCGATCACAGAGGGGAACGCGTTGGATTACTCTCGGAGTCACGTAGCACACAGGGGGACATCATAATATCGTCTTGGTGTTTTTGCCATCTTTGTAATCTATTAAGTGTTAGCTCTTTGATATTTTGAAGTCTTGATACCTGTGCTATACTCTAATTGGAACACTGAATATTCTTGGAAAAATTTAGAATTTTAAAACCCAAGTGGAACGCCACTGTACCGTTGATCTAAAGTTTGTAATAAATACAAAGGGAAAGGACAACGTGTGTAAAGATGATATGTAAAGATGTAAATATCTTTAAGTGTTAGCTCTTTGATATTTTGAAGTCTTGATACCTGTGCTATACTCTAATTGGAACACTGAATATTCTTGGAAAAATTTAGAATTTTAAAACCCAAGTGGAACGCCACTGTACTAAAGTTTGTAATAAATACAAAGGGAAAGGACAACGTGTGTAAAGATGATATGTAAAGATGTAAATATCTTTATGTAAAGAGGATATTCCAAGAAAAACCAACCTGAGTGGGATTCGAACCCGGATAACCTAGTTGTGAGTCGAGAAAGTACCGTACGTTATAACTGTCTTGCACGTACATGTACAATTCTTACTACTTCATGTATAGTATACGTCACATATATACCGCTTAAACCCAGCTCTAAGGCCATGACATTAACAAGGGAAAATGCCCTATTGTATTTACAACCAGTGATGTAAAAACGAGACACAACAATGATAGTGTTTACACTTATCATATCCCATCCACTGATTTAAGTTCCATCAGCAGTATGCATGTGAGATATGGTGAGACATTTTTATCAAAATATTTAAAAAAATACTTTTCAACAAGTTTGCATATCGTTTTATCGTTTCGACGAAACAGACCATTGTCTTAGATAGGGACTCCACAAAACAGATCGTTATTCGGAAATAGTTTTTTGTTATATATATAATGGCAATTGGAACCTTACTACTATAGTCACATACAGTACATGACTATCCGCAGCGGTCAACTTTTCAGACTTTTAATCGCAGAGTTCCGAAATAAAATACAGACTCACAGCCTAAACAGCGAACAGTGCCAACGTTGTGATGTCACCAATTCTTGATAATCAAAACCATCAGCCGGATTTTTTTTAATACCCAAAGTATCAAACCGCGCACCGACATTTGACGTAAGAACAATACCTCTGTAGTTCCCGCCAACTCAAACGTGTTAATCGTGCGGCGCGTGATCGCGCTATCCCCTGCGCAAATTTCCGGTCGAGTATACCGTATTGTTTCCGCTTGCTGGCTGTGAGAGGTAGGTGACAGAGGCACATTTCCCGGTAATGTTTACCGAACATTGTGTCTCTGTTTCGATCGTTGAAAGTTTTATGGTGTTTGTTTTAAAGTCACCAGAAACAGTTTCTCTTTTGGTCAAGCAAAAAGAAACGATATACGCTCTACAATGACAACGTTATGTATGAACGTGAGGCAGCAATATGTTATTATAAAATATATTTAAATAAACATCACACAGTATAAAGCAGACTCGTGTGTACACGAAGTGCGCTTCATGTTTCGTGGCGTAAGTAAACCGCAACGAGGGGTACAAATGTAACGGGGAAATCATTACCTAATTATTTAATATTCTCAGGGCGGAGATTAATACGCTGACTGAAGGACAAATTATGGCAAGCGCGAAATTGACAAGTGATACGTTTATAGTGACATTTGCAAAATCTACATAATATTTAAAAAAAAAATGCTTTTCTGGGATGGGCGTGGTATGGAAGTACAAAGTACGTGTATTCAAGTAAACTTGTAACACCGGTCAATGCGATTCTCAACTTCATAGTTCTGATTCATTATTCGGAAACTTTAACAGTTATAAATTATTAATAGAAATTCCTTTGCTTTCCCAGGAAATCTATGTTTTTACCAGAATCCAAACAAAAGCCTCAATGTCACTTGAAGTGTACATAAGGACATAAACTGTCACTTGAGTAACCACAGCACCCGGTCATAAATCAAGAAGTTAGACGACTTAACACCCGCTGAATTAGGGCCTAACAAGTGACCAATTAACCCACTAACGACCCGTGGTTTTTTGTAATGGGGACGCAGTACGCGCTAGGCGAGTGAGTCATGGATAGGTACGGTCTGCGGGGCTTTCATCGCTCAGGTCCCGGGCGAGCCTTGCCCGTCCATACGGCGAAAACTCGCTTCGTTTCCGGAGTTAGTCGTTTCCGGCGGCGGTTGTCTAGCCGGCCATCGCCCGATCTCTCTTCCGCGGTAAAAATCAATTATCGTGTCTGGAGGTTATTTCAATAACAAATGTGTAAATAGTGAAGGTGGTGATATATATGGCCAGGTAGCGGTAAACAAAACCCCATAATCTAGCCATTCCTCCGAGTCGGAAAAATAAGGGAATTACCATTAATATAGGCCTATATTATGACAACAATTATTTATTTTACAATCTTTGTTTTTAACCTGACAAAATGCAATTTCAATTTACAGTTCATAATATCCTCACACAAAACCAGGGGATAAATGAGCAAACCTGCAATCGAAATTATGCGGAAATGTCTTCTAAAACGATAAAAACATGGGGATGAAACATTGAATTGTTGTCATCATGATGAATACAAATCCATGAGAAAAGGGCAAAATGGTAAACCTTACCTGTAACGATGACCGTTTTCCCGTCCAGACGAGTCGTGCATGTACATCGATCGGCTACCTTGACGAAGTAGTAATACACACTAACACACATGACAAGCGCAAGAGAAACACAAACACCCAGGCAGAACCCGTGATACTGGGGCCCGTCCCACAACTTCCACTGCCCAAGAGTCGCACTCCTCAGATCCAACATCTTCAGATCTTAGCCACTTCTGCCGGTTACAAAATTTCGTTTATCTTGTTATTTTCCTGAAGTTTTTGCGAGTTGTGTTGTACCACTTCCGTCCCGTCACCTTGAAGTGATGCAACAATGATATCTGAAGACTTCCCCGTTTTCTTTCGCAGATCTTACTGCGAGATCGAGAGCCCACGTAACTGTTCACTTCGGCCTGCGCCAAAACACACTCAGTGCAGCATCCACCCTTTTTTATCAATGAACGTGACGTCACGGATGGTGATGCATGACGTCAGATTCCAAGACGTCCCGATTGGTTCAGAGTGCACAAGACAACGCAAGTATTTTTGGCAATCGTCCCACGCGTACACACACATGCTATGCTGGGTGAACGTAAATCATGTCAAATAGAAAATACTGGTGTTTGGCAAGTTTACTTGTCGGGCATGACTAATGAATGAATTCTCGGCACATTCTGTGAATCGATGCGTACGACAACATGTTGCGCCTCGTCCAACGTGTGACTCACTTAACACATTAACTCATGAAAGTGACTGTGAGTCACTAATTAATAATAGGTCATGACTAAATGTTTCTCGAAAAAAGATAAACTAGATTTTTCTGAAATTGTGGGCGTTGGATTCGGAAAACAATTTTTGTTGACACAGTTAACAATATTTTCCACCAGTCATGAAACTTTCAGGATGGCCGACGAAAAACGGACAAATACATGTACACCACCACCGCAAAGCCAGACTACCTAAATATACTAATGGATGGGAATCTTTCTAACTGAAAAAATACCAACAAATCCTGACTTTGTCTAGTAGTTTTAGTTCAAGTTCCTATTAACTTGGTATCGTTAATATCTTCCAGAAAGAGACTCCATCCATTATACCATGGAGGAATTCCACCATTGTATAACCAGTTTGGCCTCTGTGCAGCGAAAGCACGCTTTGTCCGTTTTGGGTTTTTTTTGTACTTTTTTTTTGCCACCCTGATAATGATATAATGTATAATAATAAGCTTGATCTATTAAAATAATACGTGTGTATACATTTTAAAACATGCAGTTTTATTGGTGAACAAATCGCTGTAGTGGCCACTTTGTCTATAATATGCTTAGTTATAGCATAGCGAGCTCAAGGGACTGTGGTTGAACGATTTCAAGCGGAACAGACTGCGGTATTTCAGCCGTGTTTTTGTCGCCCAAACCCCCACGGACCGGGCCCAGGCGCCGATGCAAAGGCACGGCCGGCCTTGGGTCTGCGGTACCGCCGGCCTAAAGCGGCTCGCGATCGCGGCCAAAGACGGTAAACTGTTTACCCTTGTAGCTTATTTAGCAGGTTGATGATAGAGATGTACAGTGATACGTGTATTTCGTAACGAGTAAGACTGTTTATTTTTGTCTTTACACGAATAACTACACGAATAACCCTGACCGCGATGCGGCTACCGTGCCCATTAAACAAATAAACGTACATTGTGCACTGCTTTTTTAAAGGGGGCGGGGACTCAACATCTTATGTTGGAGGTACTCCTGTCCTCGTTTTACTGAATACATATACAGTCATGTACTTGTACATGTATAAGAATTTGTAACGGTGCATTATTTTATTACATTACACCCAGGTCCCAGGCTTGCCAAATCTCATTCCACTTCGATTTGTGACAGAACGACGATACAGGACCTTGGCCTATTAATAAGTCTAGATTGTTATCACTACAATGCAATATGTACAGGTACTGTACATATTGTTTCAAGGTTGCACAATAAAGAGCAAATTAATGTAAGGACACTTTCAACTGGGAATTGGTTCAGTTTTTACAACCCGACAAATCTCACCATTAAACCATTCAATCAAGACCACAAGAACACACATTATGAAAAAGGACAAGGAGTCATAGTTTTGCAGCTCAAGGGAATAATTCCCAATGTTCTAACGGCGGCAGAGATGAAACACTTACTGGAAATTTATCACCGCGAGAACTTTTGCCGCCCTTGACCCGAATTGGCCGCCGTCTCCTCGCGACGTTTAACGGCCAACAGGTGTCGGTGTTACGCTTTCCCCGCGGCACCTGGGGAATGACATCAGCGTGGCGCGCCATAAATCACTATTTCAAATTGTTCTGCTTTATTTTTGTCCGACTTGAACTGGGTCAGATGTTGTCGCGATTTGTTCAGGATATTTGCTCAATTTGTGGGAAAACAGATGTACTGATTATTATTGTACATCGTCAATTGGGGAGGGATTTCTTAAACATGACTGTGGCGGGGAAAAGAAACAAAATCGGCCTTTTTTGTTTTAAGCAGCAGCAAGTTTGCCTTTCAATCAGTGATTTTGCAGCCAATTTCTAGTGCCAATGTTTACATTTGGCATCGATAGCCGAAACTGGGTAATAAATAAATAATGAATTAATATAAACAATATAACAGGGTTCGAACCTGCTACTTCTAAATAATAGACAATTTCCTAAAAAGGAGTCCAGGAGTTCAAATTCTGCCACAACATTGTTTGCCTTCCCATTTTTAATGACCTTTATGTGATGAGGAATTATCATAATTTGAAACTCACATTTGTGGAATTACATGTACTATGATTCTAATCTATTATACACAAATAATCAGAAAAATAAATGTAGTGGTTTATAATTTCAAAGCAGGAAAAACAGTTATTGGAAAATATTTACAATAATTATTAACATTCAATAGCAAGCGCAGTCAACATTTTTCCTTTTTTAATTAGGCACATTATACAGTGGTTAATATTCAAAACACCTTAAACAGTCATATTTGTATGCTGAAACACAATTGGTTGTGTCTTGTAAAATAATGTAATATAGGCCTAAAACAAAAATTAAGATAAAAACTAGTCTCATAATTTGATAACATTTATCAATATATAATAGTTTGGTAATCACAAATTCACCACACATTTGGAGAAGTTATTTACAATTATATATTGAATAATAAGTTTTAAATAGTAGTAATTTAAATAATATTTAATAACGACTTATTTCTACCGAACACATGCTAGTCAATGTTACTTCAGCTAGTTCATTCATCACCGGTTCTCAGCATCAATGTGTATCACAATATACAGCGGGGAACCAGAACTTCAATTCTGACTAAAGTCATTTGCACACGAGTGCGCAAATGCAAATTGTTAAATGAATTCACCACTGGCAAAAACCAAAATCTGACTGATTCCTCGACTCCACATCAAAGGGTTTTAGCGCCCCCTAGAGTCTGCGCAGCTCTAATTCTAGAATGGCTTTTCTGCTATTGCGAGTCCAGGGCTAGACGCTGCAGATGATGACAACCGTTTCTCCTTTCCTTGACTGTAGCCAGCCAATCGTGCCTTGGCAGCCCCAGTGACGGAGCTAGAACCGGTATCCATGGAGCTTGCGCTTCTGCGGTTTGACCAGATTAATGGGAGAATTGTAGAGAGAGTGTAGAGCCAGGGATTGATGGAGGAATTGATGGGGAGAATGAAGATGACGACCCAAGCGTACATTGTCTGCAAGGTAGAGTAGTAATAAAGTAATTATAAGTCAATCACATGGCCATCACAACACAATCACATGGCCATCACAACACAATCACATGGCCATCACATGGCCATCACATGGCCATCACATGGCCATCTCATGGCCATCTCATGACCATCTCATGACCATCTCATGACCATCACATGGCCATCACATGCATTTGTTAAGATCTAGTTAATAATAAATATGTAATAAATAGATTTTGTTTACCTGCTCAATTTCCACAACTCCCGACTGGGACAGGATGCCCATGATAATGACTGGTACCCAGCAGCAGAAGTCGGTGCCCACTATCAGCCCCATCTTGATGGCCAATCGCATCTCTTCATTCTTGTCAGCTAGCCGGGTGGATTTCTTGGAAGAGGCTCGAGCCGAGATGAATATGGTTAGATAGCAAAGGAAGACGAGAAGAAAGCTGAAAAGGTTGACGCCGAGAAATAAGACGATTGGGAAAAGCCAGGCTGGTTTGTTGCCAGACGTAACAACTTTGTCTACCATCACGTTACCCATGCTGGACCTGGACATATTCCTGACGGTCATCACATTTGTCGGTTTAGTTGACAACGGAAGACCTAAGCAGACATTGGATAACTCATAAAAATCGTCATTAGTGGCCGACAGAACGCTCGCTGTAATGCTCACAGTGAGTGCCAAGAGCCACAATCCCACCAAAACCTTGGCCGTTGTGCGAGTCGACATCCGAAGCCGGCTGAAGGGAAAGACAACACCCAGAAACCGGTCAATGCTGATCAGCGTTACTAGAAACACCGAAGCTTCACTAGACACCAAACCTACGACTCCGGCAAATTTGCAAGTGAGGCTGGCGCGCCACGAATCCATCTGCAGAAAAAAATCTTCACCAAAGTACAGATCAGCGGAAGCAATGATGAAAAGGTAGAGTCCCATCAGGAGGTCCGACACTGCGAGGTTCAAGATCAGAAGGGTCTGCGTTTTCTTCTTGCGACCCCGGAGTTCGCGACCTCGCCATAGCAACACCACGAGATTGCCGGTGATTGCAAAAATGACCTATCAAAAACGGGCAATTCTAATGTTAACACCAGTTTTTGAAGACTTTGGAACGATACTAAAAGCATTACAGGAATTTCAGGGTCTTGGTTCTAATCCTAGTCAAAAGGTTCTGGACTGACTGACTGACTGACTAAAGGCTTTGGACTAATCCAGAGGTCTTAAAAAAAAACGGGGCACAAAACTGCAAAACAGAAAGGCTAAACTTAGTTGAGTTTTGAACTAATTTTCTGCAATCACAGGTTCGATTCACGGATTTACAACAACATAAATTTAAAATTTCATAACTCAAATGTGAAATTTCCAGAAGTCGGGATTTGAAAAGGAAAGCTAGGGATGAAACTTGACAGCTCAGTGGTGGGACCCCTACCCCATCTCTAGTTTGTCTCTCAAAATATATAAGAAAAAACAGGCTAGTTTGCATAGACTTGTCTTTAATTTCTGACCTGCAGCCAAATGAATGCTTTCATGATGTCCTGGGTCAACAAGTGACGGTCGCAGGTAAAGTATGGTGGAGTTGGCTTGGTGCCAACATCACAATCAACGGAGAGGTTAAGAAGACAACACACACCGTGGTTATCTGTCATGCTGAGAACATTTAAGAGTAAAACAACAAGATTTAATGATTGACTGTGTACAACTACGTAACCTGAATGCAAATATGCAGGGTTTCCACAACTTGTTTTCTGGGAATGTCAACTTTTCTTGCCTTCCAGGGTTTTCCAGGATTATTCTGTGATAGTGGAAACCCTGAACAATTGAACATGATACAAACATTTACTTACACAACTTCCAGGTGGGGCAAGACCTTAAACACCTTAGGGTCAATTCTACGGAGAGGATTCCCAGACAAGTACCTGCAAGGGAACAGTCATCAAACACTGTCACAGTAATTATTTATAGCCAATTATTGAGTGAAAAGCTGTTCAAACTGTTCACTATGCATATGGGGTAGACACACATATTTCCATGTAAATTTGAGGCCAAGACGTACAAATCTGTGGTTATTTTTGTACTGTCTCAGTCACAGAATGAAACGTAAGGGTCCGTCTCAATATATATCCGGAACAAGTTTGAGATGAGTTCCAGACATTGTATCTGGTGTAAGTTGCAGGATTCTGAACAACTTCCTTTCAATCTTCCAGCAAATAAGTCATTAGTATTGGTGAGTCAAGCATGCAGTTGCTGGTGAAAAATTGTCCAGAACATGTTCGGGACAAATGAAAAGCTTCTTTTGGACAAAGTGAATGAACCCACAACTTGTCCGGAGCTCGACCGAGATATGAATGGAGACTGGCCTTCGAGGTGGGATACACCATTTGCAGATATCAACAATTTGTATTACCTAGTTATTAAGAAATATCTTATTTAAAAAATAAGTAATGATGATTCTAGGCATCCAGCAAGATATATATCCTGTACTTATTCCAAGAAATTGATTTAAAAAAAACCCCACACAATCGCCAGACAGTGATCGCAAAAAAAAGAAAAAAGGGGAACAACTGCCCAACACTGGTTGAAAATGAATGTTGTTTTTCTTGCTTAGTATCTCAGCATTCATGATTGTCAAGTTAAACAGGTCAGTTAAACGATATTTACTCTAAAATACAACCAATGGTGTATCCTACCATTAAATAACACAACGACAATCAATACTCACAGATGACGAAGGTTAGTCAGACCAGCAAAGATTCTTTCCCTTAATTCTGTGATCTGATTATTCCTCAAATCCCTTTTAAAAAACAGGAAGAAAAAAATCCAGGGATAAAACAGTAACTAATACAGTTTGCAGTAAAAACTTCAGACCGGCCAGTTAAACGATATTTACTGTAAAATACAGCCCCCCAAATCCACCCATTCATGATAAGTCAAGCAATTACCAATGGTGTATTCTACCTTGAAATACAAGAACTAAACTTTACTGTAATACAGTATTGAGGGCTTCACTCTTAGTAACACCCTTACATAATACTCACAAAGTTCCAAGTGAGTCTAACCCCACAAAGGTCTCAGGTTCTACCTCCGCAATGTCATTGGAATCCAGTAGTCTAAAACAGAATAAGGAAACTTATTTGTGACACTTGTTGGTATTATATCATATTAAATTTAGAGTGTTGAATTGGCATACAGACTTTGAAGTAATAGGACAAGGAAAGGTTGTCGTTATAAAGTGGATTGCTCATGGACACAAAACAGATTAATACAAGGATCTATCCTATCCAAGCAAATGTGCTTGCTCCGTAGTTCATATAACAAAACGTAGCACATGCAAATAAAACATTTAGAGAGTTGCTTACAAATCAAAGACTAAACCAAGTCCCTCAAAGGTTCCATTCCTCAGCTCTGTCAAATTGTTGTTAGATATGTAGCTGCAAGACAAGAAAACAAAAATGAGAGAATTTACGGTAAATTATAATTCTGTATGTAACAAATTATTAATGATCATGATTCAACGTGGAAAGAAAACCTGAGACTGTCTGACTTTTCAAAATGAAACAAAATGAAACAAAGCCAGGGAAGAGAAACAAAAGAGGAAATATTGACGAAAAAACTAACAAATATAAAAATGAACTTACAGACTGGTCAATATTCCAAGATCTCTAAAATGACCAGGCTGCAACGTCTTCAAGAAATTCCCTTGAATTTCCCTGCAAATTTTGAGAAAAAAGATGGTTATAAAAGGAGTGATAAAACTGTAAAACCGTTGATTCAGCATACTATTATTATTATTATTATTATTATTATATATTTCTGGTAATGATCCCTCAAAAGTGCCCAAGGCACTGTAGCTCGCAAGTCTGAAGAAACCTGTAGAGAAAAGACAATGAGAAGAAGGTACAATTTTAGAGGTGGGAGGAAAACCCCAAAAGAATATCCTGGGGAAAACCCACGGAGTCAGGCAGGGACTAAAAACTCAATCCACATATTGGCCCAGCCCGGATTTGAACCCGGGTCACAGTGGTGGAAGGCGAGGAAAGAACCGCTTCGCCAACCTGACACAACACAATAAAATACAATTATATTAAGCCTCGGGTTTTGTTTTGTAGTTAGTACATAGTGTATGGTGCTTACAATTTATCAAGCTGTGGGTGTCCCTCCAGGAGACGGGGATCCAGACTTGTAAGCTGGTTTCCCGAAAGGTATCTAGAAAAAAAGGGATTATAGAAATGTAATGCTTCAAATGGCTGGGAAAATATAACGAGTTGACTCACTGAAATATATTTATTTCCAAGCAAAACCTGCATTCTAAAGGGTTTAGAATAATACTTTTTGAATGATATGGTCCAACGGTTATGTGTTTGATTCATGTGCCATGGTTTGTGGGTTTAAAACCCAACGTGGACTTTGTGCTTGTGTTCTTGGGCAAGACTTTTTACTACAATTGCCTCTCTCCAACCAGAGGTATTAATAGGTACCTGAGGGCAGAGACCAGATAACGCTGAGTCACAGAGTTTAGGGTTAAGACATAATACCAACATGCCAACTGACACCAGTTGACCCATTAAAAAGAAAACTTACAATTGGCCGAGTTTGGCAAGACCCTGCAAAGCATTGTGGGGTATTTCTGCCAGCTTGTTATTCTTCAGGTCACTGTCGAAAAAGTATTATTGAAACAAAATAAGAATCTTTTGGAAATTGATGTCTTCCTTAACTTTGTTAACTGCCCACAAATTAAACTGCTCTGTTGTTACCCCCAGAAGCCTGTCATGTGGCCAGTTTACGCAAATGCTAAGCAAATTTTTTCTCACAAAACATTGCAAAATTCACTGAAAAAGAAATGTTTGAATTTTTTTGATCTGCAAATACTTGCCAAGAGGCCACAAATTCTCTTTTGATTTCTGCTTAGGTTCTGTGTCCAACGGAACTTACATGCACGTCAAGTTTAAAAGACCATGAAACAGTTTTGGTTGGATGACGCTGATACTGTTGTTACGGGAGTATCTAGTTGGGAAAGAAAAATGATTTGAAATAAAAAGAACATAGCATAAATGTATCATCAACATAAAATATATAAATCAAACAAATTAAGATAGCCTGAAATTTGTATCTGAACAAGATATTCTTTACAGGCAAAATGTAAGCATGAGGGGGGGGGGGGGACACACAAGCATAAAGGGGTTGGGAAGAGAAACACAAAGGCGACCCTACAAAGAACAGATTAAATAGAAGACCGATAGATTAATGTAAACAATTAACAAAATAACTTACATTCCTTCAAGGTGAGCACAATTACTGAAGAAACCATCTTGGAAATGAGTCAGTTTATTTTCTTGAACTGATCTGGAAATATTTTTAGAAAAATAAAAAAATAAAAAATCTTGCAGAATGATAAAATCAAATATTTCAGGTCATTTCAGATTTACAAGTTATGTTCATAACAAACTTTTCATTAAATTTTTTGCCCGGATTTTTGTTTTAGTACTTACATTTTTTTGAGCTTCACAAGTCCATGTAGTATTTCACCGGCCAGTTCTCTGATGTCATTTGAGGAAATTTCTCTGATTTGAAGAAAAAATGATAAATGTGCGTCAACAACAAAACATCACCTTTACTTAATCCTGCCAAGATTTATTTCAACAGCTAATTTTTTATTTTATTTGCAAAAACAATTGTTTAATTTTATCCATTTACATTATACCGACAGTTAAATTTACTGATTTACAATTCCCTCCTCTCCCCTAAAAGATCATTTACTTACATTTCTTCCAAGTTGAGAAGTCCTTGGAAGAGGCCTGGTGGTAACTGACCCAGTCTTCCAGAATTCAGTCTCCTACCAAATCAAAAAAGGGTAACAAAAAAGAACTTGAACCAACAGAGGGTGACATATTGAAACTCAATCAAGTAAAACAAGTTTATTTTCTTGTATTGCGTGTTTTTACCAACTTAAGTTTTGAGACTCTCGTACACAGTACGATTTGGACTAGATTTAGTCAAAGGGGTGATCCTATACAATAGCACTGCCAGGTCAACAAGTGACAGTGGAGTCTAAAAGTTACTGTGACATCTCAGAGATGAGCAAGGAGAAGATATTACACAAAAGAAAAAATAAAAACTTACAAGTCCTTTAGTTTTACAAGTCCATCAAAAATGTCTGCCGGCAGATGTGTTAAGTTGTTGTGATTAAGATATCTATAAACAAAACCAAAGAAATCTAAACTGAAAAACAAAAACACTGAATCAGCCGAAATTCACATAAATTAAGGCTCAAAATACAGAACAAAATAAATTTTTTGTTTAACTTGTTCACTGTCAATTTGAGTAGTTCATCTACTTACAGGTATTGCAGATGATGTACATTTCTGAACAGCCCTGACGGTAGGCTTTCAAGACGGTTGTATTCGAGAGCCCTAAATAAATATGTAAATGTAAAATAATACAAATTTATACAAAGCAAACTAACACTGGGGGTGGTTTTCAATATAGTGCTAGAAAATAATTATAAGACCCTAATTTTAATACTATATAGAATATAGGGGAAAACCGTTTCCATACTCACAATTTTTCAAGTTTGGTCTGTTTTTGGAAAACGTCTCGATCCAATTCGGCCAATTTGTTACTTTTTAACTGCCTGTAGGGCAAAGAGGTAGAAAATGGGTGATGATATCAAAATAGTGGGGTTATAGAACACACAACCAACATATTGTGCAGATGTCAAACCTTCAAATTGAATCTGAACCAAATGTATTAAAGCAATTGCCTGTACAGTGAAAATGTTTGATATTTTCTTGCAATCATGTTCGATTTAAATTCTAAAACTGATGATGAAACACTCACAACTCCACAAGATTAGGCACGTCCGCAAAAATATTGCTTCGAAGTCTTGTCAAATTGTTGCTTGGAAGTTTCCTGTCAAAAAATAAAACTTAAAATACTCAACACAATAAAGAGCAGTATGTGAAGTTCGTCCTCCATTAAACAAAACGTTCATTGCATTCTAAGTAGTTAATCACAGGCCAAAGACTTACAAATATTGAAGTTTTTCCAGGCCACGAAATGCACCAGATTCAAGACTGGTCACATTGCTAGCAGACACCATTCTGTGAAGACAATAAAACAATTTGGAAACTTGTGTAGTTGTTAAAAAAATACTGTAACACAAGCAAAAGTTTAACACTGTGATCTTATTACAGAGTGTGTAGTTTTAAACTGGCATTTGTTGTGTTAGTTTTTATAATGACGACTTTATCTGCGTCCATTCAGAATGTCTGCAACAGAAAGCGTGATACTCACAGATATCTAAGGTTTGTCAGACCCTCAAAAAATCCAGCTGTAATTTCTCCCAGGTTTTTTAGGCCAATATCCCTGCAAGAGAATTAAATGGACAATTTTACTGGCCAAAGAGACAAAGATATCAGAATGAAAGATGACTAGTCTGGAAAGGAAAACTTTTATCTCAAAGGCTTTGAAAACCCGGCCTTTCAAGTGCCGTGTTAAGACGGGTCGTAACTATTAGTTCAATGCAAACGTGGCTTAAGAGGTCCAACACCAAACACTTACAGTCTGCTGGTGACCCCCGGGGCAGCTCTAGAGAATTCTGGGCTCCAGGTTTCTTGGCAGGTGGTAATATTCATATTATTTGGTGATGTCTCACAGTGACAGGACTTGGGGCAGAGTCTCTCTATAAAAAAAGAAATACAAATGAGAACACCCGAGAAAACAAGAACAAATACTCTCTTCGAAAATGCTTGATTGAAGACTAGTTGTTGGAGTTTACGACATGATCAGAGGGTCATGAATTCTAATCCAAAGTCCTTGGGCAAGCTACTTTATACTAACTTGCCTATCAACCAGAGGTATGAATGGGTAACAGCATTAGCTGGGGAGTAACCTGTAATCGACGGGAACCCATCCAGGATGAATAGAAATATTCTCAGTCGTTTTATGCCAAGAAAACCACGGGTTGATGGGCCATGGCTTACGATAGAATTATTTCAGAATTATTCAACACTTACCACAGTTGTCTTCATCATCACCTCGTGGGCAGTCCATGAAACCATCACAGTCATTAGTGTGATCGATGCAGAACAGGGAACCAGTGCATTGGTATCCTGCCTCACAATAGCCTAGCATAAAGAAAATCAACTGGTAACCTACTTTGAAATAGCTTAGATAAGAACATAGAGTAGACTTCATTGATGCCGTATGCGAGGTGCATTGATGTCGTATGTGAGGTGCATTGATGCCGTATGTGATGTGCATTGACGCCGTATGTGATGTGCATTGACGCCGTATGTGAGGTGCATTGACGCCGTATGTGAGGTGCATTGACGCCGTATGTGAGGTGCATTGATGCTGTATGTGAGGTGCATTGCACCGTATGTGAGGTGCATTGACGCCGTATGTGAGGTGCATTGACGCCGTATGTGAGGTGCATTGATGCTGTATGTGAGGTGCAATGTACCGTATGTGAGGTGCATTGACGCCGTATGCGAGGTGCATTGACGTCGTATGCGAGGTGCATTGACGCCGTATGCGAGGTGCATTGACGTCGTATGCGAGGTGCATTGACGTCGTATGTGAGGTGCATTGATGCTGTATGTGAGGTGCATTGATGCTGTATGTGAGGTGCATTGATGCTGTATGTGAGGTGCATTGACGCCGTATGTGAGGTGCATTGACGCCGTATGTGAGATGCATTGATGTTGTATGCGAGGTCCATTGATGTCGTATGTGAGGTGCATTGACGCCGTATGTGAGGTGCATTGATGCTGTATGTGAGGTGCATTGACGCCGTATGTGAGGTGCATTGATGCCGTATGTGAGGTGCATTGACGCCGTATGTGAGGTGCATTGACGTCGTATGTGAGGTGCATTGATGTCGTATGTGAGGTGCATTGACGCCGTATGTGAGGTGCATTGATGCTGTATGTGAGGTGCATTGACGCCGTATGTGAGGTGCATTGATGCCGTATGCGAGGTGCATTGACGCCGTATGTGAGGTGCATTGATGCTGTATGTGAGGTGCATTGACGCCGTATGTGAGGTGCATTGATGCCGTATGCGAGGTGCATTGACGCCGTATGTGAGGTGCATTGACGTCGTATGTGAGGTGCATTGATGTCGTATGTGAGGTGCATTGACGCCGTATGTGAGGTGCATTGACGGCGTATGTGAGGTGCATTGACGCCGTATGTGAGGTGCATTGACGCCGTATGCGAGGTGCATTGATGCTGTATTTGAGGTGCATTGATGCCGTATGTGAGGTGCATGTCGTTGTTGTGAATTGGTGAAATTATTCTAACTTTCAGCACAGCATTGTTTATTTTGTATCTAATATATAAATTTAAGCAAGTTACCTTTCCCTTTACTTTCTTGGACTATGATGGAAAATGCAGAGGCATTTTCTTGCGTGCCTTGGTAATATCTCACCGCCATGGAACTGCCAGTGTAGCTTAGAAAATGACTTGTGGGGTGTCTCTTCAAGGCCACCATATCTTCCCCAAAGATGTCCGATGGGTTCTGACAGAAAGAAAAAAAATAAAGAGTTGTAATACTGTACCAGTAAAAAGAATATTGATTTTGTATAAACGGTCAACAAAATTATAGTATAGATTTGAGTGAGTTGGGGGAGAGGGCTTGGATTATTGATTTATGAATTATTATTCATGTAAACAAAATTAATATTAACCTTTGCTGTCTGTTAATCCATAGGCTTTACAAAAAAATGCAAATATAAAAGAGTTTTGACAAAACTAGTCTGTCTACAATTATGGTTAATTTGAAGAAGAAAACATTCAAAATGTCCAAAGAGTCTAATACCTGCATAAGCACATAGTCATTGTCAGGTGAAGGGAAGTCAAGAGTGATATTGTAACCGTTTGAGGCAGTGAAACACCACTCCAAATACTCAGATCCGTTGAATTGGTAAGCGTTGCTATGGATGACATCATTAGGGTCAAAGGTCAACTGGAAAGGCAGGGTGGTGATGTTTTCTTGGCAGGCCACTTAAACAAATATAACAAAAAAGATGTTGTGAGCTGCTAAACAGTCAAACTTTTGCAGATATTAAAAAAAAAGGACTGTATTGACACGGCAATTTCCCTTTTTTTTCTAATGGAAAGTCCAAGAACTTTCAAGTGTATCATTAAAAAAGTAGTATTTTGTTAGAAAGTAGATATTAAATGGATCGTATACGTTTGGTAATTACTCCAAAAATTAATGGCAATAAAAACTTACTTGGTAAGAAGTACAGCAGCTTTGGATAGTATAATGCATTTTTAGAAACTTTTCACTTCGAAGTACTGCGGTTATGGAAAAAGATATCACTTTTTATCCCCAAAAATTTGAATCTGAGAAGCGTTACTGCAGTGACGTTTCTCAGACTGTATTCCAATGCAGATTATTCTTCCTGCGTGGACATAACTGCTCCAGATTTTCGGCAATATCTCGAAATCGCTACCTCCTTTTGAAATGAAATTTTTACAGGTTAGTTTTATGGTATATACCTATAACTATATAGGATTGAAACAAACAATGGGTTCCAATTACCAAACGTGTACGATCCCTTTAATAGTAATGTCAATAAGGTTTATAGCCATGGTCAATTAATTCAGACTTACTGCAGTTGTCCTCATCGTCTCCAAGGGGACAGTCAATGACATGATCACACTGATAACGATGGGCAATACAGATGGTACCGGTACTCATTCTGCACTGGTAACCATCATGACAAATGGAACCGCCATCTGGCAACATAAAGTAACAAAACACTGTGATGAAATGTGTTAAATTTAAATGTCTTTATATTGAAGACTTCAGCTTTCATCTATATAACATATAACTATAACATATAACTATAACATATAACTATAACATATAACTATAACATATAACTATAACATATAACATTAACATTTAACATATAACATATAACATATAACATAACTATAACATAACATATAACTATAACATATAACATAACATTTAACTATAACCCACATGCCTAGTTTGACCCCAATCGGGCTTACAGTTCTCTAGATATACGACCTTGAAATGTACACCTTTAATGAAAAAATATACCTTTAATGAAATATACACCTTTATTAAAATATGAACCTTTAATAAGATCTTCATACAGTACCTTGAATTTCAACTTCTTCCAGCTCCATCGAAAATCCTCTAAACTTTGCCTGTCCGCCGTTTCCTGTCTGCAAACTGATTCTCAAACCCACCCCCTGGTAAAGTAATATCCGTGGAGGCACCCTCCCACTGTAGGCTGTTGTCGAATTAGACCCCATTACCGTGACGACCATGACATCACTAGGATGCAGCTGGATTTCATGGATCTTTAAGAGGATGCCATTGGTCGATGATCCGTTGCCGAGAGATTTCCAGACCTCCCATTTGCAGTTGGTGTTGCTGGGATATTCCATTGGGTATTTGGGGGAGGTAATGGTCTGTGGCGAGGGTGATGCAGACGGGGTTTTCAATTGGATCTTTTGGACGGTGCAATTAAAACGGGCTAAAAAACAATTAAGAACACTAAATAAACAAAGGTTCAGCATTATTTTAAAAAATGCAAATCTTCAATAAACAAATTTCAAAGCCAATTTAAACGTAGAATACACCAATTGCAGGTATCGAAAAATGTTACTGCCAAATTATTAGGAAATATCTTACTTATTTAAAAGTAAACAATGATTGTAGGAATCCAACATAAGGATTGTGCTAGATATCCTGTAATTGTTTCAAAAAATGTAATTTTATATAAACAAATTCACGATCGCCAGACGGCGATCGCGAAAAAAAAGAACAACATAAGAATCACTGCCTGACTCCGGTTGAAAACAAACGTCGTTTTTCCTGCTTTTCTCAGTATTAATTAGTGTAAAACTTTGGACAGTCAGTTAAATTATATTTACTATAAAATACAACTCTCTAAATTAAGAAAAATCAACCCATGATTCCTAATAACTCAAGCATTTACCAAATTTTGGTGTATCATGTTATGCACACAATTGTAGCAGAAGAAACATTACAAGCTGAATATAAATTGTAAAATTTAACACTGGTTGGCGCCACGTTTTTTGCAGTAAATTTGCGAAAAAAAGGGAATTGAACTGTTTTTAACCAGTTCGCGCCGGGATTATTTTAACATCGCCGAGCCCACGGGCGGGATTATTTTTAACGAAACTCAATCCGAAGCGTGTTCAGGCTGATAGTGCCGGGAAGCACACCCACGCATTTCCGGCCTTGCCCGCTGCTGACATACATTTCCGAACTTGAACTTGGCGTGTTTATGCGTCATCCGTTTTGAATCTGGGGAAATTTTTGCGTTTATATACGTCATCCGGCGCGAACTGGTTAATAGTAATTTACACAGTTTTGGACTCTCATATCAACAGCAACTGACCCAAATAGAAAAACAATTAAGCTGACCAATTAACAGATAAATGAAAAGTCCTCTTATCAGCTCACAATCAATCAAACCTAATCAGTATTCTTTCTTCATGTAAGTAAATTGATATGCCCGGAAAATGACCAGACACGCTTACTTTGTGATCAGGCACTAGTTCAATCTTGCCCTAGGATCACCATGTGTAATTAAACCGTCCTGCAAACACAATAGCCACCCAGCTGACCTCAATTACACAGATTTTCAATTATCCTTCTATCCATCAAGCAGTGACGTTGAAGATCTATCGTTTTATTTCTGATTGTGCTTTTTTATATACACTTGGGATCTGCTTTGAATTCAACGAAGGCGTGTTATACTGGGCAAGTTTGATTGCCAATTTTGGATTAACAGCGGAAAATTATAGCCTCGAGATATGATCTATGATTTGTTATAAAAATTGCAGCTCTTAGGGGAAAAAAATAACAGGAAAACTGGTTTGTGTGTGTAGTGATGCAAAGCGTATTCCCTGAAGGTACGCTACACCTTGGCATTGCTTTAAGACATTGATAGCAACAAAAATAAAAAACAAAAAAATAAATATTTTTTAAAAATCCTACATGCCTTCTAAACTTACCTTCTGTAATGATGACATAGAACTGACAAGTTGCCGTGTTGCCTGCTTTGTCAGAGAAGGTGTAACTCACTGGTAACCGGGCCACAGGGAATGGGGTACCAGGACGGAAGTTATAGGAGACCTTGACCGGTTCAGTATCGTCATTGTCCACAGCCTGAGGAGAGCGCCAGTAGACGGGAGTGCGGTTAATAGTTCCTAAGGGGACGGTTCGGTGGATGTCTTGGGGGCAGTAGGTAACTTTGGGCGGAATAGTATCCCCTATAGAAAGAATTTATAAATGTCAAGCAAACAATTCTGCACCTATTTTTCCATATTTTCATTTCCCTCTCTGTAAAAATTCAAAACACAAAGTACTTTTGATTTCAGTGACAAAACTAAAATTCTTATATCAATTTTTTTTTTATATCAGTCATCCATAATAACACAGCGCCTTGAGTACCAGTTCTGGTAGATATGTGCGCTATATAAATACAAACCCAGTATTAGTATTAGTATTAGTATTAGTATTATTATTATTATTATTATTATTATTAAGGGAATAAATGTGTGTTCGAGAGGTTTTAATCACTCTGTTTAATACCGCTTGGAGTCTGTGTGCTGATAATTACCCGAGCCGAAGGCGAGGGTAATTATCAGCACCCAGACTCCAAGCGGTATTAAACAGAGTGATTAATACCGACCGAACACACATTTATTCCCTTATTCAAATAACGGGTTAATTTTGCTCTTGTTTCCCCGTTACATCTGATATAAGATGATGTAAATTCAGGACACATTCTTTAATGCCTTCTTTCTTCGAGAGTGATTTTGTAACAAAGGACCTGCCAGAAAATACAAAAATTGTTTGAAGTCACTATTTGGTGATACTATATGTATATTGAAAATTAGACAAGTGTCACACTTTTGAACCCCAAATTGAACAGATCATCATGTCATCACCCAAAATATTGCCTTAATTTAGTTTTCACTTTTTATATAATGAAAATATTAATTTCATCAGAAAGGTAATCAGTCAAAAATATGTATTTTTTAAATATTTTACTTACTGATGCCATATGTCGGTTGTAATAGAAAACTTGTTAGGAACATTACAGCAGTCACTAAACACCACTCCATGTTGCCGTCATAAATCTAAAATTCCTGAAACAAAACAAAAAATACGTATTCCCATGAAAGGCTTTGTAGAGTGCAAGGGACAATTTCACATCGACATATGGCAAGTGTTCCATCTCCATATCCTGTGTTTAAACTCGTTTTAAAAATATACCCATATCATGTTGGCCTATTATCCTGAAGTCATCATACCTCCGACACGTACACAAGTTTCTAAATGGTCGGTAATATTGTCAGGTTATTTTTTCTGAAATAAAACAGTTGATAAAAACCAGTAGAACTGTCAAACCAAAACACCATCAATCTGGTCTGTTGTGCCCACAAACCAAAGTATTTATTTATTTAAGTGCAGTTGTACCTGGTACTAGCTCGGTACCACCATCAAATAAAAACACAGGAAATAAGACAAGAATCCGGAATCCTATTCCTGTGAATTCTAAACTCAACAGGAAATGATTTACATGTAGTTACAATTAAAACCTGTCACTATTACTACACAATAAATTCATCTACTAGAATAATCCCATGCATTGTTGTAAAATAAATTAACTTAAAGTCCTTTTCAGACAGGGAAATTTCACGCAAAAGTGTGGACAAAGTTGAAAAGTGAAACATTTATGGCATTTTTCAAAGTACAAGAGTGAAACAATGTGGTTTTAAATGAAATAGGGGGAGACCGTAGAGAGACGTAAGCTATCATTTGGGTGGTGTGCAATATGAGATAGAATGTACTCAAGTAAGATTTGTTTTGTATTCCAATGTTAACAATGAACAAAATTCACAATACAGATGTAGCATTTAAAGAAACAATGTATACATTTACAATTTAAAACTAGAATAGAAAATTGAAAACAAGATTCACCCACCTTACTGTAGAGGAAGGCTCCCGCCAAGACGTAACGACTGAAGGATATTAGGTCCTCTCAAGTGTGGATTCGGTGTGAAAGAGCAGAGCGGTGATTATGAGCATGCAACCCCAAAGCGGTCTCTTAAATACTTGTGATTATCAACCATGCATGACCACCCTCTATCCAGGGTAATCAATCATTGGCTACTGGTGTCATTAAAGACTCGCTATAATCCAGTCTGTCTACAATTACCATTGCAGGTGGTGGAACTGGCTTTATTTGGTGGTGGGTGGAGAAAGTAAGCATGATGTAAGACGGAACGTGACTGTGGCAAAGATGGATTTTGCAACTGCGATTTCTGGACTTTAATAGTTTTCGGCGACCACTCTAAAATCCACCTGTCTTCGCTTGGGATTTGTAAAACATCCCCTGGTGACAGCTTTAATTTCCAGAAATGTTTCAGGCACAAGGGACCTTTTGATGAGTAGGTTTGTAATTTATTGCATCGGATATTAATTGCAAACTTTTTGCTGAATAATGAAGGCATACTGATATCAACTTATCAACATCGCCATGATTGGGTTATTTGTCTGCAGAATCTGAACAATGGGGACACAAGTTATAACTAATGGTGCTAACTTGAACTTCTCAAAATAAATTATAAACTGAGTAATTCTAATAAAATTGGTAAACCATTTTGTTCTATACTGGCTTTGAGGTATTCTTACATGAAAATCTGATATTTCATTACCCACATCAGAAATGGTAATCTTAAGACTAAACAGCAGGGACATTTGCACAGAGAAAGAAATCTTAACATTATGGGGTCTGGGTATGAATTACCAGGCCCGAGGGTATGAATTACCAGGTCCACATTTTTCGGGGTAAATAATGGTATTTTGATGTAGAAATAACGGTACTGGCACACGAAAATTGACTTTTGGAATTTGTTTTCCCATCAGTACAAATTTGCACCCCCCCATAAAAAAAATCCTGCGTACAAGCCTGATTACCTAATTAACATTTTGACGCACTGCTACGTCATTAAGCATGATATTACATGTTGCGTAAATATTTTATGCAAGCTCGCAGGTTTAAATGGTATTAATTTGTGGGAATAATGGGATATCTGTTTTTCAAATGTACCGGTAGTATCAACTTCTGTGAATAAGAACTTCAAACTAGATAAATAATGATAATCTTTAGGCCTTACATTTTACATTACATTTTTTCAGTGTTTTGGAGTCTAAAAATATGACGCATCAACCAACATATTTGTTTTGTTTCTGATGTCTGTACTGCATACTTGTTGATTTAACACACACCTAATAAATCCTCACTAATGACAAGTGAAGAATACATGTATTAAATTGTCGTCCTTCAATGTATACTTTAGTTTACTGTGATATTAGCCTTTTCCCATTATCATCAAAACAGACAGAAGTAAATGGAACAAAACGCCCAAGGCAAAATAATGGACAGTTATTGCATGAACACAATCTGCACACATTTGGCCATTTGTTGCCATGGTGATGTCAAATGAAGTAAAGAAAATATGATACCAGTAGGCAGTGAGTGGTGAGGTTAAAATAAAA
This sequence comes from Crossaster papposus, assembly GCA_037893245.1. Lineage (NCBI taxonomy): Eukaryota > Metazoa > Echinodermata > Asteroidea > Velatida > Solasteridae > Crossaster > Crossaster papposus. Next base: position 787,089 of record JBAIAA010000947.1, read on the forward strand.
AAACATGTAGTTATTGATGGATTTTATAAGAGACTTTGATTTAGAAATGATTTAAAATTAATCATAAACAAGACTAAGTAATTCATGATCCCAGGTACACCCAAAGATAAAAACTCCTTCAAGGACATCATAATTATGTCCTTGAAGGTAGGATACACCATTGGTAATTGCTTAATTGCTTGAATTATCAGAAATAGGTGGATTTGGGGTGGCTGTCCGAAGTTTTACAATCATGGATGCCGAAGAAAAAAAAGCAAGAAATACGGCAATCGTTTGTAACTGTCGGGCAGTTTTTCTTTGTATTCATGGTTTTATAATTTTAAAATTTATTAATTTAAATAATTCTTTTTAAAAATATGAACAATGACAGAATACCCAGCGCAATTATTTTGCTGGAAGCCTAGAATCAAAATTTAATTTTAAATAAGTAATATATTTCTTAATAATTCGGTTGTAAAATTGTTCGATGTCTACAAATGGTGTATCCTACCTTTAAGAAAAATGAGTACTACTTGATTAGTGTCAAATGCAGCAGAGATTTAATACTTCACAACACAATTGATTGACTAATTAATTGTCTTAAAAAAGGCATTATATTTCAGTAATAGATACCAGCCGGTTACAGGAGATGAATCTATGCAAATTGCATTTTCTGTTCCATCACAAATTTGTGGAATAAATGCAGGAAATTTGATTAGAGATTGTATGAAACCAACATAAAAAACACACATTAACAACTTCTAGCACGAATGAAAAATACATTAACTTAATTAAAAGTAAGCATAAATACTTAACAGGACATAATTTAGTCCTAATCCAGCACATTTAAAAGCAAATTAATATTTGCCTTTCTTTGAATGGTATTTAATGAACTACCGAAAAAAATCTTTCTTTGGACAAAGTTCTGTATCACTTAAGGGCAGGGCAGGGCAGGGCAGGGCAGGGCAGGGCAGGGCAGGGCAGGGCAGGGCAGGGCAGGGCAGGGCAGGGCAGGGCAGGGCAGGGCAGGGCAGGGCAGGGCAGGGCAGGGCAGGGCAGGGCAGGGCAGGGCAGGGCAGGGCAGGGCAGGGCAGGGCAGGGCAGGGCAGGGCAGGGCAGGGCAGGGCAGGGCAGGGCAGGGCAGGGCAGGGCAGGGCAGGGCAGGGCAGGGCAGGGCAGGGCAGGGCAGGGCAGGGCGGTTTGGAAAAGTGGTTAATTAATAAAGGATGTCCACAAAATCATTAAAGTGAATCAGATTAAAGCTCAGTTTTCTTACAACAATAAATTTGACAATTAACACTTGTTTTTACATGTAGTTACAGACTCGAGGTATTTTTCCACAGAATCTAATCAAAACTCAGGTTTCCAAGAATGTTATGAAAAATCTGTTGGTTACAGATCATCTGACAGCAGATATTCAAGAGCATCGAAATGCCTGACTGATATCAGAGCGGCCACAATGATTTTACTGACAGGCGACAGGTTGCGGAAGACATCCTATGCAGACATTCCAAGTAATGCGGACAAAGGTTTCTGATACCTTGAACATTTACCTAGAAAACTATCCAGCATTTACAATTAAAAAGGGGGGGGGAGAAAGGCACAAGTTGTCTCCCTGCCTATAGATTTACCACTTCAACAGTTCAAGCATCTTCCATGGTAAAAATTAGTAAAATTACAAAAGCAGATTATCTTGGAGGCTTTGGGGAATTCCCCGGCTCCAAACGACTCTAACAGCTGCAATTCTTTTTTAATTAGTTTCTTCGCTCTGCGCCTCGTGCTGATGAAAAGAACCTTATTCACAGTCTTTGCCTTGACGAGGTTATTAACTTCAATTCATCATGGATGTTATTGGATAAGGCGCGAATCCGAACAGGCACGTACTGCATCAAGAATATATCATTTTAAATCTGTCACTTCCCAGTAAGATACACCAAAACAAAATGGGATGTACCAGATTACCAAATGCACTTTCTTAGAATTTAAGTGGCAATTTAGCCTCAATTGACAAGGGTTAATGGTCAAGATTTTTGTAACAAGCCCATGGTTTTAATCTCATCAATTAAATGTACAATCTGATAATCTGGTAAATGTTCTGTTGAAGGCAGTAAGAACCAAACAGATGTCCAACATGGGTGTTTTATTGGCAATCATAAAGTGCCATTTTGAAGTCCAGTGGAACAACATTTGAAGGGGGGGGGGGGGGGGCAGTTGGCTTATTGTTCAATGATAAGTTACCTCAATCCTTAAAGGTAGTATATACCATTGGTAATTTGTTGAATTATCAGGAATGGGTGGATTTGGGGGTTGTATTTTATAGTAAATATCGTTTAACTGACCTGTCCGAATTTTTTACATTCATGGATGCCGAGAAAAGCATGAAAAACAGCGTTTGTTTTCCACCGGAGTCGAGCAGTTATTCTTATGTTATCTTTGTTTTTTCGCGCTCGCCGGACGGCGAGAATGAATTTTGGTTTATACAATTCAATTTTTTGGAACAATTACAGGATATCTAGGGCCCTTATTTTGCTGGATGCCTACAATCATTATTTACTTTTAAATAAGTAAGATATTTCTTAATAATTCGGTAGTAAATTTTTTCGATATCTGCAAATGGTGTATACTACCTTTAAGTGCAACAACTTTTCTCAATTTGTTTTTGTTGAAGCAAACATCTTTTAAACCTATTTTCATCCTGTGCTATTACTACTTGTCATCAGTTCACAGGAATTTTAAATTGATTTTTTTTTCCTTCAAAAACTACTTTTTCAACTTCTGTATTCCCTTTCCTTTACTATCAGTACCCCTTAGAAAGCTCTTGTTCTGCAAAATCATATATTTTAAATTGACTCTCCTGTGATCTCTTCTTTATTCTAGCCTAAAATTCTGAACTACAAATGCTAAGTAATGGCTGATATTCAATGCTTGGTTTTCCACATCATTTTCCACATCATTAGGCGTGCATGTGGAAATGAGATCAAAATTGACCCACTTATTATCAAAATGAGTTGGCAGATAAATGTTCCATCTTTTGTTTCAACTTAAAATCTGGGCTAACAACAGATAGATTACTGAAAACATGTTATTTTAACTGCAAATATGATTCATTTCTTTAGTTCTTAGTGTAATATGTGGACTATATCTAATATACATCTAAAGATGTGAATATCTGTGAATAACATTTCTGAATATTCTAAAGTCATAAACACTGTCACAAAATGCAGTGTTTTTTATACAAATATAAATATCAAAATGAATGTTCCACTCTTTGAAATTATTTGTTTATAACATGTTAACAGGACAATGTATACACCCTGTTTATCTGAAAACCACTTTCCTTAAAGTGTATATTTTTTATTCAGATTTTTAGTTATTATCTCAAAGCAAATAAATAAAGGGAAACAGATAAAACAATATGTCCCGATTTACAAACGAAACACAAAGAAAGTACAAATACTATATCTTGTAAAGATATCCAATTGAAGGTTACATATTTTCAGTTAAAAACCAATTCATTTACTTTATCAACCTGATTATTTGTGTTTGTTTTTCTTCATTATCATGAATGACTATGTCTAACCTTCATCTGGGGGAAAAACTAATTTAGGTTATCAAAACTTAACAAGGTATTTGTTTTGTTTTTTAATAAAGCCAGACAAAACATTTATCATCATCTTTCTGACAGATTATTAGCGTCGCCATTTTCGAGGCAATTCTCCTGTCTGCTTTTAAGAATTGACAGTGCGTGCTCAATATCAAGCTCCAAAACCTGCAACAATATGAAAATTACAACCGTTTGATTTGAAGTTAAGTCAATGATCTTGCATCAGTGAATGAAGAACGATTTTGAGCGCACTAGATTAAATGTTGAATAAATTTAAAAGAAACTTACCATTGTGTGGTCATTCAGAAACGTACTGATATAGTACATCGGTATATTCATCTCTGCTAATGGTTCAGAAATTTGGGCAACAATACCACTCTCATCTGGAGAAAAAACATGGTAAAATATCAATTTTAGACGAAGACAAGAACTAGACAGGCAATTATATCAACATGGAATACTTGATTTGTGATTTGGTCTTAACAGCAAAGAAACAAAATGACAATTTTATGAAGAACATAAAGTTCATTTAGAAATTGGAAGCTCATCAAGAAAACAAAATTGAATATAGCAAAGAGCAAAGGTAAAACAACCAAAGACGATTAAAGACGATTTTACGATGCAAGAAAAACATGCACCGAAACCAAATTAAACGTTATTAATAAAATAATCTAAAGCATCTTTTGACAAATTCTGAGAAATCTTAAAAATCTTCTGCATTTAGCGGTTCCAGGCCCGCCTCCAATTCCAATTGAAGACATTTGCTCCTTTTCTCATCTTCTAAATGGCCAGAGTTAGTAAATAAACATATCCTGATGAATATGTCACAGCAACTGACAACTGACAGCGAGTGCTTACCAAACCCCAATGGAAGATTTCCAATCTTGACCATTCTCCAATATTCCTCTGTTCCGGTGCAAACACTGCCAGCAGGAAACCTAGAAATGTAAAAATAAACAAACCTAATTGTTTATGTATTGACCAATCACCGGCATGATTAAAGTCCGACATGCGTGCAGAATGTCCGACACGCATCTAATCGCAAATTACGCGTACGTCGTCTGGAATATCCAGTTAGGAATTGAGATGGCACGCGTATTGCTGCACGTGCACGGAGCGGGCGGGGCTAATGAATTAGCGTTTATCAGAGCTACATCATTATTACCCCTGCTCACTGGGCCAATGAAGCATTCCTCAGGGCAATCTCAGATGCCCAGGCAATATACAGCTTGTTTCTGCCTTTTCGGCGCAAAACAGCTAAATCACTCACAATAACCATCTCTAGCCTCACACTGAGGTACCCATTTACTCCTGGGTGGGGAGAAGCAGAGTGACAATGTACCTTGCCCAAGGACAAGGGCACCATGACCCTTGGCTGGATTCGAACCCGCAACATGTAGAAATACTGCAGACCTTGAATTATATACCTGACCACAATAACACAGAACCCTAGATAATGTCCTTGAAGGGTCTACCACCAACACACAGACAAACAGATAGTGCGAGTGACTTACAATGCCAAATATTCCTTGTCTACCACAAGCGATATCCGACCGTTAATAATGGACAGCGATAAAAATCGCACGTGCCCATCCTTGGGTGCGGGGAGAAAACTGAAAAAGAAAACAAAATCATTTAATAACATATATAATTCAAAAAATTCTTGTTCATTTTTTTTCCATTAGCACTTTAGTTATTGAGAATTTGCATTTCTTTTCAAAATGTTGAATTATAAGGGATTTCTGTTTTGAAATGATAAAACTCAACGACTGTTACCTGTCTGAATAGAACATAAGTTGCAACAGTGTGATGGCTATTTGTGACAGAAGCTCAGGCTGAAGACTTGTCATCAGGAAACAGTTGTCTGGACTTTGGAAGGAATGCACAATGGGTCTGGGTGATTCTGTGTTGCAAAGAAAAGTGTTAAATGTTACAACCAGAAAGTTGTTGACACAGAAGAGCCTATATCAGTGAATATATTATATATTCTCCGACTTGTAATTGACACATCCAATCTTACTCGCAACAGACTTGTGACTGACAATGACATGTCTTAAGACAATAATATTACTTGGTTCTGCAGGCATCTTCAGTGATCCACCAATCAATCCCTTTGATGCTTACTAGACTTGTGACTGACAATAACATGTCTTAAGACAATAATATTACTTGGTTCTTCAGGCATCTTCAGTGATCTATCAATCGATCCCTTTGATGCTTACTAGACTTGTGATTGACAATAACATGTCTTAAGACAATAATATTACTTGGTTCTTCAGGCATCTTCAGTGATCCATCAATCGATCCCTTTGATGCTTACTAGACTTGTGACTGACAATGACATGTCTTAAGACAATAATATTACTTGGTTCTTCAGGCATCTTCAGTGATTCATCAATCAATCCCTTTGATGCTTACTAGACTTGTGACTGACAATGACACGTCTTAAGACAATAATATTACTTGGTTCTTCAGGCATCTTCAGTGATCCATCAATCAATCCCTTTGATGCTTACTAGACTTGTGACTGACAATGACACGTCTTAAGACAATAATATTATTTGGTTCTGCAGGCATCTTCAGTGATCCATCAATCGATCCCTTCGATGCTTACTAGACTTGTGACTGACAATGACATGTCTTAAGACAATAATATTACTTGGTTCTTCAGGCATCTTCAGTGATCCATCAATCGATCCCTTCGATGCTTACTAGACTTGTGATTGACAATGACATGTCTTAAGACAATAATATTACTTGGTTCTGAAAGCATCAATGATCCATCAATCAATCCCTTTGATGCTTACTAGACTTGTGACTGACAATGACATGTCTTAAGACAATAATATTACTTGGTTCTGCAGGCATCTTCAGTGATCCATCAATCGATCCCTTCAATGCTTACTAGACTTGTGACTGACAATGACACATCTTAAGACAATAATATTACTTGGTTCTTCAGGCATCTTCAGTGATCCATCAATCAATCCCTTTGATGCTTACTAGACTTGTGACTGACAATGACACGTCTTAAGACAATAATATTACTTGGTTCTTCAGGCATCTTCGGTGATCCATCAATCAATCCCTTTGATGCTTACTAGACTTGTGACTGACAATGACACGTCTTAAGACAATAATATTACTTGGTTCTTCAGGCATCTTCAGTGATCCATCAATCAATCCCTTTGATGCTTACTAGACTTGTGACTGACAATGACACGTCTTAAGACAATAATATTACTTGGTTCTTCAGGCATCTTCAGTGATCCATCAATCGATCCCTTCGATGCTTACTAGACTTGTGACTGACAATGACACGTCTTAAGACAATAATATTACTTGGTTCTTCAGGCATCTTCAGTGATTCATCAATCGATCCCTTCGATGTGACAGCAATCAACTCTCCCTCTACATTCTCTCTGAATATTGCAAAGTCCGGCTGTAGACACTGCAAGACCCGGTCATACTCAGATTCTTTCACCTGTTGCAACGTAACAATACGACACGACTCCTGAACAAAATTGATAGACTGGTTGGGTGTGAGGTCTAGAACCTAATCCTTCCAGAGTTTTTCTTTAAAAAAACCTACCAATGCAACAACTTGCAACACAAAGTGACCGTCCTGCTCGGGGTAGCAAGATCCATCTGGTCATAAATCTTAACCAGTTCTCGCCGGAGTAATTTGATATTGACCAGACCCAGGCACAAGATTGTTTTTCATAAACCTCGATCTCGGACGGGTTACTGGCATACCCTGATATTTTCAGTCTTGCTCGTGACGTGTTTATCCGTCATCCGTTTTGAATTCCGAACAAACTTTGGTTAAGACCAAAATGTCTGTGGCCACCCAATGCAAGAAATTATGCTTCTATATTTAGCTCTTATTTTCTCAGAATCATCTATTACACACGTACCGAGGCCAAACAATACTACAGTATTAAACTAACCAAAAAGAAAGTTGACCTACAAGTATGAAATCTGTCTGATATGTGGACAGACTAAAGATTGGAATGTTCCAGTCGGCTAGGAGCATAACAAGAGACTTGGTTGTCTTGGTGAGTCCTGCGTTGCCGTTAGCATCAGTGGGACTAGGTATGGCATTAAGAACGAGCCAGATTGTGGGCTGTACCATTAACTCCGTCCTGCAGGGAAGTTCTAGGAAAAACAATACGACAAATTAGTATAGGATTACAGATGCCAATAAATGGGATAAATCGGGTCATTCAAAACCAACTAACAATTTGTACGTACACTCTGGTTCCAGCTTGACTAGGCTTGACTTGTCCTATTTCTCAACGCCCTAATGAGACTCACCACCCTATTGAGACGTACCACCCTATTGAGACGTCTCACCACCCTATTGAGACGTCTCACCACCCTATTGAGACGTCTCACCACCCTATTGAGACGTCTCACCACCCTATTGAGACGTCTCACCACCCTATTGAGACGTCTCACCACCCTATTGAGACGTCTCACCACCCTATTGAGACGTCTCACCACCCTATTGAGACGTACCACCCTAATGAGACTCACCACTGAAGCCATTCTCATCAACAATAATGGAAAAATCGTCGCAGGTTTCTGTGAAACTGAAAAACTTGCAACTGTGTAAAAAACAAAAACAAAAAACGTTAATGTTACTATCGATAGGAATTCCCAACTAGGGCTATAACTCATAAATAAGCATGATGAGTATTATTCAGGGGTTTTCCCCACAGTTGGGGTTGTCCAGACTATAGTTGGTCCCATTACAGTTTGGCAGTAACAATGTACCTTGTGTGTTGGTGTAAGAGGGTCAGTTTTATTAGCGGATGGGAGAATAAGCTCATGTTTTTTTTCTGGATGGATGCGATGTGAAGACGATGAGGCAAGACGTGGAGTTCCATGCTTAAGATTGTTGCGTCGTCAGTCTGTGCACAAAATATACATGTACAGAGCACTAGCGCATTAAAACCACAAGTGATTTGAACCTTCCTCACCCTTGCAAATCCCAACACCTAGCTAGTATTAAACTGTGCACTAACAGCTGAACTCCACCATTTATATTCTTTCCTCCTGGACTCCACCAAACCCTTGTGTTGGAGTTTGGCTGGTTGGGGATCGTTGAGGTTAACAGATATACGGAAAGAATGTAGTAAGTATCCTGACGCTACTTCATCAGCATTTGTTTCTCAATCCCAGATTCATGTCTTTAAATTCAACATTTTTGCACTGATTGATTGACCTTCAATTGAATTATGTGAAGAAGAAAAAAAGCGTCAGGTTGCAACATTTTTTCAAAAAGTAATAAGTAAGCCTTGTTGAAAATGTGGACATTTATTCACATTCATTTAATACAACATTATAAATTAGTCAAAACACCCCATCATGCCATGCCCAGGCAGCGCATGCCAAGCGCGGCCATGGATGGACCGATCGATGAAACCATGCCATGGTACGGTATGGAGGTACGGTAGGACTTGGTGGGTTGGAAATTTAATAATAAATGTTTTTAAAATTTACCTATGTGCTATGATAAATATGATTATCTGGATTTCATAAAAATTACAGCTAGGATGTCCCATCAAGACTCGTAAGTATTGTTTTAGACTATTCCTTTTTCCACGTGCGTAGTGTACGTGGTGTTTGAGTTCGTCGTCTAGGCATGCACGTCGTACACACAGTACAGCTGACACACCACCCACACGTGGTCGGTCGGCGAGTTTTGAAAGTGCGTCCTCTAGAGGCTGATCTAAACCAGTACGCTTGTAATATTATTTCTGTCTGTCAATAGAGGTCGCCCTTGCGATAATTAATCAACGAGCGATACTGACACTGATATTACTTTCGGAGGCGGGCCAAGTACTATTTGGCACAGAAAAACAATCTAAAAAAGCCACAAACTTAACCCGACGTGTCAATCACAAAGGTGAGCTTTAAAGAGTAATCGTTATTTTATACGTCTGTGGTGTGTTTTAAGATTTCTCGTAAGTGAAACTAAAAGATTTAAGAAGTGATTTTTGGAGAGAGTTCCCATACTTATGCCAGCCTGCCCTAGCAAGTAGCAGGCCACAGCAGACAATTTGCCAATGGCTGTTTTTGGATCGACCAAAATGACCAAGCTGGGGTTTTCTTCCAAGTTCCACATCATGTTCCACGCGCCGATATGGCTCCAAATTTTTGATGCCTGTTTGTTTCTGTCATTGAGGAATAAGAACGTAATTTAACGTTACTTACAGCTTTAAATGAAACATGTTGATGGGGGAGTCGGGTTGGCGTAGCGGTTCTTTTCTTGCCTTCCACCACTATGACTGGCCCGGGTTCGAATTCGGCCTGGGCCAATATGTGGATTGGGTTTTCAGTCCTTGCCTGACTCAGTGGGTTTTTCCCAGGATATTCTGCTGGGGTTTTCCTCCCACCTCTAAAACTGTAACTTCTTCACATTATCTTCTCTCATCCTGTAATTGGCGCTAAAGCGCTGTTGGGTGTTGAATGAAATAAATAAAACTGTTTTTCAAATCACCAAATATAATTAGGCCTATTTGTTTTTATTATTTATTTATTTATTTATTTTGGTATTTTTTCAGCATTTTCATTCTGAAGGATTTATAAAATCTAGGTGAAGTGTCCAACAACCAGCCATGTTTCACTTCAAGAAGAAAGACCGTGATTCCAAAAAGGAATCAAAGAAAGAAAAAAAGCATGAGAAGCAGAGCTTTAAACAGAAAGAACGTCACAAGGAAAAGGCAATGACGGAAGAGGAGATGAGCCGATTGGATGAAATCAAACGAGGCTTGTTTCCCATCAGAAAGATCAGCCTGACAAAACACCACCAGTCAAAATCTGATCGGACGGATGGTTACCATGCACCGGGGGTCGAGATCCGTAACAGCGAATCAAATTACAGTATGGAGTTGACCAGTGGAAGCGACGAGCAAAGTGCCAGCTCGGTCCGCAGTAGCATGGAGTTCCCTGCTAATCAGCCAGTTGATGAGGAAGGCGATAAGGCGATCGATGTGAATGGAAAGACAGAGAGAATTACGGTCTTGGAACCTCCACCTCTTGTTAAAAAAGGCTCTGGGTCAAAGAAGAGTATTCTTAAAGGAAAATCCAGTTATGGGTTGCCGGACATATCTGCCGGGACGGTTTCCAGTAAGATTGACGACACGGGTGTACTTGCAGTCAACACATCTTACAATGAACTCATTGCGGAGAAGGCGAGTGCTTTGCAGGCTGAATCTCAAATGGATGGTTTTTTCTTTGAATTGTCCGTCAGTAGCCCCGGTCCAGGCGAGAAAACCTTTGACATGGATTTACCACTTCCAGATATCGTTGTCCCAAAGCCGCCCAGGAAACGTGACGTTTTGCTTCACCGACAGCCTAACGGTGGTTTTGGGTTCACACTCCGACGCTGTATTATTGAGGAGCGTAGTGGGCCGGGTGGGGGTATAGCCCGACGTACTGTTCACTTTGCTGAACCTAGCTCAACCCAAAAAGATAACACATCTGGTTTACTACCAGGAGATCGCCTTGTAGAAGTCAACAATGAAAATGTGGAGTCCACGCCACGAGACGACATCATCGGTAAAATCCGTGGCTCCGCAGAATCTGTCTCGTTGAAAGTCCAACCGATTCCAGAATTGATTGAATTAAGTCATCGACACGGAGTTGACGGTTCGGAAATGTACCTGGAAGATCAAATCTTAAAAACGGGATCGCTGGCGCAGAGTTCAAGCGTACGAATCGAAAGAGGCAGGGTGAGTCCAATTCTCTTGACATTTTACATGATGTATGACTTCTGAACAAAGACATTATTAAGTTGGTAGAGCACTGGGACGGCAATCTGGAGGTCGCAGGTTCAAGCTCTGCCCATGTTAAAGTCTTTGTTCAACCTAACTTAATATTTTTTGCATCTAAAGTTTAGACTTCTCCAATTTTGGAGGAAAATAATTCTACCACCCACTTTAAATAGAAATACAAAAGTACATTAACCCTAACCCTCCAGGGTATTTTGGCTAGAAACCCTTCCAGACCCAGCACAGTGCATCTGTGGTCACATTGACTTGTGTGCAGAGTGTAGCAAGGTCAAGCAGTCACCACAGATGCACTGTGCTTGGTCTGGCAGGGTTAGGGTTAAAGCCTTAATATTTTAAATCCACTAATTACTGATAAAATAATTTGCTCAACTTATATACCACAATTCAAAGTTAAATTTTCGGTTGTGAAAATACTTTGCAACATTTGAACAAACTTGGTTTTTTTTCACATCATCCGTTTGATTTTAATTATTAATGTATCCAATGCAGTTAACGTCCAATACAACATGTACACAATGTGTAATAATTTGCTTTATGAAATCTGTGTAGTGCAACCAGTAAGTACTTAACAGTGAAGTGTACATGTACTATGTATGTATTGGACTTCAGTAGTTATATAAACGTACAGGAATTGTATGTGTACTGTACACAAAAAGTACACACATACAGCATAATAAATGTACCAAGGTAAATAATTGTTCAAAAACCACTGGACCATTCTGCCCACGAAAACCACAACAATGACCCAACATACCTTTGCCTGAATCAGAGTTTACTGAGGAATGCTCTTTCCCTAAAAACCATTTAAAGAAAATACCCTAGAAAAGTGATGACAGGTGCCAACAAACATTTGCATGAAAATTGGGAGGCGCTAACTTTTGGGGTTTTAAAAGGAAATCTTTTCCTGAGTCACTCGGCACAGGAATAAAATGCTGTGAAAAGGCAACCTGTTTTATTGGATGATAAAAGCTTGAAACCTATAAATATTCATAACTGTTGATTCATGTAAACATTTCTGAATTGTTTTATGAGTTAAACAAAATGTGAATATGACTGCTCTTTTCTATGTGCACTGCTTCGCTTTAACATTTGTTTCTGGGGAGAATTTTGCAATAAACTATATCATAATGAAAACAATATCTTACAGACCCATCTGTACCAAGTCAATCAAACTTCAACAAGTTGAAGTTTGGCAGGTTTAGTACTTAGGTTTAGTACCAATAATTATTGAACGTGTGTGCAGTTGTTGAAGTTTGTTAGGTTTGGTTTGCTTTCTAGTGCGAGAGCCTATGGGGTTAATATAAGATCAGGCCTGCAAAATTCTTGTTTTATCACGTTCAAAGTTGACAAAATGGTTGACTTTGGAATTTGTTCTCTGAACCGAACCAATTGTTTCATCCAGTTCCTTGTAAAGTTTGTTTGATGTGAACACAAAGTGTCGGATATGGAACATAATTGTATAACTTTGAAGTATGTTTGCTTGTTTGATATCTGGATTTCTTATCTTTGAAATTATACCAAAATTCTCGACTTTGTTGTGATGTTTGCAAAGTTCAAAGGTAACCTGGAAAACATCAACATTTCTTGATTTTTGGTTTGTTCACTTTTTAATTAAACGATTCGCTTTATTCTAAATATTTCAGAGAATTCCATACATTAAGAGTACATGTATACTGTTATTACAGAAAATAAATATTTGATCTAGATATTTTTGTAGTAAATTATTTTGTAATAATAATAAATAAAAAATACATTTTACAAAGTTGAACAATTGGATGTTAGTGTAAATTTGAAGAACATTTTTCGCACACTTGGTCGTGCCTCACTCTCCTAGATTTGGTAAAATTTAACCTTGTTTGTCCTTTACTCATCCTACCGGTATCTAATAAATTTGTTGTTATCGTAGTTGCTCACAGGGACAGGAAACAAATCCAGATTTCTACTGTACCGGTACATGTACATGTAGCTCATTGGAGCGTATGAGATATGGATTTCTAAATCTGTCTCTTTTACTGTCTGGTTGTAATCATCTTTCAAGATGCATCGTAACTCTTCTGGGATTTCGCTAAGGTTTAACCCCTGTGTCAAGCCAAAGTTTTTTGTTTCAATGTGAATGTTTTCATCAGAACGATAGTAGTATACAATCACAGCTGGTACTACTACTAAATTATCTCTTTTGTCACAGATTTTGTTGTAATTTTCTTATCACTCAGCAATGAGAACTTACCAGATATTTTCAGTGGTGTCTTTGCAAAACATGTTTTCCTTGGAAACATTTCAATGTACATCTGCAAGTACATGTACATTATGTACTTTTAAAGTGTCAAATGTCTCACAACATTATGCGCAAGTGATGTGCAGCCTGTGTCAGTAATTTGTTTAAATTATGGTTGAACCCACTATTGCACTAACAAAATATGTACATTGTACATGTACTGTAGGCCAACATGGAAGTTTACATAAACAGAGCCCAATTGTATGGCTCTGGTTTACAACCCAAAATAATAAAGTCTAGGATTAGGGTCACCATCTTGTGCTAACACAGTAAAAGCGCTAACAAGAAATGTCTGCTAACCATGATTGTAAACAGAATCCTTAGTGCACATAGAGCTAGGACCTGTTTACATAATTTGTATATAATATGGTACATGTACTACATGTATACTGCATACATGTACAAAGTAGGGGTATACTGGTACATTACATACTGGCCCAGTGAATTATTGCTTGGAGTTGAATTACTGAGCTGAAAACACAGCATTGTGTTGAAGTTTGTTTGTTGTGCAAGGCGTTCTATTCATTGAATTCACTTTCTTCTAGTGAGCTCAGCTGGGTTAATAACTAGCCTAGCATACCAAGCAAGATAAGATCAGCATAATGGTCTTTAATCACATCTATTCAGGAAGGAGTTACTATTCTAATCCTTCCTTCCTCTATGGTCAAGGAACCTTGTTGTTGGCAAGTCATGAACCCAAGATGTTGATGAAGATAGCTGTTGTGCATCTTGACTTATTTGTTTTATACCAAATGAATGTTGTGATACCGGTATCTCCTGAAATGGGATAGGTGTAAATAAAAAAGGGGAAAACAAAGGTGACATAAACCCATGCATAAACTGTATGACATCACTGGTGACAGAATGTTTGAATTGCTTCATCTTTGCTTTTTTTTTCCACCATGGAGGGTTTGAAAGAGACACACAGTGATAGCTCATTTTTAATACAGACCTCAAACATGGCTGCTGAAATTCAATCAATCTATACGTATACAGTTTTCTACTTGTCTTTAAATCAGACATCTGATTCTATCTGTGTCAATCGTTCTCATTCAAGCAAGGTTTTCATTATCTGTACTCCTTACCAAAATTCCAGTGAAATTAATTGAAAAAAGGTCAAAAGTCCTTTTCCACGATATTCATTTCACCTGCGCAGCAGTGTGAGACCGGTGCTTATGAGCCATCTGGCCCATTAAGAACTAAGAGTAGCTTATCACAGTAGGAGTCAGACAGCTAGACCAAAAGAGAGAACTAGATACGCCCTAGTCTACAAATCTTATCAAAACATCAAACATTTCACTCAATATTTGTGAGTTTCAACTGATACTCTGTGTGTTTTTGCTTGACAATGGATAAATCAAAGACTCCTCTTATTCGGAATTCAGGTTTTATTTTCTGGGCCTTCAAATAATGATTGGCATGTGTAGCACATTGCATTGCTGTATGCAGGAGCTTTTCCAAAGAAAAATTGGCGGTCGTATAAATTCCAACAACTTGCCTTAATTCTGCAATTTTTTTTGAAGTGATTGACGGTTGCTTTAATAATGATTGTACCTATAATTATTAATATTGCTTCCTTATAAATCCTAAATCCACACACACATTGCTTGTCACAACAGATCACGAGTGATGGAGTGTTTTATAGCATGACCTCTTGTTTAGTTCTATCAACCAAAACTCTCTGCTCAAGTGACATTACTCCAAACCCACCTGGCGAAATTCCAACTTTATCCAATATTACCAGCCTTAAAGTTTGTAAGAGACAGTGTTTTTCCACTTGAGGTAAATCAATCTGCTAGGAGGCATTTTTTTTCAGTCAGGCCCCCTGCTCTGACCCCAGATAAGATTCTTCACAAGATTTCTCCCAAGAAACACCCCTGCTTTGGCTTCCAAATTTATCGCAAACCCGATTGTCTTAAAGTTCATCCGTGAGGCTGTGGCCAGATCTCACTTGGTGATCAGAGGCCTATCAGCATGTGGTATTTTGCCATCAGCGAAGGAATTCACAGCCTTCCCTTTTTGCCACTCTCTTCTCAACCTTCACATTCATCCCAGAACTATGCGACTGCATCTTAACAAGCATCTTCACTGAAGAAAATTCAACTTCAACTTATGTACTGTATCCATTTTAACCACATCGTCTTCAAGTCTTCCCTGGCTGTTGAATTCTCAAATGTACCATCGCATTTTTCTTGACTGTCAACATGGAAACTATAGCCCAAAGACTGGGACAAGACTCAAACTCAACAGAGACGTTTGGTTCAATTCATCTTTATTACAAGACATTGAAGACTGAAACTTCATGATTGTGAAACCCTGCCAAGTGAATTAGGGATCGTGTCTCGGACAGGATACATACATGTACGTCTACATTGTCATCGATGCTCTAAATTGTACGCATGTGGACGATCATTCACCATTGAGCAAGTGATGTTTCTCATTTTGAGGCATTTTCACTCAATATTTGAGTCCTGATAACAAGATTTGCAGATGTCCAACAGTGTTTATTGTGGTGAATGCATACTGGATGCAATTGTTAACCCATTAGGACTGTCTTGGAGCACTAGTCTGACCTTTGGATAAAGGTCATTGACCTCACTGGCTGCCATGGCAACTAAGAAGTCAGCTGTTGTTGTTTTCTTAAAATCGGGAGCCAGAAAGTTGAGTAGATTAAATCTAAAATATATTAGCTGAGGTTTTTACGAGCCCTTTGGTTTTGTAGCTTTGCAGGAAATTGAGTTTTGTATAAAATGCTTGAAAGTTTTACTGAAAGAAGGACATGTACTTTGTAGGATGTTAGACCACTAATACTAGTTTGATTTGGAGTGGCACTTTTAAAAAGTAGACAGTTGTGTAGTTAGTGTGTTTCAGTTTTGTAATGGCAGAGTTCTTTCAGTACTGGTTTCAGTACACTGCACAAATATGCATTGTACTGTTTAAGGCCATGTTATATTGTATTAGCACGTACATCGGTACATGTACACGCGTATCTATTTTTATTATGAGCTATTTCACAGCAAATGGACTTGCTGTTCATTGTAAATGCTCAGAAGCAATTTCTCTTCAAACCTTGTTCCTTGTTTGCATACTATGGAGAGTTTACTTGAGGAGATGTTAAGGAGAAAACATTATTCTTCGGTATGTTAAAAGTGTTTTGTGGATAATATTGTGTCCTTTCTTGTAGAATTTACACAAGTAATCGGTGTGCTGAGTACCATTTTTGTTACTCGGCTTTTTATGTAACTGACCATTGAGGAAGACAGCTACAGCTACAGCTACATGTAGTGTGTGTACAAACTTGATTGACAATTTTCAAATATTTGAATATTGGACCGTGCATTTTTGAATAATCGATACTAAATTATTCAAAAATTAACAGCCTAAAATGCTTCTGTTTTTATTTCTGAGCACCTAAGTAAGCCACATTTTTGTTGATAATTTGTCATGTTTTTTGTCGCAGGCTAAGTCGGATGCTCAGTTGGATTCAGAGAAGGCGTGGCTAGGAGCGGAGAGGGTGTGGCTTCTACACAAGGGGGGCTTCGCCGCCGCTCAGCTACTGAATGCCAAGGGGATCGTTCCTTTATCTGAGGGGAGGATTAGGGTTAAGTTGGCTCACAGTGACGACGCATTGGAAGTCGATGAAGAAGATGTGGAAAAGGTAAGTGTAGAATTTGTCGTCGATTGATGGATCACTAGTCGTCATAAGTCCTGAAGTGTCTGTCACATGTCATTGTGACTAAAACTTGTCTTCTTTTCCCTTCTAAGCTGCATTCCACTAAAGTGAGCAATGCAAACATTTGCCGATGTTCGCTAATTTTTGGTGCACGTCCAATAGAAAATTGTTTGCATACTTGGAAAACGATGGTGTTATATGTCCGTCCTGACATATTTAGTTAAAAATATAATACTCTCTTTTTCTGCTTGTTATCCCAAGATTTTACATTTTGCAAAGATTTGATTTCTATCCTTCAGGCCAATCCTCCCCAGTATGACAGGGCTGAAGACCTAGCTTCTCTCCTTCACCTTAATGAGTCAGGAGTACTACACACTCTACGACAGCGCTACTGCGCTAGTCTAATCCATACCTATGCTGGTCGTAGTTTGGTCGTCATTAACCCCATGCATCAACTCTCTGTGTATTCAGACAAGGTAAGAAGGCCAAAACCAAACAATTCAGACTTTTACAAATCGTGGCGTTGCTATTTTTAAGAAACAAAACAAGGACAGGAGTGAGATTTTAGAGAATGTTTCTTTAAACTGTTTGCCAACACCCCTGCTCCCCACTTCTCACCTCTGCAAAAATAAATACAAAAATAGTAAGTTGACATAATAAATAATTTAGGAAATAACATTTTGAAATTGTCAGGCAATATTTCTGCTAAACTCTTTGTAAAGGACGAGGCAATAATTGGTGTCAAATGGCACCCACTAGGGATGGTGATATGATATCTGGACTTGAATATCATAGCACATTGTTGTAATTCTGTCTGATTAATTAGGGCAATTAATGTACGCAGAGTAAAAAGTTAGATAATGAAATAAGGTTAATCAATTCGCATTACAAATATACAATGTACACATAATTTGTTTTTACAAAGACCAACAAGGTATGAATTGTAGGGTAACATTTGACACTTACAAAGAAAAGGAAATAATTATCTTCATCAACAATTCATAATTTAGTAGGTGACTCGTGAAATAATGTGAAGAATATAACATCAGCCGAAAGAAATTACACAACGATTTGGATAATGAAGAAACGAGATAAGGAAAAATGAGAACAGATCTGTCAAAATCAACAAACATTCTACAATAAATATTTGTTCTTCCTGTTTCAATTCCCCTTTTAGTTTTCATTCACAACTTGCGATAAATTATTTCAACGTTTGTCCGGTGTTGTTTCAAACTGATTGCACGATGAATATTTTCAGACAATTTTGAATAAAACAAAAGGATGATTGAATTGATGCATCATCACTTTCTAAGTCAATTAACACAAATTAAATTCCAATTTGTAATACTAGTTGTCAACAAAATTATGCAATTTTTGTATTATTTTTTCCTTTTATCATCAAAAACATTCATATCTGACTTGAAAGTGAAACGCATACTGTATTATCCTTCATTGGGGCCAGATGTAATTTATTTTAAACATAAATAAAAATTTGACATGCTATTTAACTTAAGCCAGCTCACTGTAAACATTATTCTGTAAACAAAATGTGTGTATGTAAATGTATGCATCAAAGTGTGCATGAATTTGTACAATGTACAATGTACATGTTTGTGATATGGATCGTAAATATATCCACACTATGCCAGTCCTTATTGACCAGTATACACACCAGCTTACAGCAATGCTATGAATGTTGGCCAGTCATATATATCTCTATTACATACAGCTGTCAATTCATATTTTGTTCTCTTCAGATGACCTTGAAATCCGATTAAAGGTCATGCTCATTTTGACTGGATTTTTAATACTGTTTGAATTTACCTGTGCAAATGTAACATTTGCATATTTAAATGTGAATTGTGCATATTTAAATGTCATTTTTGCATATTTAAATGTAATTTTTGCATATTTAAATATAATTTTCGCATATTTAAATATATTTTTGCATATTTAAATGTACATTTTGCATACATGTATGTACATTTTGCACACATGTATGTAAATGAAAATTTTGCATATAAATTAAATGTAACGTTTGTATATTTTAATATTATTGTTTGAATACATTTGCATAAACATAATTGGAAATACCCTACATGTTACCGTATGTTAATAGACCTTACGGTTTGCTAGCAACTCGCATAGTGTTTTTATTTATTTTATTACAATCTGAAAAGGTTAGGTTTCAACTATAATGTCTACTTGTTATCTTTGTCATTTATTCTAATTTTACATGTGGCCCCTCCCTCCCCTATATGTACCATGCAAACCTAACAATTTCTAACCGCCGCAATTCAGTGCTTATATCCAATGACAGCTGATTACATGTTAATTAACTTCAAGTTGGTAGATAAATAGTTTCATTATTTAGATATCCAATTAGGTAGATATAGACTACACGTACATGTACCGGTACATGTATGTACAGTAATTCTTGCTCGGGATTTTCCCGTCGTTTACAATGTATGCTTGCAGTCTACAGCAAGTTTCCTTGAAGCCTTCCCCCCCCCCTCCCCATACTAAAAAGAAAATGAACTTGAAACTCATAGAGGCTTCAGGGTACCAGACCTGCAGAAATGGCTATTCCATACTAAAGTTAATTTATTAATCACGAGTAGCAAACCCGCCCATTTCCAACTCGTCATTTTAGAAACATTGTAGAAGCATTATACCCACTCAAGTTCTAACAATGCCATGTTTTCTCTCTTGCTACCTCTCCCATGTTTCCCTCCGCCCTTTCCCGTGACCCATGACATTTGGCCCTTGACTTTTGACACATGACATTTGACATTTGACCATTGACCTTTGACCCATGACATTTGACCCCTGACCTTTGACCTCTGCTTTCTCCCCTTCGTCCCACTCCGCTTCTGGGATAATCAGCATGCTACAGCAGTAAGTACTCCCACCCATTGCTGAATATTCATGAGTATGTGATTGTGATAAATGTCATTTACATGTCATTAATACTTCTCATTTCATTTCCTATCATCTAGCATTGCTATGTAGATGTAGATACGCTGTACAGTTTATCTTGTGTTTACTTTTACGTGAACAAACGAGGCTAAACAAGCCAACATGGAATAGAGCTGGGGCCAATTTCATAAAACGTGCAAGCACAAAAATTTGCTTAGCATGAAAAATTTTCCTTGGCAAAAACAGAGTTACAAACAACTTTTTTTTCTGGTGATGTTTATTGTTTGTGACTGGTATTCAGCTGGTTTGTCCTTAGCGAGAAAAGCATATTGAGATTTGGCTGGTAACCTGTTTTTACTCAGCAAGATTGTTTTTGTGCTAAGCAAATGTTTGTGCTTACATGTTTTATGAAATTGGCCCCTGGTCTCAGAGGGCAGAATTATATTCATTTGATTCTCATATGGACCAAATGTAGCCATTCATTGGCATTATGGATATCCTGTACAATAGCACTGCCCGACTCACATGTATAACAGTCTTACAGTCAGTCAGAATTAATTAGGCAAGTTAAATTAAAGAATTTGTGGCTGGTCCTAGGGGGCCTAGCGTACTAGGACCAGCAACAAATTCTTTAATTTAACTTGCCTAATTAATTCTAATTTGCACAATTGGTTCCATGAGTACATTGTATGTGGTGTACATTACATCTGCACCGTTTTTGTTTTTTTTGAAGATACTTTTCTTCTAACTTATAGTTTTGTTTGGTCGGTGCAGTTATGTAATTTCGTGTGTGCTAACCCTTTTTATTCTCTATTTTCACCAGAACGAATAGCGCCCTCTGTGATGCACGCACAATGCCAATAGAGATTTTCACACAATCAAATGCATAACTTTTCATTTTACATGCAGTGCACGAGTTATGTGATGAATATTTATGAATGAGGAACAGTGTTATCAACTTAAAGTACACATGTTCATGTCGTCTGTCTTCGTAAAACGGTAGTGCCAAGTTTTATGATGCAACTTTGGAGATATTTTTCTCTAGTGCAATAGCAAATGGAAAGAAACTAGGTCATTGTGATACATACAGATTGGTGTTGAGACATGGTAATATGTGGGCATGACGTGCATCTGTTTAGTTTGTACATGTACTGGTATATTTTGTTATTGATCATCGTCTGAAGTTCGTCATTATCAAATGAATCCATACTGGGTGTTGAACTGAGGATAATTTGTTTATACCGGTAGCTGAATATTGACGCTAACCTTATTTGTGCGTGCATAATTTCTACTCATTTGTGTCTGTGATTTTTCTTAATAAGATTGCGTGCAGCCAGCGGCGCTAGGTTTGATAAAACTATTTACGGAAATGTTCTTATGGACTATGCCATAGGGGAACTGGATGCTATGATATTTGTTGTATTTGCCTTGGTGTCTCGTGATCGTATAATTGAAAATATGTAGAAGAAAAATGACAAAGATTTATAAATATAATAATTTGAGAGAAGGGTAAAATTTGAAAAAAGTTAAATTGTCTGATTTTTAACTAGGAAAAAGAAAAGGTTACGGTTTTTATCTGATTTTAGAGAAACCCTGTTTTTTATTGGAAAAATGTTGCCTTCAGCCAGAGGTTCATATCAATCTGTTTTTCATTTTTGCCAATTTCTCAAACTGTGTACTTTTCAGAAATCTTACATTCTAGATCAGCCTGACTCCTTTCATGTCATTCATATGCATTCCTAGCCATGCCTGACAACTTTTACAGATTTTGCCCAATGTCAACAAGGTTTTCTGGAAATGGTGGAAAAGGTTGAGATGTCAAGGCCTTGTATTGAATAGAAGGAGCTTTTATTATAAATCCCTATTGTGAATCCTTTGTCAGTTTTGTCACTGTTGGGAGTTATAAAGGACAACCGAAGGGTGTTGGGGGTTGTGCTGTACAGTGTAGATGTACTGCCCAACTTAATGCAAAAAAGAGAGTTTGTTAAATTCAAACTGTCACAGTTGAGTGTAAGTGTGAACTGTGCAGGCTTGGTTATTATGGCCAATAAATAGGTATCTTATCAAGGCATTTTTGTTTAAAGGCTGCAGTTTTTCGAAGGTGGATTCTTTCATTTTCTCGACTTTTCTGCAGACTATACTTTTGTGTCCAATGGAGCCGTTGCCCTTTCTACCAGATTTGGAACTGGAAACAAGTAAAAAGAAGAAAACAAATATTGCAAACATGATTTAAAAAACAAAAACGAAGAGGCAGAAAAGAGAAATTAGATCGGGACATTGAAAAACTCAATTGTTTAGTTGTATTTTAGAAAAAAATGATTATTTTGAGTTTCCAATTTGTATCATTAAATTGAGAACAAAATGAGTAGGAAACCAATTTTGTGGAATTTGTTGCAACATTTTATAGAAAATTTAATTCTTCCTCTACGCATGGTTGATGCACACAGACAAGTTGTTAAGGATCTTTCAGTATGAAATTCAAGCTTGCACCTATCAGTTACGATTCTTTGCTCCACTGTAGCAACATTTTCCCTTGAGTAATTCTGTGTGCAGAATTACCTTCAACACCAGATGTGTCATTGAAACAAAGGAAACATCTGTGTTTTCATAGTTGATCCTGCTGTTGTGTGTACATAACATGACATGTAGGTCAATGCACAATGCATATCTTTAAAGGGCAAGGGGCGGGGGGGGGGGGGTTGCATAAGGGAAAGGAAGGGGGGCTTCAGAAAAAAAGAGCAAGATACATGTAGAGGGGGAAAAAGACTTCCCCCCCCAAAAAAAAAAAAAAAAAATTATAAAAAAAATTATAATATAAACAAAATTACTGGAAGATGCACCTAAACCTCTTTAGCAGGGCGGGTGGCCACGGGGAACACCTTCGGCGTAGGCGCCGCAACTTGCCTTTACCATAGGCATTAAAAAAAAAAGTTATGTTGGCGTAACCCGACCGACCCTAAAAATACGGCCGACCCTGGATATTTTTTTTTAAAGGGACGAAATTTAATAATTAAAATCTATATAAATCGAGTTATAAATACGTTTGAAACCATTTCTGACCGTTTCTCATTGCTGTGTGTGTGGATTGTGTATATATTGAACCTGGACACGCTATCGAGTATCACTACCGGCTTAAACAATTAGAAAACATATAATTTTCTTTGCTGGGAGGATAAAAAAAAAAAATCCCTACCTACCTACCCTATTTTTTGGGGCCCGTTACGCCAACATAACATTTTTTTTGTATGCCTTACCATTAGCTACTTGGTACATTTTTGTGTGTGGACAATCTTGGATCTGTGTCTGTGCATGGAGGAATAAGAAGGATTCCTCCATGGTCTGTGCTGCTGCACCAGCAAAACTGAGCTATTTTGATTAGCGTGACTCACCCGCAGGCCTGTTTATGGATCGCCAAAAATAGTCAGGAGCTCTAGGCTAGATATCAGTGACAGAGTAGGGGCTTACCCCTGACTCTAATATCAGGCTTACATGATGGGATCTTACCTGCTTGCTTGTTGGGGAAGAAGGGGGCCCGGAGGATGGGGGGATATTTCTGTGGGTTAGACAGCGTTTGAATTTGTTGGCTATGGCTATCACTGACACACAAGTCTATGGAAATAGTGCAAGCCCTATTCAAGTATTCAATTTGAACATTCTAATATGTTGAATCTAAAAACAGTAGGCCTTATTGTTGAATAGATAAAGTGCTGTACAGTACAAATGCCATGCATTTTTGGTGTGCGAACATGACGCATTTATACTGCTGCAATTCAAAATTAGGTTTTTTACCACATTTACATCAAAGTGCTAATATAAATTGCCCCAAATAACCAGATATTTCAAGTGTTTGTACCCAGGAAATTACTCCATTAAATGGCCTCTAAGTCCACAGAGTATGAATGTAGCATTTGTATGCAAAATAACAGTGACCTCATTTCATCTCCGTATCGTTTGTTGGAATTGTTTACACAATGTTTTTACAACCACAAAAATGTTCCACCTCCTGAATTTCAAGAGTCGTTTCAAGTGTGACCTAAAAACCCTTTTTTATATTTACTTACATTGTACATGTATGGAAGGCGCAATGTTGTTTATTTCCTGAATTATCACTAACCCATTAAAAACATTTTCAAATCTACAAGCTTTATCCTTCACAAACGGCACACAATTCTGAAAATATTCTACACCCTCCTTGCTACACATTATGTTAATTGTAATACAGCAAATGCACTTGATATTATTAATGTTTTTATTAAAAACTACTTTAGGCTACTCATGAAATAACCATGTTACAACATTCGCTGCACACCTTCAAAATAAAATTTCAATCAATTTGCCACTGACAGTTATAATTCTTGGTTTTTCATGAGGCCATCTGCTCAAATTGTGCCAAGGCTTGTAGTACTTCCTATTGCCCAATGATATTCAGGAAACTCATCAGTGTTACCTGAGGGAATGACCTCGAGGTGACCTCTAATCTGACCCCATGGCAGGAAGGATGCTGTACTTAATCAAGGATTGAATGTAATGCGATATAGTGTCAATGAAATTGAATTAGTAATACTGAAGATGTTTTGCATCAATGTTCTTTATATAAAGTTAAGCTGATCAACATAATTATTCCAAATAGGCACTTGGGGAGACAAATTAGCGTAAGTTTTTAGGTAATAAGGAGACAGTGGCACTTAGGGAGACATTTATATGTAAGTGTCTCCCTAAGTGTCTAGCTACCCTAAAAAACGATATTTGGGAGTTATTTTTGTCCTAGAACGACATATTTTGGTCTAAATAGCATAAATCTCGAAGATCTTAGAAAAAAGGGTTAGGGTAAACAAGTTAGGACTGTTTTAAGTTTGTGTATGTCTCTATTGGATTGTCTTCCCAAGTGCCTATTTGGAGGTAGTATAATTATTCCAGAAATGCATTGACAACTTGTGTCACAATTGATGTGTTTTCAAGGCCACCATACAAGCTTATAATAGTCCATTCTGCCCTCATTTGTTCCTGTTTAAAAGCAACAATTGCAGTAAACTGTCTTGCCCAAGAACACGAACAATGATTCCTTGGCTGTTTTTTTAACCACCATTCATAAGATGCAGGCCTTTTCTCCAACCTCCCAATAACTAACTCTGCCCTTTAATACACATCCCTGTTTTCTCTTGGATAGAGATTAGCAATTGCAGTAAAATATCTTGCCTAAGAACACCAGGACCACAATGCACTGTACATTAACAGTTTCTATGATTCACTTCTTGCACTTTAATCCATGATTCTTTGATGAATGTCAGGTTCATTATCCTCCCTGTGTGACTAACGAGTCTTATGGCTGGATGGCTTAATTACCGCCTTCCTGTTTGTTTTAACACTTGAGTGAGCAGGTGATTTTTGATTTCAGTAGACTATAAAGATCACAAAACTGAATGTAAAAACGTTTGATTGGTTGTATACCGAATGCCGGGAGGTAAACTCTGCTATCTATTCTCTGAAAGGTTTCAAAGTTAGAATTGTTGAACAGTTCATGTAAACAGAACAGTGATTTTGATGTACAGCAAATATTTTACCTTCTACATGTAAACTTCATCATTAATTCTTCCAAATCCTTCAAAAACTAGAAGGATTTTGTTGGTTTATTCCTTTCTCTATGGTTTAAGGAAGATAAAAGAACTATTAAACATAAACATTTGAGGAAGGGAGGGGTGGGGGTGGTAATAGGAAATATTCTAGCGAAAACTGCTGAGGGAGTTCAGGTTTTCAAATGCCACACATTATTCATCACTTATAATCAGTCTTTTCAGCCTCTGCTATGAGATCCTGCTTAAATAACAAACATTTATAACAATCATTACATTTATTTGATTCAATAATGGGACTGGTAACAAACTTTCATACTCGATAATAATAATTCTTGTCAATTGCTGAAAGTTTGGTAACTTTGCTCGCAAACGTTACTTTGAAAGTTACTATGAAAGTTACTATTAAGCCTCATAAAACCAATGCAAGTAGGCAAAAGACATTTGACTTTGCATTCCAAGTGCTCAAATCATCACTGTTTTTATTACCAGTATGTGACAACTTCATCCCTCGATCACCATATTCACTTACTTACTTACGGCAACCCCGTACTAATCCACAGTCAGTTTATGAACTATAAACTTTGCAAACCTCTACAAACCATTTCATTCTTCAGGATAATGCAAACGTAATGCAAATTTGATATCACAAAACATTAGTTGCGAAGTTTGCCAGAGTTGACATATATGTTCAACTAAACCTTGTTGTCCTAAGATGCAACCGGCCTTTACGGTGTCAAACTTACATTAGATTATGATTTATCCGAACCTAAAGAAACAATTGCATAATTTCTTGCCAGGTCATCCAGCTCTTCAAAGGATGCAAACAGGAGGACATGCCACCTCATATCTACGCAACGGCGCAGACCGCTTATCGTAACATGCTAGCAACCAGATTGGACCAATCAGTGGTCTTCATGGGGCGTAGCGGTGGAGGGAAGTCTTGGAACGCGAGACACACGCTGCAGTATCTGACGCAAGTTGCTGGGACGATTAATAACATGGTGACAGGTGAGAATGAAACATTCCCGATTTCGGTATAGGCCCCTCCCATTTCATTTGCCCAGTGGGCGTGGCCGGGATTACGTATTCAGTATCCTATTGCACACCAGTTTTCACTGGTTTCTATGTGTCAAAGGTCATCAAGGCAATCCTCACTAGTTGTTCCCTGATTCTATGGGTGTTTTCAAAACCTTTGCTTCGTCTTCGGCTTCGCCTCCAAATTACAAATCACTGAGAAGCAAACCAAAATAAAAGCAAACCAAAATATTTGAACTTTTGGGTTCATATCAACGAACTGAATGTTTCTGAAGTACAAACTGACACCAGAATGTGGCTGGAGTTGGGAGCCAAAGACAAAGACGAAGCCAGGAATTCGAAAAGGTCCTGATATCCAAGTGGAATATTGAGACAATGGCTGTTTGCCAAACCCCATCTTTGTCTCTGGCTTCATTCATGCAGTTTAGCAATGGGCTAGAGACAGAGCTGAAGCCAGAGGTTTGGAAAACAACCCATTTTCCAACTAGATATGATATGGGCTCATCTTATGAGATAATGAATATTCATAAGGTTGATTTACATGTATGATCATTTGATCATTTCGCTCTTTCTAAATTCTTCAGTCTTTCAATCCACAATTCATGTGCACTTTTAAAGGGAATTTTACATCGTCAACATCTCTTACATTGTGACTTTTACCATTAACTTTAACAAATTGCCCTTACACTGGTCTTGAGTTTCTTTTACCAGAAGAATTGAAAATAAAACCTTGTTTTTCCCGCACACAGTTGACAAGATCCAAGCCGTAGCGACACTAGTCGACGCCTTTGGCAGCGCCCGGACTATTCAAAACACCAGCGCAACCCGTTGCTCTCAAATCCTTTCCTTAGACTTTGATCATATGGGACAGATCGCTGCCGGCTCACTTCAGGTAAGCAGGAAACTAACGCCAGCCTTTGCTCCATTAAAATGACCAAATCAGAAGACAAAAGATCTTTTCTCTCTCTCAAATTCTTGCTGCTTTGGGAGTTGATTGGCTTAGATAGTTTAGACACTCGAACAGTCGACCTTCATCTTCACAGGTTCCCATTATTTCTGGGGAAATAGAGACATTTGTAGTTTGTCTTGCCCAAGAGAAAAAACACCATGTTTCCAAACTTCATGTATTTTTCATGCTAAGCACACACAAAATAAAGCTCAATACCTCATAAACATCAACTACAATTTGGTTTGTTACCCTGTTTAACAATTTTTGTGTGTTTAGCAGCTCCATGAAATTGGCGCCAGATATAGTGGTGGTTTTATTTTTAAGGTTGTTTTTTTGCTCGACAGATTTTAGTTCTTGAGAAGTATCGTGTGGTCAGACGTCCAGCCAATGAGAGGTCATTCAACATCTTCTACAGTCTGATTGGTGGAGCAGACGAAGCAACAACGTAAGTCAGTCACAAGTCAGTCACAAGTCAGTCATAAGTCAAACACAAGTCAGTCACAAATCAATCAGAGGTCAGTCACAAGTCAAATCACAGGCCAAACACAGGACATTCACAAGTCAAACACAGGACATTCACAAGTCATTCACAGGTCTGTCACTGGTCAGTTCACAAGTCATCACAAGTCAATCGCAAGTCAGCAAAAGTCAAACACAAGTCTGTCACAAGTGATCAAAAGTAAATCCTAAATCAGTCACATGTCAGTCACAAGTCAGTCACAAGTGATCCTAAATCCTAAATCAGTCACTGCTCAGTTCACAAGTACAGTGCTCTAATGTCTAAAATACCCTTCTTACAAATTTAATATATTTTGTACAAATCAATTGAAATTTGATTTTCATTTTCTCATTTTTTTTCTGCAGCAAAGAATTGTTCCTGAACTATTTAGCACCGGACAATGTTTACATCACTCCCCTTCAAAGAGTAAGCTCTTGAATACTAACATGTTTTCCTTCATTTGCTTGTTGTAGTCATTTAGATTGTTTGTATACTTTCAAACGATATCGTTTCAGATAAAGTATTTCACAGGGTATTTAATACCAGTTTTATCTTCACTTTCAGCAAGGTTTCTGCCATTAAATCGGTTGGTAATTTTTCAGGTAATTGCAGATGCTCTTTTTTACGGCCGTTTTGTTTTTAGTCTGAGGACAAGCAGCCAAACACGACAGCTTGGAACAAAGTCCTCCATGCCTGTAATGTGTTGGGTTTCTCTGCCGATAACTGCAAAGCATTGTGGGCTGTCTCGGCAGCCATTATTCATCTTGGTGCTGCAGGGGCAACAAAAGGTACTGTCAACTATTTCATTCCTGATACTCAATAAATTAACCATTTCCTTAGAGGTTTTTTTTCAACACTATGCTCAAAACGGTTGAGTTAACTCAACGTTGTGTTTATTATTCACAGATATGGCTGAAGTGACCAGGTCAAAATTAAATGCCATCAAGCACAGAAACTTACCTACAAGAAATATTAACTGAATGCAGCCCGACAATAATTCACAATTTTCTTTTTGGGTTCAACCCAAAATAAAAGTATTTTTTCAGACGACAATTTTGTTATTTGTTTTATAGAAGTCACACAAAGAAATTTGTCATTTTTTGTTTTGTGGTTATTTTTATAAATGTTTGTTGAATCTAGGTTCTGGTAGCAATAAAGCCCAATTCCGCAAACCTACTGAAGCCCAGAAAGCTGCCCATCTCTTAGGCACCACGGTGGAAGAACTCGGCAAGAACACCTTCAGCCCTCGACTGACCGGTAGCACGTCTCGCGGTAGCCTCAGACCAGTCGTCAATGATCCCACGAC
This sequence comes from Crossaster papposus, assembly GCA_037893245.1. Lineage (NCBI taxonomy): Eukaryota > Metazoa > Echinodermata > Asteroidea > Velatida > Solasteridae > Crossaster > Crossaster papposus. Next base: position 816,703 of record JBAIAA010000947.1, read on the forward strand.
AGAACAGGGTGCCACACCCCGCGATGCACTGGAGGGAATGATGGTGGGGCTTTACGGAGAGCTAGTCAATGCCGTAGTGTCTCTGATTAACAAGTGAGTGTATGCTCCCTGTTTATCTAGGGTAGGGCACCCTTGCTGCTTGCGGAGATTTCTGCTCTATGGCTGTTTTTCAAACCCCAGCTTCGTCTCCGTATTTGGCTTCGTTCATGCAGTTTGGCAATGGTGATGGAGCCAGAGATGGAGCCTAAGGTGTTGGAGCATTAGTCTTATTTCAGTTTTACATGCTATTATTGTTAATGCTCTTAAACTGCATGTGCATTAGTATTGTCATGTTGAACTCAGAGGCTAGTCTTATATCTCACAGTGAATTGTAACAGACATTTTATACAGCAGCGATCGTTTGTCGATACTTCGTCAAAATTTGATGCTTAAAAAAAATCAGATCGGGTAAAAAACGCTGCAACATCAGAGAAATATTAACAAGGTTTTCTATTGTTTTTACCGAAAAGACTCGTTGAGGTGAATGTAAATTTGATGTTGTAAAACATGTACTGCAGAATTCACCAGAATTAAAATGTGTTCAAATTTGAAGCCCCAAAACGTTTGCGTTTGCGCTTAGTATGAACTGGCCTTACTGTAAGACAAAACATGGTGTGTTTTTTTTCTCAGAAATCCATCTCTTAGAAATAAGAGATTGAACAAATCACCTTTTTTTCTCAAAATGTGGCCGTAGGTGCTTCTCTACTCTTTGAATTTTACTTTTCCTCAATAAATGCCACAAATTACCATTTATTTTGTTTCTATTAAGGTCCCTATCAAGTTCCTATCGGACCATGTCATCCATTTTGGTGGTAGATATCCCAGGATTCCAAAACCCTACAGCCAGTGGGCAGATAGGAGGGGCATCATTCCACGATCTCTGCATGAACTACGCGCAGGAACGTCTGCAGTTGCTATTCCATGACTCTATGTTCACCACCCAACAGGACAAGTATGCACAGGTAAGGACAAGGCGTAGTTGGTGTTTCCGCATTATATTCATGAGTGGTTGAAGTTTTCTGATCTTGCACAGAGCTGCTATGCAATACAGAATGTATACAATGTAATACAATGTAATACAATGTAATACAATGTAATACAATGTAGTACAATGTATTACAATGTAGTACAATGTAATACAATGCAGTACAATGTAATACAATGTAGTACAATGTAGTACAATGTAATACCATGTAGTACCATGTAGTACAATGTAATACCATGTAGTACAATGTAATACAATGTAATACAATGTAGTACAATGTAATACAATGTAATACAATGTAATACAATGTAGTACAATGTAGTACAATGTAATGCCAATGGTTAATTTTGTATTGTTTGTTTCTGTTTCAGGAGAACATTGACTGTCAATTTGAGCAGGCAGAATCTACACCAGAAGCCATGGTTAACCTGATTGATAAACAACAAGGATTGGTAAGAATCATTTAAAATATATAAAAACTAAAAAAGCAAAAACCCTCTTGATCATTTATTATCGCATTTGTAGGCTTGCTTTCAAGCAGTTCATGACCTTTATTCCACCACAGATGCGATCTTCCAATATGGACCTGAGAGATGTTGACCAGAAGGGCCTACTCTGGCTGCTGGATGAGGAGTCTATATTCCCTGGATCCACTGATGATACGTTCATGGAGAGAATCTACATCCACTATGGCCACCAGGCTAGCAAGAGTAAGATAGCCAACTGCTACATTGTACTACATTGTACTACATTGTATTACATTGTAGTACATTGATTGTACTACATTGTACTAAATTGTTTTATACTGTACTGCTTTGTACTGCATTGTATTATATTGTGCTGCGTTGTACTGCAATATAACAGGCTATTCGGTTTGGGGGCAGTACAGGGAGTAACAGACAGGGCATTTTTGAACAGTACAGGGAGTAACATCAGGCAGGGCGGTTTAGGGCAGTACAGAGAGTAACAGGCGGGGCGGTTTAGGGCAGTACAAAGAGTAATGGTTAGGATCGTGAACCTTAACCCCAAAGTCACTTCTTCTTTTGTCCACTCCAGAAGACGGTCTTCTACGAGGCTGCAAAGAGAAGAGCCATTTCATCTTGAATCACTTCCAGAACACGACACCAATTCAGTACAATGCCACAGGCTGGTTAAAAGTCTGTAGGGAACACCCCGTGGTTCGTATGGCGATAGTGGTACTTCAGGAATCACAGAAGTAAGCTTCAAATCCGACACGTTTTGGTTTTAATTTTGACAGTAGAAGTAGTAGAAATAGGTTCACAGTAGAAATAGTGCATTGTAAAAGACTGGTTAATACTTCACACGAATGGGAAGTAAATTGGACGTCACACTGCCAAATTCGCCGCAAGTAAAAGGTGTTCAACTCTTTCTAATTTGCACGGACAATCATAAATTCATGTTTGCTTTTGTACTGAGCATCAACCGTCCTTCAGACATTGTACAACTCTTACGGATTAATGTGATTAATGAGATTAATGTGTAATAGTTTATTCCAATTGTTCCCTTTCATTAATCCAGTTGATCTAAGTTAATTCAAGTTTATCAAAGTTAATCCAAGTCAAATCCAAGTCAATCAACGTATTTATGATCCTCTCTACAGGAACAACATTAGCAGTTTGTTTGTGAGTCTAGCTGGTTCCCTTCCCAGTACGATGGTTGGCTCTGTCGCCGGCATAGAGGGCAGCACATCATTACGCAGAGCCTCCAGTATCCGCCGTGCATGGTCCAGTGGCACGGCGGCCATTAAACGCAAATCTGTCTGCCTACAAGTCAAATTCCAAGTGGTGAGTTGATCCAGATTCAGCAGGTTCCTTTTAATGACTAGAAAGACGTATTATCACGTGACCAGGATCAAGTCTCATTATGCACGATATTGTCCAAGGTCACTGACCAAAGATGGATTTTTCTGAGCAAAAACTACCTGATTTCTTTCACCTGTGAATGAATATCTGTGGTAGAAATGACACCATGTAAGGATTGGCTGTTTCAATTGTTTGCAATTGTTCCAAATTGTTCACTTTTCTAATTGTTTCTTTCAGGACGGCATCGTGGATTCCTTACGTCGTACTCGTTTACATTTTGTCCACTGCATCTTACCTCAATTCAACGCTGGTCTGTGTGAGCTTAAGAATCTAGGGGCTAAGTCTCCCACCTCCCCTATACCAACCTCCGATGGGCTGATCGATGTTCCCTACCTGAGAAATCAAATCAGAGGATTAGAGATCTTGGAGTCGACCAAGCTACATAAATATGGTACCTACGTTCTCTATATCTTTTTGGATTGTAGTAGAGTTCATTAGATGCCCATCACAAGTCCATTCACAAGTCCAGGACTTGTAAGGACTTTTGATGGGGGAGGGGGAGGGAGAAGAAATGCAGGACACTTATTTATTTTTATTTTTTTGTGACAGGTTTTCCGGAGAGCATGTTGTTTAACGAGTTCCGTCGGAGGTTTGAGATATTGGCCCCAGTCAACGCAAAAGTCTCTGAACCGGTATTGGACGAAAGGAAGGTAAGAATAAATCAGTTAGTGCGTTTGTTTAGCTCACCCGGGTTGACACAGGTCAGCCCTGGGTCATTCGATTAGCTCACCCGGGTCATCCGATTAACTCCGGGTCATTCGATTAGCTCACCCGGGTCATCCGATTAACTCCGGGTCATTCGATGAGCTCACCCGGGTCAACACAGGTTAGCCCTGGGTCATCCAATTAGCTCACCCGGGTCGACACAGGTTAGCCCTGGGTCATTCGATAAGCTCACCCGGGTCAACACAGGTTATCCCCGGGTCATTCGATAAGCTCACCCGGGTCAACACAGGTTATCCCCAGGTCATTTGATTAGCTCACCTGGGTCAACACAGGTTAGCCCCGGGTCATTCGATAAGCTCACCCGGGTCAACACAGGTTAGCCCTGGGTCATTCGATTAGCTCACCCGGGTCAACACAGGTTAGCCCTGGGTCATTTGATTAGCTCACCCGGGTCAACACAGGTTAGCCCTGGGTCATTCGATTAGCTCACCCGGGTCAACACAGGTTAGCCCTAGTTCGTTGAATTAAACTGCTGTTTTTAGCTCACCCGGGTCAGCACAGGTTAGCTCCGGGTCATTCGATAAGCTCACCCGGGTCAACACAGGTCAGCCCCATTTTTTAAATTAAACTGCTGTTTTTATTATATCAGCCGTGCGAAGCAGGCTGATATATTGTATTCGTCGCCTTTCTTTCTTTCTTTCTTTCTTTCTTTCTTTCTTTCTTTCTTTCTTTCTTTCTTTCTTTCTTCGGGCAAACGCTCACAAAAAAATCTGCCAAATTCAATATCTGCCAAATTCTTCGACCGATTTCAACCAAATTTGGACAGGATCTTCCTTGACCCGAGTTCTATCTGTAGTGATCAGCAGGTGTGGTCAAACGTCACCTAGTGGTCACTAGTGGTCATTTTCTTTAAAAGTACAAAATGCTACTTCTTCCACAGTCTTGGTCTAATTATTGTCAAACTTGGCCAGTTACATCTCTGGACCATGCCTCATAAAAGTTGTTCACAGAATTTGGCCAGTGGTCACCAGATGGTCAGTAGGGGTCATTTTCTTCAAAATTAGGAAATGCTGCTTCTCCCAAAGTTTTGATCCAATTCATGTCAAACTTGGTCAGTTATATCTCTGGACCAAGCCTCATATAGGGTGTACACCGATAATTTGGCCAATGGTCACCTAATGGTCAGCAGGGGTCATTTTCTTTAAAATTACGAAAAGCTTCTTCTCCCACCGTCTTGGTTTAATTAATTTGGCCAATGGTCACCTAATGGTCAGTAGGGGTCAAAATTTGGCCATTGGTCACCTAATGGTCAGTAGGGGTCATTTTCCTTTCAAAATAACGAAATGCTTCTCCCACAGCCTTGATTTAATTAACTCGTAAAAGTTGTTCACAGAATTTGGCCAGTGGTCACCTAATGGTCAGCAGGGGTCATTTTCTTCAAAATTACGAAATGCTTCTTCTCCCACAGTCTTGGTTTAATTAATTTGGCCAATGGTCACCTAATGGTCAGTAGGGGTCAAAATTTGGCCATTGGTCACCTAATGGTCAGTAGGGGTAAATTTCTTTTCAAAATAACGAAATGATTCTCCCACAGCCTTGATCTAATTAACTCGTAAAAGTTGTTCACAGAATTTGACCAGTGGTCACCTAATGGTCAGTAGGGGTCATTTTTTGTCAAAATAACGAAATGCTTCTCCTACAGCCTTGATCTAATTAATTTGACCACTGGTCAACTAATGGTCAGTAGAGGTCATTATATTGAAGCATATCAAATATAAAAATATTTTCTTCTATATTCTTTAGCCGATTTCAGTCAAACTTGGTTAGATGCTTTTGCAATTTGGGAGTGGTAGTCATCACCAAGTGGTTAGTGCGAGGCGGTTCACACAAGCCTTGCAAAATACTATTTAGGCTGATATCCGTGCTTCCTGAAGCACATTAGCTCTAGTTAAACTTGTGATCTACTTGCTACACATAATGAGTAGCCGTGATGGCAACACTGCTGTTTTTCTTGTTATATTTCGGTTTGTTTTGGGGGCTTTTTAGGTTTTTTATATTTTCTTTGATAACTACATTCTTGTGTTTGTGATTATTTTCACAGGCTATTGATGAACTCTTGAAACATTGTGATCTGGATTCTTCCATGTATAGAATGGGACTCAGTCAGGTCAGTTCATCTTAGCATTTTTGTATTTAAAGTATTCCGTATTTAATGTATTCCTTATTTTTCCTACCTTTTTCTTTTTTTCTTTTTGTACGTTGCTCCCACTGTTCTCACTCCTTATAATTCCTATTTTTTCGAAAACCTTTGGGACTTTGGGACTTTTTTGTCCCACAACTCTTAAAAAATTGAATCTCATAGACTTTTTTTATAGCAGTGTTACACACTGTCATTATGTTAATCACACAATGAAGGGCTTGGGTGCAGGAGTACTGCAACTGTACTTGCAAGAGCTAAAAGTGAGGATAGAGCACAAGTGTTGTGAGTACAGAATGCGGCAAATGAGACTTATGAAACATAAAAAATAAGACATGAAAACTACTTTGGAAAGCCCACAAAAATCCTACTTTTGTCCCCTAAAGTAGAATTGAATAAACAAATGACAAATATGAATTGTGTCTTGTTTTAACAAGGAAAACTGTTAATTGCAATTGACAGGTTTTAATTATTTTAATAATGATGGTTTCTTATGTGTATAAATATGTGTTAAAGGTAACGGTTAAATTGTTGTTTAATTGTTTGTATTTTGTGAGTCCAATGATACAGTTTCCTGAGTTTGTTTTTCATCATTGGTTGAATAAATATATCTATCTATCTTGAAATGTTCTTGTCCTACACATGTAGCTGTAAGTTTATCAAAGGCAGCCCATTCTATAATTGAAGGGTAATTGATCGTACAATTTGCAATGCAAACATTGGAATAAATAATGTCAACTGTTTGTCAACCTTTCGGGAAGCGATTTGCGTTTCGTGTGTTTAAAATGACTGTATAGCCATAACAGAAATTGGTTAAAATAAGATTTTCAAGTACTCTAATTCCCATCATTAAACCCCACGATAAAACAAGTACTGTGCCATAAAAACATGATGATTTATTCAATTACAAAGGGGCCATTGTATACTGCATCAGGAATAATAGTGATTCATTTCCGAGGTTTGGTCCCCCCTCTAGAAGTTATTTCCAAATTTATGGTGCCAAAGTACGTTTTAACAGGCTTTTCTGTCGGTCGTTATTTTTAGCATGTTTAACACGCTCTCTGAACCACAAGTAACTTATTTGTTAATTTCTTCAGTATTTCTTGTGGTTTTTATAAATACCACCGCATAGGTTTTAATTTTGGTGTGTAAAAATGTCGGTTTGTTTGAAGTGAGAATTATTGGGTTAAAGTTTATCTTATTGAGTAGATTTAATAGCTGTATTAATTAAAATTATATGGTTTTTTTTGTCCCTTGTTGCTATGGAGACATGTGCTTCTCCCTTGAGATTTGTAGGCTTTACTCTACTTTACTCTGTTTATTGTCAAAAGATTCTAAAGGCCAGTGCAAACGGGCGCACAAAACACTGAGAAAAACGAGCTAGCTCTAGGATTAAATAAAATACCCTGTTGCTATGGCAACCTTCTGACTCCCAATGCCCTAAAGCCATACAATGCCTCGAATTGCCTGGCTTGAAGAGTAACGAGTTCTACGTGGGATATTTGGCTGCCTTAATGACGGACTACATTGTGTATATTATGCTTACAAACAGTGTAGGATTGTATGTTTAACTCAGCATTACATGATCCTACCTCGGAATATATGCACTGTTGAAGGCAAACTCTGCAGGTCTTGTCCCCTGACTCCACATGGTGATATACAGATGTGCATGTAGCTGTATGGACTAGGGAAATATGAAGGAACCTGCTTACTGTGGCCACCAGCCGATTGTTTTCATCTAGGAATCGTACCAAATATGGTGTGAGCAGCTCTGTCTATTGTCCACCTGTCTATTGTCTTTTATACGCAGAGTGTATTGAATGTCAGAACAAAGGTTTGTCCGACTCGGAACAAATAAACCAAAATAGGCAACACTAGAAGAAATCCTGCTCGCTCGACTCTTTGCAACGTGATGTCTTATTGACATGAGAGACCCATCAACTGACAATCTTAATCTCGCCGATGATCAAACGCCGTCATCTTTGATCGATGACAGGACCATTCTCTTCCAACCCCTGAGGGTTTCCTGTTTATTCGCATTATGCATTATGGTCTGCTTCAAGTATTGTCAGCGGTACGACAGAATTAAACATATTGTTTGGGTCGGTCACATTATGCATTGACCAAGCTACTGTATTCTGTGTGCAGATACTTTGATATCGTGGTTAGGCTAGCAATCTGATGTTGTTGTGTGAGCTGTCTATTTAGTAATGTGTTCGGGTTCTGCATATTCATGACTGATAGTGTTGATGCTCTGCACATTCACGATTGATGTTTTGGATCATGAATATTCATGACTGATGTTGTTGTACTGCATCGTCATAGCAACTATGGAATTTGTCTTCATAATGTGTGTCGGGTCTTAAAGCCTCATGTATATTTATGAGCATGGGGATGAATGGAACTGGATATCATCGACTTGATTCTGTCTATAAGCGTCATGCATCATGAGCCACCGTCAGTGACTTATAGGTTCTTAATATTGATTGTAGGCTAAAATATCATAACATCTTTGCAGGTACCGGTACATGTAGCAGACATATATTCATGGTGACAGTCATGAATTAATCTCATTGATTGGAACTCTCTGCTGGTGGCAAGACTGTATTTGTAAAATGTCTCATGAATAATCATGAGGAAGATGCACCGTGTGTCCATTGGAATGATTTGATTGGTGGAACCATTGTCGGTCGTGAACATGTCACTGTTTGCTGTGATATTAAGTAAAGAGAATGTGAGACTCAGGGTGGCGCGATATGAAACACATCAACAACAGCCAAGTCAGCAGGTAGGTTATGCTAACTAGCTCATGCATATATTTACATAATTGAATAATTTATTTTAGTTTTCTACCCTAACACTCCTAAATCTTTCAATTTCAAAATGGTAGTTGGTAGTTATAGGGTTAAGGGTTACATATTTGAGATCTGTGTTTAATACCATAGGTATGCATACATGTCATGTACATGTACATGTACTTATGATAATTTACAGAATCAAATGCACAGAGCATTAGTAAGCATAATGCCAGTAGAAATTAAATAGAGAATAACATGGAAATAAAAAAATACTGTATTATTCATATTTTTACAAGGGATAACTATTTGTTATATTATAAACACAGATTTTGTACCCCACAATTGTATGTATGTTGTGGTTGCATGTTTAAAATTTATTGTACATTAAAATACTCTTGTGAAAATTTAGGTATAAATTTGTAAAATTTAGGTTATTTTTACTACAATGTTTATCTACAGTACAATGACATTTTAGTTGTGATGGAGTCGGGTAACTGCGCTCTGCCTGTTTGTTTATCCATGGACAGGTTGGATTACTAGACCTGTACCCTGCCTTGGGCTTGGTTGCTAGGATACCAATGAGTATATGTTTCCTGTTCGTTTCATAGTCGTTTCATATGTGATATGTGTTTTACCCTAGAGATATTTTTAATGCAAAATTTTTCTTTGAAAATATCCAGATGACGGCTTTGATAAAAAATTTAATACTATGTGAATTAAAAAACAATTAAGTAATTATTTTATGGCTGAACTGTAAGAAACGTGCTGCAATTTCAGCAGGCCATTCTGCATTTAAGTTTGGCATTTAAATGAATATTGACATTATACTATGATGAGGAAACAATTTGTGTAAATTTACTGACATGTTTTTCAGTTGCACAGGTCACAGTAAGAGGTTGTACAAGTATGTAATAGTAATATACCAGAATGCATTTTTAATGAAGTATTTTTAATTCAACCTCGTGATTACAAATATTTAAAAAAATACTGTCATTACGAAATTTACTAAATAAATTTGGAGAAATATATAACGGACGGCTAAAATTATACTTGAAATTCACAGGCTTTTGGTAAATTACCGCATATCAAAATGCACACAATTTTAAGTTTATCAAGTTATTTTTTTTGTTTCCCTCTGAAGAACTACTTATGATCAAAATTTCAGGCCCTCTTAATTCTTTTGATTTGTACTTTGTACAGTAAACAATTTGTACAGTAAAAAAAAGAGCAATTTGCAACGTTTTTTATCCTTTCACTTTTATAATTTTCATCAGTATTTTAAATAGATGCAAAGTAAATATTAAGACAAGTTATTGCTCTTATATTAAATTTTTGTGTACCTCTGTTCTAAATTCCTTACACCACACCTAACAAAACATGTATCGTGTTCCAATATATGTTAATACATCTTGGGATTGATTCCATTAACATAACAAAGGAGAGGCGATTATCATAACAATGGATGATATAAATATTAGTCTTAGTAGCTAACAGTAGTAATTCAATGTTGAAACTACTTACAAGACGCTTGAAGGAAATGTACAGTGTGAACGATGTTTACTGACCGCTGGTGATATTGTTCATCAGTACACGATAGGTACCTCCATTAAGCAGCATGTGCTGAGGAGTATTGGGAATAATTGCTAGAAAATGTGTGTTTTGTAGGAATGAGTTCATAATTGTTACTGGTGTAAAATTTAGGGGAACAAATCTGTACCCTTTTCATCAATCTTTTTAATATTTAATTATAAAAGTTTTGAGATGTGTATGATTACAAAGTGCAAATATTTGGCATTTGTTTTTTGCTCTAAGTCAACATATTATTTTATTTTGTTTATACCCACCGTATTCTCAGTGTTGTACACAGGCTTCTGAGTAAACAAGTTTGCTTAGGTGAGACTCGAACCCATGACCTCTTGCTTACTAGTACAGACATCTTACTACTCAACTACTGAGCTCTAAAAGTGAAACTTGATTCTGTAAACAACTGACTTTCTAGTGTTGTTCTATTTCTAGTAAATGCATTTATTTGCCTTTTCTTTCTATTTCATTTTTTCTTGTTCTCCTTCCAATTTCCTGCAGATTTTCTTTAAGCCCGGTGCTCTAGTGAAGGTGGAGGATCAACGAGACCAGAGATTAGCCAAGACGATAACAGAATTCCAAGCGTACTGCCGAGGATACGTTGCTAGGCAACAGTTCAAACAACTCAAGGTAAAAACACTTTTGTTTTCCTCTAATTCTGCAAAACCCTTTTTTCGTATGGAAATCGCCCACCACAACCCCTAAGAGCCACTCAAGGTGTGGGCTACAGAAAAGGAAGAAAGAAAATAAAAAAGGGACAAGATATCTATCTACATTTCTTTTAAACACGGTCAGATTGTAAGTTAGTGGGAGGCAGGATACAGGCAGGGAGTTCAAAGTGCAGCAACGCGAGAAAAACAAATATCTCATTAGATTAATAATTAGGTAAATGAATATCTCGGTAGATAAATATCTCCTACATGTAACAATTCAAGGTCTGCAAAATTGAATAAATAATTGAAAGGTTAGTTATCCAGTTGTAGAATTTTCAAGTTCAGTTTCAAATTAATCAACAAAAACAATACAGTTGTGCGTTTACAAACTTACAAATCATTTTTAAATTCATTAGAACGGAAAAAAAATCATAATTAAAAAAGGAATGTGTTTCCAGGTCTATAAGGCATTTGGTGCGGTCATTCTGTGTTTTGTTACGAGACTTGGGGTTTATTTGTGCACGTATTTTTGGTGACTGAGTCACAATGATTAATTACATGGGATGGTTTTTATCAGTTAACTGTTCATCGTCGCCTTTGTTTATAATGCTTGAATCATCACGGATTTAACTGAATTAGTTAGCTTTTATCTGATTAGAGAATAGTCATTTTGATTATTCACAACCACACTTGCTATTCAATATCTATTCTATCTATCTATGAGTGTGTATACAGCTAGATTTATGATGCCTTTGCTATGAAACACTACCTTATTGAATTGTTTTAATCTAATAAAGCATGTGAGTCTTACCAATAAACGCTACACTTGGTACTAAACACAGACTAGCACGTTTGAAATTACCCCAATCATTGTTTGCCTGATCGTTGACGTCAACATTTTCAATAATTTTATTATCAATAAAAATAAATAAATAACACACAAATGTTTAAATCCATATGTTAATAGTCTGCATCCATTCTTAAATTTCACATAGTTTCAGTTTAATAAATTTCTTCAAAAATTCTTACCCTAAAGCCCTAAATGTCATTCGGATTAAAAATATCCCACTTGGGTGTCTAGCCAGAAAATCCAAGCTAATGATATTACCATCACCTAAATTTAATTTATATTAGCCAGTCAATCCTGCTTTGGAAATAACCTCTTGTAATTATTTGCACGCGAGAGCCTCCAATTTTAATATGAGCAGGCTTAATAGCGAGGTTATTTAATAACCATTCTGAGAGTGACTCCAGCGTTATCAGGTTAGACACCGGCAGTGAATTTACTCAAGTTCTCCTGATGATGCATAGCGCACTAACACTTAGAGTTCAATGTGACCTATGACAGCAATTTGAATTGTATATGAATCTTGTTTTTATTCACTGAAAATTAATGTGATCTATTTTTCAGTCATTGCTGATGTAGAATTGTAGAGATAAATTGTTTGGACATTCTGTTTGTAGCGAGCACTACAAAACATGGCGTTACTAACGATTGCTTGTCTCAAATGATGTTTATTTGCTGACTCTAAATTAAGCAATTATTAATTCTTAAATTGCTAATCCCAGAAGTAAGTAAGTAACCTTTTGTTTTTGTTTGCAGAGAATATACTACAGAATGACCCTAAACTATATTCCCAGCAAGTTTAAAGAAATTTAATTTTTCATTCAATATGGATTTGTAAAAGAATCGTCACATTTACGTCACAAATTGACTTGTTTCAATAACACCAAATTACAGACGATAAAAATGAAATTACAACGTGGTGCATTTTGGAGCCAATGTGTACTGCCAAAGTTATTAAAGAAATCGTCCAAATTGTACATTTTTAACAGATCCAGCATCTAGCCATTACTGCCGTCCAACGCAATGTCCGCAAGTTTCTTGCTGTCCGGACCTGGCCATGGTGGCGTCTCGTTACCAAGGTGATGCCGTTACTGGACGTTCACAGAACTGAGGAAGAACTCAAAATGAAAGATGTAAGTGTGAACATGATTCCATGAGGCTCATTCAAGGTCAAACAAGAGAATTGTGTACTTGGTTTTATTGTTGTTACTGTGTAAGAATATTATTTTCTTTTGAAGATCTTTTTTAGCTGTGTGCTTATTTTTTGTATAGAATAATTTTATCTATTTGTTAATCAAGATTTTATACTTTTGGTGTTGTATAAAACTTCAAGTACTTTTTCCTCCATATTTTTGAAACAAATTGAATCAATTTCTATTTTTTTTTATTGTAAAGAAAGGAATTGTTTTTCTTGTTGGTTTTAGCATGAGTTAACAGAGTTGAGGATTCGAGTAGAAAAGTTGGATAAGGAGAGAAATCTTCTCAAGCACAACCATGACAAGATGGAGGCAAGGGTAAGTCTCATTTTTTTGAGGTGCAGTGTTTTCAGGATTTTGTTTTATTTGGTAAAGACCTTGATTCCATTGTATTTATAGTAATATTGGCTGGACTTTTACCTTTCTCAATCCTACCGAATCCGCTCATCAAAACCCCTGGTGGATTTTGAAGGATCTGGAAGGGTTAATACACGAGACTTAACACAGTCAGTGTATTAGTGAATGAATGCCTAAATACTATGGTGTCCCTGGAATGCAATCTCGATTTACCTTGATTGGAATCGATTGGCACCATACACAAACAATCTCACTGCAATCTAGGCCCCCTTCACCCAACCATTGACCCCCCATGTTCAAGTCCTCGTCTAGCCTTCTCTCCTTCCTGTTCCAAGACCCCTCGGATGTGTCATATTTCTATATTTAGATTTTCAAAGAGCCTATCTAAGCATGGAGGAAGGACTGTTTTCCTTCCTCCATGATCTAAGATACCACATGTAGGTACTAAGACGTGTCATGTTAGGCTTGATAAAAGTCCTTCATTCATTTCACTCGCGTTTATTGTGCGTGTTTTCTAAACTAGTTATGCACCAGTAAATGGTCATTTTAGTCTTTCTTAATCATTTTTCAACCACTTTTATAACAACAACTGGTCCATTTTGTGACTTGCGTTTCTCTCCCAGCTGGCAGAGATGAGCGGTGATCTTGCTGAGGAACACACGACAGCCAACCATGCCTCCGAGATGCTAGAACGAGAAACGGCTGAGAGACTAAGACTGGAGAAGGAACTCAAAGATATAAAGGTGGGAAAACCGTAAAACTTAAGTCTACATTTCAAGAACTGAAACTCAATGGCCCCATTGGATAAATTATTCTTTAAAATTAAGTTCTAACCTTCCCCAACATACTGTTATAAGTATACTCGGAGCTTTTACAAGTAAATAATTTACAAACTTATTCGGGACTCGAACCTATGACCTCCTTCATACTAAGTGCAGGTTTCCTACCACTTAACTACCAAAGTTGGGTTAGCTGGTTGGTTCATATCCTATTTTGAGCGAGTAGGAACATTGTTTGTTCGTTTACAGGTTGCACATGGGAATCTTCAGCGTAAGACGGAGCGTCTGGACATGGAGGTGATGGAGTCTAGAATGATGCAATCCTCCTTCATGGATGGAGACATGGGCAGCAGTGATGAGGAAGAAGGTAGAAAGGAAATGGGTGGGGCTAAGACTTGAAATGGGAGGGGCTAACGGCTGAAAAGGGGTAGGGGTTAACATAAGGGTCGGGGCATAAGTAGACTTTAAAATATTGGAGATTGATAGTAGGCACATGGTTAGATTGAGGGTTGGGCTTCAATCTCAGAGGGTAGGTCTTCCATCTGGGTAGGTCTTCCATCTCAGAGGGTTGGTCTTCCATCTCAGAGGGTTGGTCTTCCATCTCAAGGGGGTTGGTCTTCCATCTCAGAGGGTAGGTCTTCAATCTCGGAGGGTAGGTCTTCCATCTCAGAGGGTAGGTCTTCAATCTCAGAGGGTAGGTCTATATGATATATAAAGACCGAATGGACAAAGTCATTTTACATTTTGTTTTTAAGATTCAATCTACCGAACCAAGTATGAGCAAGCGAGACGAGAGATTGAGCTGACCAAGAAACGATTGAAGCAAGAACACGATGAGGAAATAGAGAGTATGAAGGCAGCTAAGAAGGCTCAAGACAGACGGGTAAGACACACAATGCCGCTCTTCAAAATCAGGTTAAAAACAGCATGGTAAAGTCAGTACCTAATGTAGGGTTTGCAAAACTCGGAATAGCGTACAACAGAAATAGCATTTGGAATTGTTAAAAATGTCTAATAAAAAACACATTTGTTAAACATAGGAAATTTGTTTAGCAGAAATAGGTTACCAATCAAAATATCATGTTATGTATATTTCTTGTAACTGGTCCCCAGCTGATTGTTGCTTAACATCTAAATTTGGTAAGTAATTTGTTTTGCTGCATCTGAAGTAAGGCATCTATTAGAAGAAATGCTCATTTCGGATTAAAGTGAGGCAAGAAAATCTCACTTTTCCTCCTAGACAACAGAGGCTATGGACGAGGTCGAAGAAGAACGAAAACAGGTTGGCGTTCTGAAGCGTAAAGTGCAGAAGCTGATAGGTGAGGCGCAGGATACCAGACTGCACCTGGAGTCGCAACAGTCGAGGAACTCGGAACTGGAAAAGAAACAAAGAAAGTGAGTACAGATTTTGTGAGTAAGTTTCGCTGCGGTACTTTCTCTTATCTCATTTGTAAATCAAAGCCAAATGGAATCTTTTATTTCTGTATCAGGCTTACATTCAAGACAGTTTTAACAGACTTATATATGGTATTCCTAGGTTTGACACGGAGCTGCACAAAGTCCAACAAGACCTCCACACGGAACATCTAGCTAAGGAAAGATTGCAACGGGAGAAGGAAGCCTTAGAGAGTGATACTTACATCATTCGACAGCAGATGGAGGTAAGAGGTGAAAGGATTCTGATCCTAGAGACTTGGACATCAAGGACCCTTAAAAATGATCGCTATCACTGTATGACAGATAGTAGCTACATGTATGTAAGATAACAGAAACGATTTAGTTGTAGGAGGAAACTCTAAGGGAGTTGAATCATAAGGATATAAACAGCTCAATTGTGGTGCATCTGGTGGGATTCGAACCATGGCCACCAGAGGTAGCAACCTGACCCCGAAATGTAGAACAAATTTAGAACACCTGTAAGATGATATTTTTAGTCAAGTCCTCTTCTTTGCTACGATTCACCTACGAATACATTCTTTGTCCAGTCTATTGTAGAGAATTTGCTGTTTGCATTATTCTGCTTGCTTCAATGCTCAATTACCCAAATGCATGATGAATCATTCTTGAACTAATGAACTATTATTGAAATAGGTACTGTCACAAGGTATTGGATATATTGATATGGTTTGTTTGATTCTCTTGAAGGATATGCGCTCAGACGTTGGCATCAAAGAGACCCGCATTGAGGAGCTCCGATGTGAGATGACCGACTTGTCTTCTCATGGCAGCAAGGAGGTCACGGAGGTAGCTGCCATCAAGAGGCAGAAGCGGGAACTACAAGCTAAGATTGAGGATCAGGAGGAGGAGCTGGATGATCAAGCTGGGAAGATCCTTCAACTGGACCAGTCCAAGCTGAGACTAGAGATGCAGCTGGAAAAGCAGAAGCAGGCTTCTCAGAAGGAGCTGGAAACTAAAGATGAGGAGGTGGAGTCGTCTAGAAGTACCTTCCAGAATAGGGTAAGAAGTTGGATGATGAGTTAGGTTGCTGTTAGGACAAAGGACAAGGGAGGATAAGGGAGGGGAAGCTAAAACAGGCAGCCAGACAGGAGCGGAAAGCTAAAGTTGAAGAGGTAGATTCTGCCAAGAGCATCATCCAAGACGGGGCAAGAGCTTGGAAAGGCAGACATGCCACTGTTACAGTAAAGATGAGGTTTAAGAAGCCTAAGGAGATAAGATGAGACTGGAGACGCAGCTAGGAAAGCAGAAGTAGGCATATCATAAGGAGCTGAAAGCTAAAGGTTATTAAGAGTCCTTGGTTGTTTTGACAGCATCTTAGTTTTTTTACACTCTTGCAAGAGCTCCTTCCAATCAAGGTTAAAAAAATGGTCTAAGTTTAAAAGGGCCAATGTATTGTCTAGCAGGGAGGCAAATATCCAGATGTTATCCTAGTTTTCTGTTTACTCTTTCAGCTGAAGCAGCTCGAGAACCAGATAGAGGAAGATTACAAGGAGCGTCAGTCTCTAATGAGGCAGAAACGAGACCTGGAACACAAGCTAGCAGACCTCCAGGAACACCCACAGACGGCCGACCGGGACACTGAGAGACGACTCAAGAAGGATCTGAAGAAGACCAGGGCATTACTGAACGACGCTCAGATCATGCTAGAGAGGCAGAAGGCATCCGCGCCAAGCAGCTCAAAGATCAAACAGTTAAAAAACGAGGTACGTCATCGTTCAATCAATTAAATTTGGCAACAAATCTTTTGTCTTAGTTCTTAGTTGAATCAGCCAGTGGACCGCTACGAATCTGATTGATTGTGTCCATTTTGCAGTACTGCAGTGGTGGTTCCATTGTCCCATTCATAAGTAGCAGAGTTGAGTGATGGATTTTGGTGGATTTTGGTCATGTATTTAGTGGCAGGGTTATCTATTGTATTTATTGTGGACTCTCATTAGCTTGATGACTCTCAGTATGCAACCATGGCGGCTGTGAAGGCGCGGCAAAGTATGGAGAATGAATTATCAGAGCTGCAGAATCAACTAGACGATGTCAGCAGGTCTAAGGCAGAGGTAATAATCAAAACCAACTTGAAATTTATGATATTTATCATTTAACATTGCAAGCTATTGAACAAACAATAATTATGAATAAGATTAAACTGCTGCAAACTGCTTACTTGCTGGAATGACTTGAAACATACAAATCAAATAAGTTATAATTTGTTTATATGGGACCTGTCATCACAAAATGAGCGTAAAGTCGGCAAAATAAAAAATGGTATGTAACACTTGGAGGTTTGATACTAAGTCTGGAGTCTTAATACAGAGATTAAGAGAAAACGGGCATTTCTTGCGAGAAATTGTGTGAAAGGCATAGGAAGGCATAGTCAAAATTGTCTCCAAAACTAATTTTGTTTTTATCTGAGCGTCCTGAAAAATTGGGAATTGATTGTTGAGGATTTAGTCTTTAAAAAAACCATATAATCTCAAAATCGACCACCCCTTCAAATTTTGACTTTGACTGGCCGTACTGGGAAATCACTCCGTGCGACTTTATGACTGATGACAGGTCACATATAATTATGTTTGCCTATTGTTTACTTGGTCTAAGGCTTTCTTAAAATGTTGTCTTGGTTTCCAGACAGAAGAAAAAATCTCGCAGCTGAATCGTGAGATGAACGACGTACAAACTAGACATGAGGACCAAGAAGAAGACTTCAATGATCTCCTTAAGAAACACAGAGCAATAGTGCTACAGGTAAGACTTCAACTCCTCCAGACACGCACGACACTAGTGCTATAGGTAAAGAAGCTTAAAATGTCTACATTTCTTATATCATTTCCAAGATCTTGAGCAACAATGACAAATAGTGTAATACCACAAAAGAAGTAATTTTTTTAAGGTTAAAAAATAATTCTTGCTTTATTATCATTTTGAGAAAAACAACTTCAAGTTCTTTCGGCTGTCATTCCTAAATTCCTTTTTAATGTCTGTATCACTTCCTTAAAGAGAGTTTTGTCTTTGAAAAAAAGTAGAGGCTATTTCCTAACTTGTTCGTTTGGTGTTTTTTTAAATAGAGTTCCACTGACCAAGCGAAGGTGGTTGACCACGTCTCTCAGATCAGCGATCTGATGCAAGACAAACACGACTTGGAAGAAAAGGTTTGCGCTTGGGAATATTGCCTGACTTTAGTTTACTTTACTCAGATGTAGGGTGTCTGCGCTTGTGTTTAGAGAGATAATATTAGATTTGTCTTTGTCTTGAGATGAGTGTAATTCATTTAGTTTGGTTGGCATTTGTTTAACGGTTTCGGTTATAGGTCGTTAATGGCGGTAGATAGCTGTATGGACATTGTGAACAAGTACTCCTTGGATAAACACTCAAATGCTTTAGGGTTTCCCGGGTTATATATATACAAGCATGCGTACAACTTTACTCTGATTGTAAATGGTATTGACACAACAATCAAAGAATTACACACTTTGTACAAGGGTTGCTCAATGTTTTTCAACAATTACTTCTGTGTACCTAGATAGGTATGCCCTACTCTAACCTCCCTCAAGTCTGAGCTTTGTCAATATTCACTCTAAACATTAATTATTACAAAAGCAATATAGAACAAACAAGCTTTTATTTTACTGACAAGCTTATTCCACGTTGTACGTTGCCCTGACATGATCGTCTGCAGGTTGCGCCGTTCTGCCCAAGTTGAAACCTTTCCGAGTCATAGTACTTTAGATGTAGTATTACCACTCAGAGTAACTGATCGATCAAAGGCTGTGATTCCTTGTTCCGTCATCGCTATGGTAACAAAGTGTCATCCTCGCTTCCCCCCTCTCTACCGACCCCACCGTGTCTGTCTTCAGTCAACAGACTCAAAGTCCCAGGCACTTTCTCCCACGTTCTGTTGACCGAAGACTCTCTGGAAGGACATTACTAAGTTTGCCTAGTTTAATACAATTGACTGTGTCAACGGACACTCTGTGTGCCAAACCCACTGCTTTAAACAAGACCCAAGTTCAGACTTCAAACAAGCCCCCAAATAAACCGAAATGAACATTTACATTTACAAGTGCTTGAAGTGAAAAATGTCTAAATAAAAAAAACTACATCAAACAAATAAAGTACATATAGAAACTGACTAGGCAGGTATATTATAAGATGGAATTTGCATTGGGGGGATGTAAATACATCGGTGAACAGCCAAAATTTAACATTAAAGAATACATAATTGGACACACAAAAAACAGCAGCTATTGCTCTTGAGTTACCTTAGATTTTTGTTGTCTTTTATTGCGCAAGGGTTTAACCATATGTGACCCGCTCCATCGAAATCAGGAATAAGTCTCGAAATGACTTTTTGAGATATGCACATGATGAGAAAGGAAATTTCATAAGCTTTCTAATGATACCCATCACAAGTGTGTATCTTCTTAGGTTAACTAGTTATGGTCTGATGAAGATGACAGGTGTGTATTTATTTGCAGAATCCACATTCCAAGAAAAACAGCTTTGAAATAAACAAAATTGACCAAAATCATACGGACAGCGCACACAAATCCTCTTCATTTTCATCTTTATTGATCGTTCTTACATACAAGACATTAACGACAATAATCTGTGATAACTACACTTCCTAAAAATACAATGTTCAAAAAAACGACTTGGTCACGATTTTCACCTATGCATTCTCTTCAATGACCGATTGCTTAAAACGACCCCAGCGACTTATTCCTGATTACGATGGAGCGGGTCACATATGTGACCTGTTCTAACGAAACCCGGACAAAGTCACACAATGGGTTTTATTACAATGTACTCATGAAGTCATTTCGAGTAGATTTTACCATTTTGAGGTTTTGGTTTTTTTTGAAGCACTACCTATTAATCTACAATCTCCCTAAATTTTATCATAATCCGTCACCCAGAAGTGTGTTTTTTTGTCGATTTTGTGAAACACTTGTGTATAGAAAAAATACGCTTTTCTGAACTTCAAAGCTGTGTATTTCATAATTAGGTTGTCAGGGTTTTATCTCTAAATCCTTCCCCAGGGGAGATAGGGGGGGGGGGGTACATATGTAAATAAAACATAATTTTAAAGCTTAGAACCTAGAGAATTTGACAAAAGCAAAATCTAAAAAATGTAATTGTCAATTTTGTCTGGGTTTCGTTTGGGCAGGTCACATATTATCATGCAGATGGTGAATTTAGTCGCAAAAAAGTGCTTGGTTAAATTTGTTTGACACCTAGCCATCTGCAATCTCAATCTTAACGTTAGAGTTGACGGAGATATTAGTCTGAGCCTTAATTAAATTAAGCTGCCGACTGTATAAACAAGGCTTTATTAAATTCTGTTACACAGCCTGGAAGATGTAAACAGTAGAGGAACAAAAACAAGAAGTGTTTTGATTTCAAAAACCTGTTTTATTAGAAATGCCAGTGATTGCCTGTGAGTAACATAATCTAGTTCAGTTCACTTGATTGGTTTTTTTTTTGTTTTTTTTGTTTTTTTAATTTTTTTATTACTAACTATTGTCTTATATTTGTACACATTCCCGTCGTGAATATGGCCACTGATGCCGGTACGGCGTTAAACCCAAAACTCACTCACTCACTCATAATCTAGTTGAAGACCCCAACACCTGTGCATACATTGTTTCTGTTTTCCTAAAAGTGTACTGTTTCCACTAAGCTGAAACGTCAACAGATTAGCTGTTATACATCCTACTTAAGATTGTGAGCAATTTTGTTGCTCTAAACAGAAGAAAAAAAATCAAGAAAATACCACCTTTTTCTCTTCCCCCTTTCAGGTTTCAGAGCTTCAGGGCAAAATGGAATTCATAACATCTACTACAGTAGACAAGACCCAGTTGATGAGATTGGAAGGCAAAGTCCGAGATCTGGAATCCAGGCTAGCACTAGAGAAAACCACCAGACAGAAATATGAGGTATGGAAAACAGGATAGGGTCAAAGGTCAAGAGAGAAAAAGGGCGGAGACTTGAGCAATGCAGGGGAGGGTATTAAGGGATTACTAAATTATGGATTACTAAATTCCAATGTGGAAACAAATCATCTTCAATATTTTAGTGGTAGTATTGCCTTTCTATTTGCTTTAACAACAAATAACCTGTTTGCGCTTAGGTTCAACGTCATTATTACCCCTGCTCATTGGGCCTATAAAACATCCTAAGGCTATCTCGGCTGCCTGCATCCATTTTGGGTCAATAACCCAATTCAAACACACTACCATTTCTGCCCAGTAACACAGACATGGCAACACTACAAGCTAAACACGGACCCTAAATCTACAGGCATTATTCCCATTTAAATAAAGTCTCTTGCCCAAGGACACAAGCATACCAATCTACAGATTTCACTCAAGTTCTCTAACAAAATAATCTTAATTCTCCCTACTCCTACAAATAGAACCAAGCAGAAAAACTCAAGGAGAACATAGACAAGATGAGCACCGAGAATGACAACCTGAGCCACAAGGACCAGAGGATGCAAGAAAACGTCCGGCGATTGCAGCGAGAATTACGGGAACTGAAGGACGAACAAACGGACCTTCAACGCAAGGAGACGGAAACCAACAAGAAGAAACTTGAACTGGTAAGTTAAGATTGTTGATTATCAAGAACAGTATTACTAAGTTGGAAAAGTTGAGTAGAATGGTTGGCATACATAAGTTCCTCATTAAAGAGAGAGCTAGGCGGAAAGTTTGGGTGACATGGGTGTTGCAAGTGTGTGCCTCTCATTCCCTGTGGCCCAGGTTCGATTTCTGGCCTAACTCATGTGAGTAGAGTTTGTTAATTCTCTCCTGTGCAACGCAAGTTTTCCCTCATGTTTTTTTTGGCGTTCCTTCCTCTGCAATACATGACATTTTTATCTGACTGTTTTCCGTGGTCAGACATACATTATATGGGAGTAGCCTAAGGCGTGTTTAGATCTTCGGCTCAATCATGTTATAGCTGCGTCATTCGCAAATCAGTTTCTGCTGTGAGTATTGGATGAGAAGTTCACCAAACTTGTTCATTATTCTTGAAGGCATTACAACCTCAAGTCTGACATTTGCACATAAATGAAACAGACTTTAGAGTCCAGCAAACTGTGTGTACTTTTTGTTAGTAATGATGTCAAATGATTGCCATATCGATGAGACATCTGGTATTTCAGGATGTGGCATCAGTACGAGACAGAGTCTATCGTAAAAATGAAACCTGAGAAACTAGGCAAGCATGTTCTGAGAACTCAATGTTTTATTATGGCATGTATTAGTACAAATCGTAGAATTGGAAATCACTTTTGGAAAGCTGTTACTGATTATGTATAAGATCTGCTTTGAAAACCTGTAGTTGTGTTAATCAGCAAATGGAAATTCCAGCTGTCTGCAGCCAATGTGGATTTTAACAAAGTTAACAATTATTTGTTCTCCGAAAATACAAATTTTTCCTGAAGTCTAACACATAAATGGGTGTATCTCTGTATGTCTGAATTATCCTCGGGCACCAGTGGCCTGACTGCATTCATATTTAGCATGGGTACCGGCAGTGATCCCGAGCAGCCGGATTTTGTAATTAGGGACAATTAAATGGCGAAAATGACTAATTACCTTAACGTTGTATAGACAAAGTGATAGCCTGTGCAACGGTATTGATCGATTGACGATGCTGTTCTTTCCATGTGTAAAGGATCTTTGGTATCAAACTTGCAAAAAAAACTTGATTGCTGTAAATTATGTGTAATCCAGCACAATGGACACTGCCCTATGGACTTCAACAGGCTTGTAATAATGAATAGGAGGTCAACTTAATCAATCACTTCATTCAGTAACCATATGCGTTCTATGAACCGCTAAACAGGTAATTGGTCTAGTATCTACATAATGCACACTTGTTTATTCTGTTGTAGCTCTTGCCTATTTGCTGTTGTAGTTTGGTTTTTTTATATTTTCCGATTCAGCCAACTTTTGCTGCCATTTCTTTGCTTTCGCAGAAATTAAATTCCTTCCAATTTCTACAACAGCCGATTTTTCCCTTCCAGACAATTCAAGGGCGAAACCAAAATGAAAAATCTCCCGGTAGTGTTGCCTGTGCCCTAAAAAATAATTAAGCACACAATGAAATGTCTGCCGTTTCGTTGGAGACCCAAATAAGTGATCTGTTTTCCATTCAAGTCGTCTGGAATTATTTCTATGGTTACTGGAGTATTCTGCCGTCATGAATTACTTCTATTGTGCAACTAGAAAGGAACAGACGTGACACCAATTCTACAGAACTCATTTGATATTTTTTGTTTTGAGGAAACGGAAATGAGTGAGTGTACTGGAATTGTCCAATGGTTTTATTGAATTATTTTTACCAGTTTCACCTTGAACAC
Organism: Crossaster papposus; assembly: GCA_037893245.1. Lineage (NCBI taxonomy): Eukaryota > Metazoa > Echinodermata > Asteroidea > Velatida > Solasteridae > Crossaster > Crossaster papposus. The sequence continues at coordinate 840,504 of JBAIAA010000947.1, forward strand.
ACAGTCAGGTGTATTAAATTACACAGAAGCAGTTCATCAGGAGTATGTTTTGATGACTGAATTTTTCTAACGTTACATCTAAAAAAAAAAATTACAATTTTGATGCTAAGAAATCAAGACCATTTGAGTAGCTCCGTAGAAAAAATACATAAAAGATAGATTTAAATTTGTAAAAAAAATAACTGATTTTGTAATTTTAGAAAGTGGTGTGGAAATTATATCCATGATTTGTTACATAAATAGTGCCATAAAACTCCTAAAATTATTTCTTACACATACGTCTAATTAAAGTAATAAATGTCTATCACCTGATTTGTTTCAACCAATCAGAGGATTTTATGTTTGATTTGTGAGGCTGTTGCATGCTCCTTACCTTATGTAACAAGATCTCTGATTAGATCTTTGTCCATAGAACACTATCTGGGATTGGTTCATTGTTTTCAATGGATGTATCAGCAAGGGCATTCACTCATTTCTGGTATTAGTTGCTGTTATTCAGAGCAATTTTTGATATTTAAATCCCTCAATAGACTTTTATCACGGTATGTCATCATGAAAATTCAAGCGAGGCAAATAACACCAACAAACACGGAGGCCTAAATAGTCTGTGCATTGAACGAGTTACAACAAATTAATCTTTAAAATGGAAGGATAGCTTAAATTCTCCTGAAATGTCACTCCGCAGCCATTATTGCTGTTTGATTTCTACCGCGCCAAGTTATCCTCTACCGTCGTATGTCGGGCCATGTCAGTAAGATGCATTATCCCATTATGTGTTTGCTCATGTGCGTGTCATAGAATGCTCTCCGTTTATTAACTCGCTTCCCCTGTCCACAAGCCCTACTTTCAGCGTTGGGAGGTGATTCGTTTAATATCAATAAGCCATCGCCGTCATGAGAATATCAATAGATTTGGAAAAGGTAAAAAGAGAGAAACGATATTTGACAGAAGTCACATTTTGTTATTGTAGACGTTTCTCCTTGGGACAACCATTGTTTTAAACAGATTGTTTTAAGTACTTGTTTTTAGTAATTCTGTAAGAGTATTGATCAGCAAGAGTCCATTATGTTGATGTTGGGTTTTGTTCCCTTGGATATAAAGCCTCATTTGACTATTAATAGACACAGAATTGTTTGTGTTGGTAGTGTGTGACAGCTGTGGTAAATGTATTGATTTGGGGTTTTTTCCTAGACCGTTGTCTCTTGTAAATAGTAGTAGATGGATAATTCTAGTCTGTAAGCAAGTCAGGAAAAAAACAGTAGTGGTGCACAGAGATTTGGTTTCTTAACCAGTTCGCGCCGGGATTATTTTAACATCGCTGAGCCCACGGGCGGGATTATTTTTAACGAAACTCAATCCGAAGCGTGTTCAGGCTGATAGTGCCGGGAAGCACACCCACGCATTTCCGGCCTTGCGCGCTGCTGACATACATTTTCAAACTTGAACTTGGCGTGTTTATGCGTCATCCGTTTTGAATCTGGGAAAATTTTTGCGTTTATATACGTCATCCGGCGCGAACTGGTTAAGAATAAAATACAAAATTGCTTTGAGTACTGATTGTCTTTGACAGCTAAAGTAGAAAAGGGGGGGTGTTAGGAAATGTCGCAACCATGACATACATGTACTTTGAGAATTTAAGGCAATGTTTGTGTGTCTAACGACTAGTTTGCTTTGCCTGTGTATAACATTTTAGGTAAATGTTTACCCCCTAATAATTTATTGTCAAATCCAGAGAGCAGTTTCACCAAGAACCGTCGCTGCATTATATATCATTCATTTCTGTCCGCCCACATGTTTATCAACCACTTGAATATACATGTAGTAGAGTTCAGGGTTTTAAAAATAATCACCAGAAATATTTCTTTCGTTTTAAATTTGTTTTTCTCTGAAAAATAGTTTGCTATAAATAATCACTCTTGGAGAAAGACTCCATTAAGAAGTACATCAGAATTATCAAATCAGAGATGTCAGATGTAAAAGACAATAGTGGACCCAAAATTATAGAACAACCCATATAAAGAATGATTGATGATCTTTATCTATAAACCCTAGTCTTGTTATTACCCTGGTCCAGTTAAAACCCTAGTCCTGTTCTAACATTAAAAAAGCTCCGTTCTTCACAATGTAAACTTCTGCCTCCCTTTCTTCCATTAACCCTGGTAATTTATCGGTTCTCACCACTCCTTCCTTCCACACTCTCTCCTCCTTAGAGAAACAATGCATACATGACTCTTGCTCTCCTAGTTTAGTCACGTAGCTCACGTGAGTGTCGGATATGCCTGCCCTGATATATGGAAACACTGCGAGAATTAATAAGATGACTGGTCCAGTAAGTGCGAATCCTGACCAAATTTGTTAAAAGCACCTTGTAACAAAATCAATCTTGTCAGCATGTAAAAACAAAAGGAAGTAGGTCATAGTAAATCTTTTAAGATTGTGTCTTGTTTTTTTGTGATGAAATTTGAAGAGAATACCAAGAAATTGTTCCAAAGTGTCAATTTGTGGTTATCTCTGACTTATATTTATTCCCTTCATCCCTAATTCTGTGCCTTCTTCATGTTTCTAGTCTTATCTTTCCTAATATCGTATCTTCTTCAATTCCTTTTCCCTGATTCTGACTCGACCTGTTGTTGACCCACCGTTTTCCTTTAATAAAAAATAACCTCTGCCTGTGAGCACAAACAATTTTGTTTAAATGCCGGACAATTTCCCTGAGCTGAATCCGAGCTTCTTGATCGATGCTGATAAGATCTTGCCCATGAGGCCAGTTACCTCAAACCTTACCTAATATTTACTTGTTGCTTGCCAAAGTATTTTTAAATCTGGGATCGTGAATAAAAAATAGGCAATTAGTCGACGTTTACTAACGTCTAGGATAGAAGCAAACAAATACTAGATGTGATCTACCACGGGCAGATGTCCAGCTTTTAATTGGAGCTCATTTATGATAAACCCCCAAGCTTTCAGTTACCTAGAATCTTGTTGAACTGACCATAATTTAAATTATAATTACTATATTAGTGTATTTTCACCTGCAAATGTTTATTTTAGGGTTGAAATAATTCGAGTGGTTATGACGTTTTTGCTCCTGTTCAGTATTTAGTAGCATTAGTGCAGCTGCTAAGGTAACAATTGTGCACTTTGTGGTAAAAGCATGAAATTTGCCATGGTGCTTGGTATTGGGCTAAATATCAGTTTTAGACGTGGACCCACGTTGGGTCTCACCTATTTGGGGGCGGAGCTTCATTTGCATAAAAAGGGGGGTCTCAAATGTAAACAATGATAAAAATTATTTTAGAATTGAAAGATTGTAAATTTTTTGGCAATAAATATAAGCTTGAACAGCATAATAATTGTTTTGGTAATATTAAAAGTCAAAAATTGCCCTTTTGTGGGCGGAGTTTCGATATTCCTAAAAGTGGGCGTCCTTATTTTAACAAACTTGTATCTTTGTGCATTATCACTATTATTTGTTCATTAATGTTACTCAAATAGGCACAGAATAAATGGAAATTGATCACAAATGAAACTTCTCTTATTATACCCCCCTTTTGTGGGTGGGGCTAGATTTTTAAACACTGGGAGACACGCCTTAATATGGGTACATGTATGCATGTCTATCTATCTAGCCTATATGTCATTCCACTGCAGAAGGAAGGCCTCGTCATCACCATTCCACCTTGATCTTTCTTGTGCTTGTCGCATCCATGTAACGCTTCCAAATTCTCTGATGTCGTCCATCCAACGCCAACTTGGTCTGCCTCTTCGTCTCGTTTGTGGTCTTGGGGTCCATTCTGTTATACAATGTGTCCATCTGTTGTCATGACGCCTTGCAAGATGGCCTGCCCATCTCCATTTCTTTGTTTTTATTTCCTGTATGATGTCCCTAGCATTTGTTTTCTTTCGTAAGTCCTCATTTCTGACCCTGTTCTTTCCTGTAACTTCTACCATGATCCTCTCCATTGCTCTTTCTGTGACTCTATATGTTTCTTTTCCAATTTCTAAGTTTCTGTCCCGTAGGATAGTACCAGAATTATTCATTGATTGAAGATCTGACTTTTTAGGGAGAGTGGGAGATCCTCGTCTCTGAGTATGATGCTGAGTTTCTCAAATTTCACCCAAGCTAACTGTATTCTTCTTCGCACTTCACCTGCCGTTTTGTTTTCAAGGGTGTTGTTTTTACCAAGGTATATGTAGCTATTCACCTTCTCGATTGCCGTGCCATCAACTGTTATTGTATTGTCTTGTAGCTTGTTGCTCATCATTACTTTGGTCTTCTTGATGTTCATTTTGATTCCTGCCTTTTACTCTCTGCACTCAACTTACGAATCATTATCTGCAGCTCCTAGGGATTATGACTGACAAGCATGATGTCATCTGCAAACCTTAAATGAGTCAGATGTTCCCCATTTATTACAATTCCTTTCGATTGCCAATCCAGTTTGAGAGAAATTTGATCACCCTGTCTGGCACCTTTTAGAAAGTGCTTTCTCATAGTCCACGAAGCCTATAGGCAGATGTTAAAACGATATTCTTTCGCCTTTTCAATTATCTGACGTAAGGTGTGTCGATGATCTGATGTTCTAAATCCTCCTCGGAAGCCTGCCTGTTCTTTTTGGCTGATTATCATCAAGCTGTTTTTGGACTCTTGCAAGAATGATTTTGGTAAAGACTTTGTATAGTGGCAAACTGACGGGTCTGTAATTCTTGATGTCTTTCATGTCCCCCTTTTTGAATAATACGATGACCTTAGATTTATTCCACTGGGTAGGAACTTGTTCCAGTTGAAGGATCCTGTTGAACAATGTTGTCAATATCTTAATAGTATCCTCCCAGCTTTAAAATGTCAGAAGTTAACTGGTCCTCTCCAGAAGCCTTACCTTTCTTCATTTGGTCTAGAGCATTCTGTACTTCTTCCTTCATAATGGGTTGTACACTATCGGCCTTTTTATTCCAGTCTTCTTCTGTTCTCCAATTTGGTCTATCAGTGTTGTACAGCTCTTTATAGAACTCTTCAATGTTTTTTTTATGATTTTAGTTTTGTCAGTAACTCCCGTCCCATCTTTTGTTTTCAGTGATGATAACAGCTTTTTTCCTCCCTCTAGTTTTCTATTGATGATTTTTTGCCATTTAATTGCTCTCCAGCACCTCTTTCACCATTTTGGTTCTGTGTTGTCTCTTTTGCTGCCGTCTCATCTTGCGGATCGTGTTTCTGTATACTCGATCTGATTTCTCACTGATGTCTGTGTGAAGGGTTGTGATCTTTTCTTTTTTCATTCAACTTTCGGATCTCTTCTGTGCAACCACTTGTGGCGTTTACCTTCTCTTTTTGACCTTTAGATAGCTTCTGTGCTCTTCCTTCATGATAATGCTGGTGACTTGCTCATATGCAACATAAATTGGATCATCCTCTACAGAGTCTTCAAGAAGTAAGAATCTATTCTTTAGTTCAAGCTGCAATTGGTGTTGCTTGTCGGAAAGCTTTCCCAGATCAATATGTCTTTTCTTTGACTGCTTCATTCTTCTAATCCTTTCCATCTTCGTATTAATCCGTACTATTGCTCTGACGAATGTATGGTCACTGCCTGTGTCAACCGTTGGTAGTAACCTCCACATCCATTAAGTTTCCTTTGTGGTCGGTGATGATATAGTCTATCAAGTTATGGGTTGCTGCATTTGGACTTTCCCATGTCCAATATCTATCTTTTGGTTTCTCAAAGCATGTATTGCCAATTCACAGGTTTCTACTTGCAACATATCCCAGAAGCCTTCTCTCGTTCCGGTTACCTGTCCCAAATGGGCCTACACCTTTCTTTTCCTCACATTTTCTCACTCCCACCTTTGCGTTTAGGTCTCCCATAAGTATGGTAAAGGATGTACATTCAGTTGCCATTGTCCGGTCCATGCCAGTGTAGAGATCTTCCACTGCTTCATCATCATAAGATTGTAGTTGGTGCATAAACTTGAATAATCTTCATTGCGTGTTGCTTGTTGATTTGTAATTTCAAATACGCAAACCTGTCTGATACTTTATATTTCAGTACATTATTTCCAATGTCTTTATTAACCAGAAATCCAACTCCGTTGAGTCCCCGTTTCGTTGCAGAAGTTGTGAATAATGTATGGCCACACCCACGTAGCTTGATTGGTCTTCGTGTTTCTGCGAGCCGTATTATGTGCAACTTCACGTTATCTACTACTTCAAGGAGGGTGTCTAGGTCTTCTTCTGACTTCAGTGTTCTCACATTATAGGTGCAAATACATAAATCTGTGTGGTTCCTGGTGATGCTTTTTTCAGAGCTGACTCTTCCTTGCTGGTTTGGACCCAGCTCGTCATACTTTGGCTCGACACCAGAAGGATCACCATTTACCGGTTTCCTAGCTGTACCTGTTGAGCTGGGCCCGTTATGGCCATAGGCGTTACAGCCGGCCTCTTCTTGTCTCGTTTCTATGTTGATGAAGATTAATTGCCTACTCTACCGCACTGGCAAGATAAATTGGTAGAGGCTGGATGAACTCCTTGTACTCCTGCCCGATCTAAAGGAGCTCTTAAGTCAGACCTTGGTCTTAAAAAAACAAACATATAAAAATCAAGCTGAAAAACGGAAAATCATGCCTCCCACTTTTCAAAAATGTAACTCTGCCCATAAAAGGGGCAGAAATAAACAAAACTATTGATTTCAAAAGGATCATTATATTGTTATTATGTATTACAGTCATAAAATGTGCATGAAAAAAACTTAATATTGTAATAATGTCAATTTTTGTATTCCCCCCCCCCCACTTTAAGAAAACATAGCCCCGCCCCTAAAAAGGGCAAGATCCGAGGTGGGTCCACGTCTAAAAACGACATTTAGGGTATATATAACAACTGTAGAAAGTTTCATGCTTTTACCACAAAATGCACAATTGTCCCACATTATGGGCCTTAGCAGCTGGACTACATTACCACATGTTGAATTGTATTGCTAGATCTTAATTTATTTCAGGGCTCAATACCCTAGACAGTCAAGTTGCTTAGATATCTAGGCATAGAGGTTACAGTCTTCTGTGTGTCCAATTGATTCAATGCGTCTGTATTGCAATTATGTACGATTGCTTACGTCGACCAATAGAATCACTGCTTGAAGGCACAAGAGGCCATCAAAACTCACAGCGGCAATTTCGGCTCGCAATCGTGATTACACTTGCCCTAGTTCGAATAATTACATACATCTGAAGTGTCGTCACTCTGCTTTAAAACCCTCTGAGCGACCCCCCCCCCCCCCCCCCCCCCCCCCCTCCATCCTCCCCCCTTTTAGCCGTCTCACCCCTGCTTCTCAGCCATCTTGTAATTGTCGTGATGCTTTTAGTAGACGTGATAATAAAGACGCAGAGATTGGAGAGCAGGATCTCTTAAAGTCACCCCAGGTCGACGACTGGGTCTTTTTCTTCATTTCCTGTCGCTCGGTCACTCTGTGAGTTTTCTGTTTTGTGGTGGGTTTTAAAAGTAATTTGTCTACTGACACGTTTGAGCGTCAGTTTAATCGGGACTGGCATTGGTGCTTAGCGCAGTGCAATTCTGCAGCTTTGGACAACCTTTCTATTAAAGAGCACGAAAACAGATTTAGTAAAATATTTTGTGATCTTTTTTTGGTTTGCAAGTTGAATGATTGTGAAATGAGCTTAATACTGTCTCAAGTCTCATTAAAATTCAACAAAATTTGACAAATATCGGGGGGAAATTTAACAAATTTGTGGGTTAAATTTAACCAGTTTGCGCCGGATGACGAATATAAACGCAAACATTTCCCCAAATTCAAAACGGATGACGAATAAATACGCCAAGTTCAAGTTCGGAAATGTATGTCAGCAGCGCGCAAGGCCGGAAATGCGTGGGTGTGCTACCCAGCACTATCGGCCTGAACACGCTTCGGATCGAGTTTCGTTAAAAATAATCCCGCCCGTCGGCTCGGCGATGTTAAAATAATCCCGGCGCGAACTGGTTAACAACATTTTGAAAAAAAGAACATCCTCAAAGTTATCTTTAAAGAAAAAAACTGTTAAAGGAGACAAAATTGTTTAAATATAAACGTATCGTACATTTTGGGCCATGTATCCTGATTGCAATGCCTTGATTTGCTGGACAAAATGTCGAAAACAATGCTTATCATTTTCAATGAAAAATATTTTCACTAACAGCCGACTTCAAGAGAAAATTGAGTTCACTGGCCAGTTGAATATTTACCAGTTTGGTAAAAGTGCATCCCAAAAACTGCCTACTAAGATCTCCCTTAACCAGAAGAATTGATGACTTCAGTTCTCCGAAATGGACAAGTGTACTTAAACTAAAACTACAATGTATGGGATGCATTCCTTGGCATTTGTATTAATAATGGAGACATGTAGAAGACTGTACACTGAGCAGACACATTGTAAAGTGGGACAGAAATTGGTAGTTAAGGTGATTTGTAGGACCATTTCTGTCCTGATGAAACAAAATGGACTCTCTTTTTCTCCATAGAAATCTTCTTTCTGTTCAACCTTTGCAAACTGATAAGGGGGATGTTCCATGCTTTTATATCTCATTCATCTGTTGATTGATTTTAATGAGTTTTGATTTCGACTGGAAAACCCAAATCTCTAGTCTATAAATAGATGAAGGGTTTTGACAGTTCGTGCCGGGATTATTTTAAAATCACCGAGCCGAGGGGTGGGGATATTCTTAACGAAACTCGATCCGAAGCGTGTTCAGGCCGATATTGCCGGGAAGCACACCCACGCATTTCCGGCCTTGCTCGCCGGTGACGGACGTTTCCGAACTTGAACTTAGCGTGTTTATGCGTCATCCGTTTTGAAATTGGGGAAAACTTTGCGTTTATATACGTCATCCCGCGCGAACTTGTTAAAAACTCCCTCACTTGGCTGACAATTTAGCCACGCTATCACAGCAGTCAAAATCATTCAAGTGACTATTTTCAACAGTTACAAACAAACTCTAATCCATCTATAACCTCTCTAGCTTGTGTAAAAGTTTGTACAAGAAATTGCAAGATTTGGCACTGTCGGGGTTAATTATCCATGCTTTAACAGGAGTTCATGCCATATCTGCACCTACCAGTTACCTCCTTTTCTCTGATTGAGTTGGACTAGTCAAAGTGTTTACATGAATGTGATCTAACTGGGTCTTACTACAATGTGCCCCCTGACGTCACGTGTTTACATCTGTATTCAAATGTGTCCGTCAATATGCGGACTCAATGGTGATATTGCTCATGCTTAATTAAAGGTAGTATACACCATTGGTAATTTTTTGAATTATCAGGAATGGGTGGATTTGGGGGGTTGTATTTCATAGTAAATATCGTTTAACTGACCTGTCCGAAGTTTTACAATCATGGTTGCTGAGAAACGCAAGAAAAACGACGTTCGTTTTTAACCGGAGTCGGGCAGTTTTTCTTATTTTGTTTTTTTTTGCGATCGCCGTCCGGCGAGAATGAATTTTGGTTTATACAATTCAATTTTTTGGAACAATTACAGGATATCTAGGGCCCTCATTTTGCTGGATGATGCCTACAATCATTATTTACTTTCAAATAAGTAAGATATTTCTTAATAATTCAGTAGTAATTTTTTTAGATATTTGCAAATGGTGTATACTACCTTTAAGTGATGATCAAGATAACTAGGAGAGTGACTGGTCACGTGAGAGGGTTCAACCAATAATAGGAAAAATGAGTCTGACTTTCACAGGAGTCTGATACTCATATGACCGTGACAGGTCTGCTGTTAAGCATTACAATGTGGTATGCATTCTAACTGCATCAACGTTGATGATTATTGAAACAGATCCACTTAATTGGTTCTAATTTGGTAATAAATTCCTCATTTCTTAGATATGATCTATTACATTGATCCACTTAGTCTGTCTGCACTATCATTAGATCTCCTCCAATTCTAGTTCTAGTCCAATTTGCATGTATAATTTTACAACTCATTGGTTATCTGGGCTGGTTGATCTTATTACAATTTGCATCCTGATGAAATTATATCCTTTCCTGCGGCTGGGATGACACATCTTAGGTCCATTACATTATACATCTAAGATCCGTTGCATTATACTACTGGCGTCAAACAAAATAGTTGTTCGTTTCTTAGAGAGAAAAAATCCTTTTAAAGAAATTTGAAGTTAATTCCGAGTCTCTTGAAGATTCATTGTCTCATCAACTTTGATAAGTTGGGCGATTTGTTTATATTTGTTTCTTTTAGAAAGTGCAACTCGATCGTTCAATTTGAGAATTGGTGGCTGTATTGATGCAGTTTCGTATTTCGCGACACTTCTGACATTAGCAGGAAATGAGACAAGGATATATATAGCACTTGGTAGACAAATTGCGCTTCTTGAGAAAACATGGCGTGCATTGATGATACAGTGGTGTATATCCTAGGGGGGGGAGGGGGGGGGGGAAGGAAATGTAAATATAAGGATGGTAATGATATATAAATTTTCTATATATACGATAAATCTATCTTGCCAAGTTTGAGAATATTGCTTGTCAGCCACCAGCTGGCTTGTATTACAGGAAGTTGAATGGGTTCCTGGGTCAAAGGTCACAGTTCAAGGCAGGGTCATGTCAGCTACATGCTGATTTTCCCTTCATTTGCTCGAAATCAATTTTTGAAGTGACGATACAAAAATCACATTCTTTTTCTTGCGTCCAACATGAATCTTGATACGTACCTTAAAGTTGGGAGTTTTATTATTTCAAGTTGTAACTGTAATTTAAATTTAAATTAATCATATACATTCATTTCTAGCTTCTCTAATTCCAGTACCGCCCCTAAACCCTGCACCCCCCCCTCCCCCCTTTGCAAGCCCCCCCCCCCCCCCCTGCATATCCCCTCCCCATCCCCTCCCCCCCCCCCCCCCCCCCCCCCCCCCCCCACTCTGTATCTGCCAACTTCATCAACTTGTTCTTTTTCCCCTGTCAACTCTTGCCAATGGCGTATTAATTACGTCTGATTCAGGGCCGACAAACACCACTTGTTTGGCATGGCTCTCAATTTCCCCAAAGTTCCCAGCTCGCCTTGGTTTGTATTAGAAAGTGTGAAGTAGATATTGTGTTAGGTTTCCCAACGGCTGTGTTTTTCCCGTGCAGTCCGTCTTTTTTTTGTTTAGTTTTCGTTTGAGATATCCTCGAAGCGATATCAGCAGGAATCGATGAGGGATCAAGTAGTGGCTGACGCTTTGTCGACGACCGGTGATGCATCGCGGCTGACAATATTGTCAGGATTGGCGTTTAATAAAGTTGTGGTGAGATTGGTGACGCAGACCGGACCGTGATACCTTCATTCAGTCGAGATTGCACTTGTTGACAGGCAGTGGTTAAAGGGTATTTTTACCCTGAACACAGTAATTGTTAATTAAATTGATGATAAGTTTCTATGCATTTTTGTATTCCCTGAAGAGTGAAGTTATGGGTTGAAACCAAAAAACAAACAATCTTTGGAGGAAGTCTTAGTATCTTTATCTTTATTGGCCTGGGAACCAATTTCTCAAGAATTGATAATGAAGAAATCATTTTTTTGTTTAATTTTTTGGTTAATACCAACGTTGGTCAATTGATTGTGTTTTAGAGGGTGTAGGTTGACAGTTGACAAAGTATAAAGTATTACGACTTTGAAAAAAAAGGATTGGTTAATAATTGCAGCATTTGCACGTAACTTAATTGTTTGTTGTGGGTAGTTTGAAGAAACCTCTCAATATTATTGCTTTCTTTCTTTCTTTGGCTATCCCTCTGTAAACTCTTATCCACCTCGCCTATAAATCTAATCGCATCGTATTACGCTCTCCAGTTCTCAAATTTGAAGAGTTCTGACAACACAGTTCGTCCCCTGCTGCGGAAATTTGTCTTGAACAGCTAGAAGCTGGCGGCCTTTTATTTCTCCTTTTTTCTTAGCGGAAATAGAAGTTCCGTATTTCCCGACTCTGGCGGAAACTTCTGTCAGGTTTCTGGAGAGATTGTCCTCTCTTAAAATAGACCTCTTTTTTTTTTGTTCACAGTTTTTGTTTTATTGGAGTAAACAGGTGGCTGTGGTATTGAATGCCTTGTCTGTGATTATTCAGGGACCAGTGCTTACTCGGTACCCCGTCAGATTGATTTCCAGGCTTGAATAGTTCAACGCGCTCATAGGTCTTATCAAACGCTTTGTAAGTCTATATTATTATTATTATTATTACTATAGATCGAGCGCTGAGTGGGTAATCTTGCGTACCATGTCTGTCCTCGGTCTCACAGATCTGTTAAGCTTCTTGTTCACAGTCTGATGGAGTAATCTTACGAGCCATTTCTCTCCTCTGTCTCACAGATCTGTCAAGTTCTTTGTTTACAGTCCGTTAGTTTTTGCCAAATAAAAGAAAAGGAAAAAAAAAAAATACATTAAACACAAAGAAACTACTCTGTTTATTATTTTCGCTCATTTTCACAATGTGAAAGTGTACTCCATGTATGTAATTTGACCAACTTTTGTTTGACCCTTTGTCTATCCTCATCCATCACCCTGTTTGTCACCCTACCATTTATCACCCTGTCTGTACCAGTATGTGTCTCCCTGTCTGCCTTATTTCTGTTCCCTTTCAACTTTCCTCAATTCATTATGCGACCCCAGTGGAGTGTGCTATAAGATGATAGAATATTACCCCAAGGCGAGATCTGACAGTCTTAGATTGGACTGTTTTCTTGAACATAACAAAAACATTTGTTCTCCCTGGCAGCATTTGCCATTGTAGTGTTAGATTTTTTGTGGATAAGATAGAGGCACTTCGCCAAATGAGCTTCATTCATGTCATTGTCATCCGGCTGAAATTTACAAATTGAACAAATTATTGTTTAAACTCTGGAGAGAAAAATGGAAAGACACAAATTGATTGAACTCGGTATTAATCTGTTCACACCAGGATTATTTTGACCTTGACTGGGTCCAGGCGCAGGATTGTTTTTCACAAACCTCGATCCAAGACGGGTTCAGGCCGGCATCTGTGAGTAGTACACCCTGATATTTCCACCCTCGCTCGCTACGAGCCTGTCGCTGACAGATAGTTCTGGCCTTGCTCGTGACGTGTTTATCCATTATCTGTTTTGAATTTTAGAAAAACGTTGCGTGTATACACGTCATCCGGCGCGAACTCCACGTTTAATGTTGTCATCACCCAAGGTGCATGTTATTATTCAAGATGTTGTTTTGACATGGATGAACAAACAGTGCCGTGGGCTGACGTTGATTCATTAGATGGTTCGGCACAGCTCAACAGTGATAGCACAATACGTCAATAGTGATCTTCCCCCTTCCCCTTGGCTGCTCCCCCCCCCCCCCCCCCCCCCTTCACTTGTTTTCTTTAAAGTAATGTGTCACTAATATAGACCGAAATGTGACAAGGCGGAAGTAAATCTGCTTGGGGCACCAGACCTAAATGCACACTAAGTCAATTTAAACGTTCAACCCCTGTGGGAACCTGACCATTTCTTGCCAAAACTGAGTCATATTAATATTCTTGCCAGGACTGATATGCCATGATGAGATTGGTCCCGGGATGTTGAGCAGAAAGCATCTTAACACTGCAAATATATAAGAAATTTTGAAGCATTTTCTTTAAACCCTCTCTCAGAACAAATTTGACCCAAATACTTTCTATCAAAATTTGTACATGGTGCACAATTTGCATTGCTCACATAAAACTTACAAAAAGCTCTGAATATTTACTTACATGTACCTGATCGATATGTTATTTCATCCTTTTCAGTACATTCATAGAACAGTAATTTCTAATATTTATACCGAGGCTTAGCCATTTGACTAAAACTTTGAAACTAAACCAATTTTTAAAGGCTGAATTCTCACCAAAAAAATTGATGTTTCTTTTTTTATTTCAATGAAATTTTCCAGAATGATTCTTGTGTTTCGAAATCAAATTTCTCTTTATAACATCAAAACAATCACATTTCAAAGGAAAGCCTTGGGAGAAATTAAGATAGAGGAAACAAGTCATGCAAGATATTTTGTTTTTCTTGTTGCAGTATTTTGACGTAGACTGATTGAGATCTTTGTTTGTGGACCGATGGGCACACAAGAAATAAACCAAAATGCAGACGACATTTTATTCAGATCTAGCGGTCCTGATCTAATCAATTAATAAAAACTTGATAAATGCGGACATTTCGCCCATAGAGGACATCCCCGGTTTCAGACTGGGATGTCCAATGAGGCAAGGTCTGGTTGCGTGGGCAATGAATGGCTGTTTGGTCAGATTGTTTATTTTACATGCAGAAGCATTTTTGATTTATTATCCAAAAACCGAAAACAATCAATTTATTTCAATTTTATTTTTACCATCCAGCAGCAAAAACCCATCAATTACAGGCCGGGTAAAAACACTCATATTACTGCCTTTTCATAATTTTTTTAAGTCTTTGAAAAAAGGATTATTTTTGCACGAAAACTAAACCTCTTCCAGATCCTTCAAAAATCTATTAGGGGTTTTGGAGGACTTTGTAGGATTGCGGCAGGTAAAGCCCAGCCACTATTACTTTACACTGGGGGTATGTGCCATTGGCATCCTACACAGTGGTGCGTTTTGGAGGATCCAGGAAGGTCTCTAAAACAAAAAAGCCATGGGAAGTTGGTTTTTTAATGAGAAGGCTAAAAGTTATTTTAAAAAACAACCTGTATTTCAAACTTTGCTACTGGTAGGATTTGTTGGAGTATAATCTGAACCAAGTCCACGTGGACCTGATGATGTTTGTCCATTGAGTAAATCCCGTACATTATTTTCTGCTGGGTTTTTCAGGGAATTCGCGTGGGAGATTTTGGGAACCGTAATTTTATTTTGGTCGATTTTTGTATGCTCTCTGGAATCCTTGGACCTGGAGGCAATTTAATTGACTCTTTGTGATTGAATTGATGGTGGCTCTGGCTCGTAAATTGTAACTGGTCAATTGGTCTCGCTGTCTACACCTGGGACTATAAAGTGATTCGTTGTGAATAGAAGGATGCATATCATGCACCGACACGTACAATGGTAGCGGCTCATTGGGATGTGGAAATAATATATTCTATATATTCTGCTGTGCTGTGCTTCTGGTCATGCCCTGACCTGATTGATTTTTACATGACCTTAGTTTACCTAGCTGACTTGGCATGCCCCAACCCCTCTTTGACCTGACCTGATCTGACCTGATCTATTCCGACCTAACCTGACCTAACCTGACCTTACCCGACCCCACCCTGTCAGACATGACCCCACCCTGCCAAACATGACCCCACCCGACCCTACCCTGCCAGACCCGACCCCACCCTGCCAGATCTGACCCCACCCTGCCTGACCCGACTATCTGACCTGACTATCTGACTCTGCCTGACCCAACCTGACTTGACTCTACCAAACTGACATGATTTAAACCTACTTGACCTGTTCCGACCTGTCCCGACCTGTCCTGACCTGTCCCACTTTTCTGACCTATTCTGCTCTATTTTCCTCAGCTTCTCCGAACATTCTGTTGTACCTATACTCTTCTCTAGAGGATTATAGCTACTCGGTCTATGAAGATAAACTATATGTACTCCATATTAAGAGCAACTAATAAATGCTTCCTGCTGTTATAATCCTGAGACATCCCACCCAAAACCAAGTGTCTTAGTTCGCAGCATTATGTGAAATGCCGTGAAGACAGTGTGATTACAATCAAATGAGTTTCTTTTAGATGCCATTCCTCCATCTTATCACCCACTTGGCCAATATTGTCTCAAGAAGACTGTCTCTAGTGTTCCCTTAAGACTCTTCAATGTTCTATGTTTAGGACCGCTGACGAGTTGCTGGTTTCTTTATAATAAGGTCGGTATTTTTTTACCACAAGGAAGTAGTCAGTAAAGGACATACTTGTGGTTTGAATTATACATACAGCCAAGAAGTTGGGTAGAAGGGTATAGGGGAATATGTAGGCATTGCCTGAAACCATGGTGAAACATTGTATTCATGGTATTCAGTTGTTTGTTTTTATCCTGAAATCTGGTTTTTGTTTTGTTTTCTTTTAACCACGACGATTAAGTTTTAAAGTCAAATTTTGTGTTTGTAGATTGGTTTGGTTTAATTTTAAGCATCATTCTGACAATAACAAAGTATATTAATGAGCCAATGAATGGAAGATGCTGGCCGAAACATTGTGCTTGGCTAGCTGAGGCTGATTTCACAAATGCTAAGAATAAGATCAATCTTAGGAAGAGTAACTGATCATCCTCACTTGCAATAGATCCAATGCAAGTTGGGATCATTGGATCTTATTTCGTTGTCAAATTACTGTTAAAGGCAAAAATTTAACACAAAATAAATTATCTATGTACATGTACCTAGTTTGAGTTTAATTGGTCAGTTATTTTTGCAACAACTTGCACTTGAAAAGTGTTGAGAATTCCTTAGGAATAGGAGACTATAATGGACCGTTTTAAATTCATTTCTCGTGAAGTGTCTGCATTAAAAAGGAAAGCAAACAACCCTAGTGTTCCTCTTAAAGCGGTGAGAAACATCTAAATTAAACCAAATACTGCGTCAAGTTCTTTAGGTTTCACAAATGAGTAGAAATAGAAGAGATCCCAGCATGCATCAGTTGAGAGAGGATGTTTGTTGGCACCAGATAATGGTTCCAAGGAGACTTGTAAACTTGTGCTAGCTAGAGAGTGTCTATTCTGTCATGATTGTAAACCGAGTTTGAAAAGTGGTCACACTTTGAAGCATAAACAAGTATTCTGCAAACAGAAACCTTTACAATGTTTCAATTCTTGAAGTCAATATTTTCTTCTTCCTTGAACCTGTGAGTCTCTTCTGAAATGTTTTAGTGACTGGTTTGTTGTTGAGAGCTGTTAAAAAAACCGCAAAATAAATCTGTATCAATCTAAAAGCAAAGACGGAAAACACTTCAAGAGTTTGTGGTCACCTTACACTAACAGTCACTACACAAAATTTAAAGCTTTTCAGTATAAATTCAAACATTGTTTTTAGTTATACTGGTAAAATGTTTTGGAACCGGTAAAAAAACTCAGGGAAAACAATTGTACATTCCGAGCCTTTGTTTTTTATTACAAACAAAATCCAATCAATTTTGTTTAAAGTTTTATAGTGAACTAGTTAATAAACTTAAATTTTGCTTTTTTCTATTTTTTCTTTCTTTCTATTTTTAGGATGAAACGGTCGATACTCTTGAAGAAAGCAACGAGAAACTGCAGTCGGATCTCAAGCTAGCCTTCAAGAGAATAGCGGACCTACAGCACGCACTGCAAGATAATGATGACAGTGGCAGCGACCTAGAAGGGTAAGAAGGCTCACAACTCAGTCACATCTCCCTCCTAAAGTCTCTCAGACATTTGAGTTTCTGTGACTCGTCACTTGTACTCAGTACAAAGTTGTATTTGTTGCAGAGCCCCATAGCCCAATGTATTGGTGAGGTAATGCACTGTTTACCACAGTGCATTACAGACGAGCATTATTACTTCCCACGCTCTCTCTTTGACTCTCTGGCTCCCCAGCAAAATTCCCTGCACAGTAATTATCGTTTCCAGTCATCTGACGGGCGGGGTAGAACTGATTTCACTGATTGGCCAGTTTCAAGTATTGGAATATTTGGTCAAGTGTATTTTTCAATAATCAAATAGTATTTTTTAATTTTTTTATGAACTGCCCTTTTGCTAAACCTGCCGTAAAATGTGCCTGCTGTCTCTGAACGTTTCCAGTATTGGAATATTTGGTCGTTTATTTTTGAAAAATCAAATAGTATTTTTTTTTTTTTTTATGAACTCCCCTTTTTCTAAGCCTGCCATAAATGTGCCTGCTGTCTCTAACAGTGTTTTTTGGGTGCATGTTCTAATTTGGGACGAACCGAACAGACGGCAGTGCTTTAAAAAAGTCATTATTCTCACTCATCCCGATACATGAAAGCATCTATCTCTAATCCGGGAGGAAAGAGGGGAAGAATTACCGATGTGGAATGAACCTAGAGTCGATCTAAACTCAAATGTGCTCAGATAATCCCTCTGGATTTGGGCAGTGACCGGGCAATCCAAAATATAGCTTTGGGCTGGCGCTAACATTAACCCTCGAGGGGCCCTCTTCCTCCGCTAGCCTGTCTCTGAGAGCAAGACGATAAGCTCAGTCATCTTGTCTTACCCTTCGGGTTTTTTCTTCAAGAAAGACAAAGAATTTACTGAGCAGCAAAGAGTCGTCGACTGTGACTACAGGACTTACAATAAATCGACTCTATTGTTATTCTTGCCGATTGCTGGGACATTTGATAGTGACTGACTTTGTTCAAAAACGGGGTTGTAGTGCCAGAAGAAGAAATATTTCTTCTATTTGTTCGTATTGTCAAGCCTCATAAACAGGAATATCAAAGTCTGATGTTATAAAAACAAACCTGACCCCATCATATATTGCCATACCAAAATTGGCAAAATATAGTCAGTACTTGCATACTATGTACATCTAAGGAACTTCAGAAGAAATCACTTTGCAGTTTATCCTACATGTAAGTTTAAATTACCAAGTTTTCATGAAAGTTACATGGAACTAGCTTCCAACATGCTAAATGTTTACTAGAGATATAAGCCAATGATTTGTGGTTTACATTTTCTTGCATGTAAGCCTGGGGCTAATTTCATAGAATCTTCAAAAAATGTGCTTAGCATAAAAATCTTCCTTGGCAAAAACAGGGTTACAAACCAAATTGTCAGGCAATGTTTATTGTTTGTGGCTGGTACTCAGCTAGTTTTTTCTTAGCAGGAAAAGCACATAGAGTTTTGGCTGGTAACCTGTTTTTATTGAGCAAAAATTTGTTGTGCTCAGCATATTTTTGTGCTTACATATTTCATGAAATTGGCCCCCAGGTTGTTATGTTTACTTGGCAAGCGCTTTACATTAATTTACGATTCATTACAGGTTAAGCATTTAGTTTGCAGTAAAGCGTTAAGCAATCCACAACTCAGGACATAATTTCCTATTTCACTGCATGTTTTCACATTCTACGCGGCTTGAAATATCATCCTATCTGAGCAAATGCAAATTTTGACGAGATTTTATCGGCAAAATAATTGGCACTGTCCAAACAGCCTTTGAAAAAATATACCAGATTTTTGTTAATATGTGACACGATCAAGCGGAATGAGTCGGATGTCAGGGAATCCCAAAAATGTTTTAATCAGAAGAGTGTTCTTCGTTGGCATTTAAACAAATTTACATAACTTGACAACAAAACATCGTATCAACATGGGGTTTTCAGTTTTTAAAACGTACAGGTGTCCTCTTTAAAACTACATGAAAACCTATTTTTTGACTAGGGCCGACATTCGACTCATTCCGCTTGATCGTGTCACATATCATTTTTCAATATCTTTTATTGAAGGAGCAAAGAAATGCCGATTAGAATATTACTTTGACTATTTGTTTACAGCAGTGATTCAGACAGCGACGACGTGCCCGAGTACAGCCGTCGCTATAGCCGGCACTCCACACGTAGTTACCGGGACAGCACCAGTAGTTTAGAATCAACGCCACGTGTAGCTCGACGACGCATTCAGTCATCAGCATCTGAAGATGTCACAACAACAAGGTAAATAGGATAAATATCAACAAATTGTGTTCGTTCTCCTTATTATGCAGGACAATTGATGTGAAATTCTTAATTTGAAATCATTTTGTTATGGGCCTTTGCATATTTTTACAAAAAATTGTTAGAACTCATGTGATGCTTTGCATCATGGGACAATTTGCATAATTTACAAATAACAATGTTGTAACGTGCTTTGTTAAACACAAATTTCTCATAATGCACTTGACAAAAGTTGATTTGGAAAGAGTTATGGAAAATAGTCATCCACAATTTAAAAACACAAACGAAATGATTCGCTCTGTTAACTATTTCTTTTATTTATTTTTTGGGTAAAATGTTGAGGGGGATCTTTAAATATTTGGTACATTTTTGGATGAACGTTTTCAGAAGATACGATGTCCTTATCTGAAATGGCTGTTAGAGGACTGCATAAATTCATCCAAAACCAAAACACATTGCAAGTGTGATATGTCCATTATCATTCCCCTTATAACTGTTGCGGCCATACATTTAGTGCACAATTGAATAGTGACATTTTTTTCCTAAATGTAATAATTAAGCACTTACATACGTACACATATCTGACTGAGAAAAGTAATCTCATTCTTGAATGCATATTTATGATTTAAATTAAAATTTGCAATGAGTTGGCGTACCTAAAGTATGTACAGGGTGTAGTTTGCCCAAAAAAATTCCTTTATGTAAATGCCACATATGCTAAACTTCTATTACATCCATCAATTCAGACAGGCCATTGAAAATAATATTTACGGTATTTAAACAAAACATGTACATTGTATACTCGTAGCATGTTGCGTTCCTCTGATTGAGAATGAAGTAAATAGTCAAAAATGAGTGCTTCGTTAAGAGAAAGCACTTGGGTAGCAGTCATTAAAACTGATAATCAGTAAGTTAAGCATTCACCTAGTCATCTTGTGTTGAAACTTCCAGATCAACCATTTTCTCAGTCAATATTATGTTAACGCGGACAAAAAGCCCCTCGTTTGAAAGCAGAAGTATGCATAACATTGACCGACCGATACGCATTTCTTCAACTTGAAGCCCACTTTGCTTCGAAGTACGTGACATGGAATGAAAATTGCTGAGTGAGACCATGGAGCTATGGTGAGACCCAGGGGACATGATGCAAGTCATGCCTGGGAGGCTTGACAATCTTGCATCAAATCTTGATGTACCGGTAGATTCCTACCAACATTCTGTGTGTTTTTATCCAGTGATTGTATGGTTTCCAGTGACACTAACCAACATAAAGAAACTATAAATAAACAAAATAGTCAAACTGGAACAGTTATTTTCACTCTATTCTGCTCTGAACCTAGTTTCAGACAGCTTCATTATAGTTCTCAGTAAACTCGAAATATCTTCAATAAAACCAGAAAAGATTTTTTTTTCCTGCAACCATTGTCAGATTTTTTTAAATATTTTTTTTCGTGATCAAGAAATAATTATGTTCTGCCAAAACAATTGTGGAACTTGTATAATCAATAGTTTATTTCTGAAATTAACTTTAGATATTTTGGGGCATGCCATGTTCCACCAGAATTTACTGTTTTCAGGGCCACATTTACTTTGTTGGGGTCCACCTCGCAACTGAATTGCACCGGTAGTGAGGGTCACATACACTCCACGCAAGATTGCAGCGTTCCGTTATACATTATTGAGGTTTTCCTGTGTCTGGGTATGCATGTAAACATTGAACATTAGGACCGGGGATTGCGAAGATAGAGATCGGAAGTTTCGGGAATTTTCGGCGGGAATTTTCATAAAATAAATAGGATTGGGAGTTTAAATTAGAGTCGGCCAGTAATCAAAAACATTAAGTTTTGGGTTGTTTTCCCTTAACTAACTAGAAGCCAAAAGCTAGGCAGACAAGTTTAAAAAAGCCTAAACACCAGAGAAATGGTTTTGTTGTAAGTATTGAGAAATGTTTGCACTTTATTGTTTGCGTGTCAAAGGAGAAAGTAGCCACGTCAGTCGTCATAAACCGGGTGAGTTGTTTGCGTATCGTGAAACCTGGATTGTCAGAGAAATATGAAACATGGCTGTCGTGTGTAACTCTGCTGTCAATGGTTCTCCTCCCATCATGCATTACCTGCCTTCCCATAATGCTCTTTGCCCTAGTCTCGGCCCTAGTGTAGTCTCGGCATTTGTGTAGTCTCGGCATTTGTGTGGCGTTGACACTTACAATTTTTGTTTTGATATTAAAACCCACTCTGCATGATTGTGTCAACGTCCAAAACGTGATTTCTCGTTGGAATGCTCGCTTATCAGAGTTACGGTTATATTTT
Source organism: Crossaster papposus (assembly GCA_037893245.1). Taxonomy (NCBI): domain Eukaryota; kingdom Metazoa; phylum Echinodermata; class Asteroidea; order Velatida; family Solasteridae; genus Crossaster; species Crossaster papposus. The sequence continues at coordinate 862,441 of JBAIAA010000947.1, forward strand.
TTTAACCTTTAAATCTTTCAAAATGTCGAAGTGATCTTTTGTGTTGTGAAGTGCTGTGGAGGATTAATCGTTTTGTTTGGCAATGACTAAAGTTAAAGGGGTACTATGTCCAGGAAACGCCCAATTGGGCTACAAAATGCGTTTTGAACAAAATGATGTTAATTGGAAAAAGCATGATATAAACATCCACACAACCATCCTTTAAACACTGGACGCTTTTGTGTTATTCTTGTGTAGAACGAGTTTCTGGGCTCACTTTACTGACCCCTAAAGCTCGTAGTAGCTGTGGCGATGCTGCTATCTCGTAGACACCTACTACAGTGGCATGGAACCTCAATTATTAGTGTGATATCGGTCGTGTATTCAATGCTGTTTGCAGCACCAGTCTAATGCTATTACCGTACCGATTATACGAGATACGGCCCAACATTTCATGATGGCTGGAAATGCGTATATGAAAACCCCAAAATGTCTGGCAATGTGAACAGCGTGGGTTTTTTTTCATCTTTTTCTCGGGAACACTAAGACATTAGGTTGGTTTCCTTTCCAACAGATGTTTGAAATCGGATAAGTTAACAATCCAAAACATGACATTTTTTTGGAGAATTTCAGTACAAAGTGCCCCTTTAAAAAACAAATTCTCTTGTTGTTGTTCTTGCTTCAAAATGTGCCATGAAAGATCATCATGAGCCAGAGGCAATCTGATACAGCTTATTCTAGAAAAATGACAGTCGGTGATCAGTCAGTGATCAGTCAGTCAGTCAGTCAGCCAGTCTAATTCACAAGTGACAAATAGCTTGTGTCTGATACAGGCTTTCAGAGCTATGTCTACAGCTATTGTCAGAAGACAGCATCTACAATTCTTATCTACGCCTAGACAAGAGTTGCGGATGCGGCCTTATATTTGGTGAGGTACACAAATGAAACTATGGTGGCTTCTCCGTGACATCGACAAAGAACATCCGTTTTATTTAAGGATACTTCAGTTCTGTAGATAAAGTCCCACGGCACTGTGGATTTGTCGATATCGTAGTTAAAAATCTGTCCACATAACGTTTATTTCACAATCATCAAACGCAAAAAACAGCTTTTCCAAGTAGGCCTCACGGCACTATTTATAGTCCCAACACGAGTTCGTAACATCCCATACGGCTTGAATTCTTGTGAACAGAACCACTTTTGTACGTGTAAGTTTCCATGTACTTGAATATGTCAAGATGTTCTTGAGAGAGACCTTCCAAGTCTAGCTTGCTATCCCAGGGAGAGAGGGGGAGTTGTTGGAGAAAACGAACACAGCTAAGAAATGACCCATTGCATCTCGTGGGGATTGCTCAAGACATTTCAGCATCTGTTTTACCCCCTGAATGATGCTTCTAGACTTTAATTTTATCAAAGCGTTAGCCTGGTATTTATCCCTACAGATTACAAATAGACTGAAGGGTTTTAAAACGTTTATTTCAAGACAATTGTGGTCTCCTGGGTCCTAATTGCACCTGTCAACAATTTGATTGTTAGCAGGGATCCCTGAGGTACATGTATATGTACTTTGCTGTAATATCTAGGTGACTAAAGAAGTATCTTCAAATTTCACTATGATTATCAGATATTTTAGCTATGTGTCAGTCCTCTACATATATATTATTTTTTTATATATACATAATTATACGCATTTATTTACAGTTGGGAAGAAATAAGATTTGAACAATTTTTATTAGTTTTATATGCCCTATGACCTTATTATCCTCCAGTGGCAAAACCCGAAATGCCTTAGATCCTGCAAATTCTCCCGAAGCATCAACTTCCAAGTGCCCTCAATCCTGCAAAATCAATTTGCAAAGAGGATTTGAGATGGTTAGAGCAAAATCGATTAATTTGTTCAAGGAATTATTGTTTGTGGATGTTGGGTCCTTGTGGCTGTTTTGCAGCTAGCTTTCTCTCATTCCAAGAGGATTTCCCAAATCTCATTTCTGAAATGTCCCCTTGCTCCACGCTGACACAAGCTGCCTTAGAGACCTTCTATCATCTTCTCAAATTCTTCATCTTTCTCGGTTTTTTTCCCACTCGCCGACGATTAGTTTCAATTTCATCAGCAAATACGAGTCCCATCATTTCCCAGATGGCATAATTTGCCTTAAGCTTTTTATTTCACTTTGTCCATTTCTGTCTGTTCTTTTCTTGTTTTTTTATATAGTTTGATTTAGTGTTGTGTGGTGGCAATAACAACATCGCCTGCCACTCTTTTCCATAATAACTTGTTTTTTTAGCTGCTCACAATGTGTGTTGGACAAATAATGTGGTGTGATCCAGCAAAATGAATTGTAGGTTAGGAATTATGAATTTGAGATTTGATCCAGAATATGTGCTGGAGTGGAATTTTCAATATTTGCATTTTTCTTTTGGCAAAAAGTTACAGGAAAACTAATCAATTTAAAATCATGAAGGGAACTGGACAAATAATGCAGTGTCTTTCTTCATGTACTGTTCCGTTACCTTGCACCAAAATTACCATTTCTGATGACTTTAATCTCCTTCGTATCAATAGTGTGCTTTCCGACAACTTAATTAAATATGGAACTCAAAACTTTACACATGTCAGCATCGCAATATTTAGTATAAATTTTGAATCCCCTAACCCAATCATTTTTGAAAATTACAGCAAAAGCAAATGATGTATAACCTTTAAGCCGGGACTATAGGCCTATAGGCGTACAAAATAACAAATGTCAACTCGGCTCCTGACAATTACAGTTGATATTATATTTCTGCAAAATTCTTGCGCTAACCGAGTTGTATAAGCCCCTCGAGGTCGTCATCAAATCCTCCCGGCCAATCACATTTTACCGCTGCTTTTTTCTCAACTTATATAAATTGTCTAAATCCTCATTTAGAACTCTTAATTTTTATTCCAAATTGCTTCTAAATGTGTCTTTGAAAGAATAGACCAACCCAATCTGTTCCCGAGTGCTTAAGATCTTTCATCGTTCATCTTCTTAACCTACTTCAATTTCAGACATTTTATCCAAAGCTTTTCCATCAGTCGAAACAGGAATCTCGCTCCGGCACTCCCGCTTTTTTTTTTTTTTTTTTTTTTTCAAGGCTTTTCCCCCTCAAAATCCCTCGGGACATTTCCAAACTGCCAGAGTATTGCCCAAAGTTGTGCCCCTCTTTTTATTAATAATTCAAATAGTTCCTAATAAATTAATGATTGGCTTCAAGAAGCTGAACAAGATTGCCTGCTTCTGAGAGAGAAGTGACTGTTTAAAGTATCATTTACTTTCTATCTTGTTTATCTCTCATTCTCCTAAAATGATGTGTCTAGACGGGCAATATTAGACGGGCAATATTAGACGTTCTGTTTTTAGTTGCTCAATTTAACAGCATATCCTAGAATGCTCTTTCAACTGTCCCAACTTTGCCCAATTGTGATGGATCCTTCTCAATCTTTATCTTTGTGTTGATGAAGCCCTATTATTGTAAAAAACAATTTGTAGTTAAATCTAAAGTCTCAGTTCTTATTTTACAAACTTTCAATATTCTTTCAATTGTCTATTCTTCAACTTTCTCTCTGGCAAACTTGACCGTATTTTGTTCCATATTTATTTTCTATTGAGTTTGACCCAGTTTTATTGGATCCAGTTTTATTGGATCTAGAGCGCCCTTTTGTGATTTTATAATTTAATACTGTTGCAATTTCTCTGGTATTATGTTCAACATCCTGAGCACGTTCCTGTTTTCACAAATTGAACCCTTTCTTTGCCAGCTTAATACCATTAAATCATTTACTGTGTACTTTGTATTGTTAATATAATTTCCTTCCTTTCATTATTTCTATATTAAGATTCCTGATCTATAACAGCCTCTTTAATTAATTTATCTGGTTTAGATTTATTCATCAGACTACCATTTCTAATCTCGTAGAGCCTTTATTTCTTGGATGCTTGGCGTCAGATCACTTTACAATTCCCCTGCTCCATTAACAACATTAATATGCAAAGGCCAAATCTAAACAAATAGCAGTTTCTCGTACCTGCCATATACTTTATCCTGATCGTCTATTTTTTTAATAATAATTTTCACCTTTTTTTTTTTTGGTGAAATTTGTCAAATTTTATATTTTTGCCATCAAAAATATCTGTTATCAAATATCAAAAATATCTTTAACCATTTTTGTTTCGGTTAAAAAGATGGTCTGCGAATAGTGACAGTAATTTTAAGAAAAATGGCATTTGCATTTTGGCAAACAAATCACAGAAAGCGGTAGAGTTTTGAAGAAAACGAATCTGACATCTTGGAGCCATCATTGACCAAAACAAATGCCCAAATGCATTATCTTAAAAGCACAGTTTTGTTTTTTTGGAGCATTGAATATCTTAAAGCACAAATGCAGAGTGTTTTGTTTCCTTCTAGTTTAGGTGCATAATTTGAAATATCTACACGTATGTCACAGATTAGCGAACCCCATTCCCCCCCCCCCCCCCCCCCCCCCCCTCCTTCAAAAAACACACACGCGTATTCCACAGCTGCAGCCATGAAATTCAAATCAGTCCTCTTCTCCTAATCAAGCAATGAATATTGTAATTGATTCTCTCTCATGAGAATGGTGCGTGTAGTGTCGCTTACAGTATAAAACACCACAATTTAACTCATTGAATGGTTAGAGATTCGGGGCTGAGATTAATAGGAATTGCAGAATAAGTAAAATTTTTAATGGCGTTTTAGAGTCCATTCATCTGTGCTTGCTTAGCGTGCTATTTATGTTAATCGCTGTATTGTTTTTGTGGTTTTTTTGCAACTATTGCTGGAATGAGGGGACTGAATCGGCTCGCGTCGTCTCGTGTTTTTTATTTGCATTTAAATAACACATTTTTGCTTAGAAAACAATCCTGATTTTTTTAAAAAGTGGCAAAATATTTTTCTTTTTTGACTGACATTTTTAAATTTTGTTTCTAAAAATACTGAGATGGTTTCACAGTCTCTTTCCTATTTTTTTTTGCAGTTTTATTTCAAAAAAACAAACAAACAAACACCAAGAAAATCACCAGAACACTCAATTTTCTATAGTTGCAAAAAACACCGGCGTGGGGCTTGGACCTGCAACCTCCAGATTGCTATTCCGGTGCTCTACCAACCCAGCTAGCCGGTCTTAAATGGGTGATATCTTATTTTGTCCACGACTTTGTTCATCTGCACAAGTCAGAAACCATCATACACATGTAATGCAATGTAGCTGGGATTAAAGCTGAGATTACTGGGATTAAAGCTGAGATTACTGGGATTACTGGGATTAAAGTTGAGATTACTGCTATGTAGCTAGGATTACACCCAAAGTGTCTTTGTGCTCATCAACTACCCCCGTAGTTGTACAAACGTAGGGTTTATTTTCACTAACCCCATTTTGGTCTCCTGTCTGCACCTATTTTTAACCACACTTTCCCTTTGTGCCTTTCTCTTTCCGTCAACTTGACTTGTTCCTGTTTCCACACATCTGTTTTCATTTCCGTAAGATTCTCTTCGGCCTAAAGCATTGCAGAAGATTTCAAGACGATGGCTCAAGAAAAACAAAATCCCTGAACTTTAAGTGTGGGGGAGATATAAAAACAAATTGATTTTTAATTGGCCGCGGTGTGAGTATTGAAAGACAGTTTGGTCCAATGCCAAAATGGCCGCGAGCTACAAGCTATTGTTCATCAGAGTTTGAGTAAAAATTTGAGTAAAAAGCATGATTTATGTAAATCGCTACCCAAACAGCCTGCCTTTGTCGTTTTGCTAAATCGGACAGTACTCTCGACAAGAGACGCAATCATCTCGAGCGAGGAAAAAGAGACGGTTATATACATGTAGCTGTCTAGAAAAGAACATAAATCTGAGGATTCAAAGATCAAGATCACTTAGAGATTCAGAGACTTTATGAGATGGCTTTGATTCTTAAAATCTTGCAAAATTACATTCAGCTGAACTCGCATAATTTCAAAACCCAATTATAAGGACGGCACTTCAAGGAGTTTTTTTCTAACAATTCCTTTTTTTCTAACAATTCCTTTTTTTCTAACAATTCCTTTTTTCCTAACAATTCCTTTTTTCTCGACCATATATTGCTTGTGCCTTCGTCCTTGTGAAATGCAGACTATTCACAATACAGTAGGGCTGGCAATATTTTATTATTTTCGTAGTAGATTTGTTTTCCCGCGATATCTCCAATATGGCGATAAAATCAGCAAAAAATTATAGCATGAACAAAATTAAGGCATGAAAATATTCGCGAAAGGTACACTCAAACAGTTTTCGAACACCGCCAAAGTTAAACCGCCATGATCGTCCATCAAACACGCTGCGGCGTAGGTACTTTTTTTTTTTCGCGATAGCGCCATTATGGCGATAAAATTGGCGAAAAATTAAGGCATGAAAAAAATGTCGCCAAAGGTACGCTCAAACAGCTTTTGAACACCGCCAAAGCTTTCTGTAAATACCGCCATAATCGTCCATTAAACACGTTGTCTTTTTTTCATGTTTTATTTCCTACGTGCGTGCGTGAACCGGTAATAAAGCAACCATCCGAGGTCATAGCACTTTAGCCATGTGCTGCACATACATAATACATAACATTCTCGGCCAATCGCAGTCAGCTCAGGACCATGCGTGCGTTATGTTGGTAAATGCCATGCCACACCACGCATGGCCGGCTAGGTTTATTATTCATCATTGCTGAAGGATCATTGGGCACAATGACTGCCGGTTCCCTGCTTTTAGACTTATACGTGGATAAAAGTTTAAAACACAAGTATCGCCCTTGTTTTTTAAGGAAAATGCGAGTCACGAAAAAATCGCCGATTTCAAAAACGATATCGGCGATATGCCGATTTTTTTAAATGTATTAAAATGTATGCGATTTCGAATGAAGCTGAAGTTAGCCACACATTTTCAGATTCCTAAAATGTGCTTTTGTGTCTCTTGCTCTGGATAGTCAAACTCAAAATATTGAGTGATTCTGTGCCCTTGGGCAAGGCACTTTATCACAATTTGTGGAGCCTGTGAGGGCAGACAAGGTTGTATATTAATTGTTCATTTGGAAAAATGGTAATGAGATGCGTTTTGCCCAGGGTGTTGAGATTGTTGCTAGAGTGTACACTGAGCCTGATAAACAAGGGTAATAATGACGAACAGTTCTCCTTGATCAACAATATTGGTGGGTTTATTTTTATGTTTCTGGTATTTATTTTATCCTTGCAGAGAAACAATTACTCTACCCATACCAACTTGTTATAATCTGATGACTTCAATGCATACTCAGGTAGTCAGGTTGCATTAGTAAGATTATAATTACCGGTAGTAAGTTTATAATTAGTAAGATTTCTGGAATCTAGACATTTCCAGATGTTTGTTTTTTCGATATTTTTGAAAGGTTTCGGTAATAGTATCTGGGAAAAGCACCTCAGTCCTTTGTCAATATTACTTCGCCTAAGCTCTCTGATTACAGATAAATTGTAAATTTGAGTCCTCATTAGGCTGTTTGATTACATCTCAATCAATTAAGAAGAGCCACCACCCACTTGTTGAATAATACGAATATCGTCTTGCAGCAGGTGTTAGGAACTCGCTCGATTGCCCTAAACCAACTTATTCTCTGGATGTTTTTTTTGGCCGAAGTTCGTAACAAATAAGAGAGACGTAATCCAGTAATCACAGCTTAGATCTTTCCCTGTTGGAATCTCAAGTTGCAAGTTGATGGAAAACAAAATCCCCAGCAGTCCTTTTTTTTTCTGCCGTAAATTATCCAAACATTTTCCAGCACTTAACAACTCTATAGAGCACTTTGCCATCCCCTTGCCTCATGAACCGCCTCACCTTTATCACATTAGGATACATTTCTGTTTGTTCAGCCCTGATTAATAGGATTAAATAGTAACATGATTCCACTGTCTCTAGATACAACCACTCAGATTTGTTATCATTATACATTGACTTCCACTATTCATGACTCTTCTCAGGATGATTTTTAAGAGACTGTTTATAAGTGAATTCCTGCAACATGATAACTCCCCGGAGTGTGGCTCCCAGGAAATACTGTCAGAAATACAGTAGGAACCACGAACAAGCAATGCACAATGCATAGCATTTTTGCTGCTAACCCATTTTTGCTGATCAACTCTTTTCTGTGGTTAGCTGTTTTCTGTATTAACAGTTCCGCCAGTTTCTTGTAGTAATTTTCCATTTAAAGAGATTATCTTCTTCCATTTGCACATTCAACCGTGCTCTCTCTAGTTAGTATTCCAAACGATGAACCTCTTTTTCTCATTCTCTTCTCTCGACTCAAATATATCTTTATTCACCATGGCCCGCTACATTCCTCGTTATAGGTCAAATTAGTACTGATTTAATCATTGAACCCATTTCTCTTCATTGTCCAGAGCCAGTCACAGATCTCATCTTTCATTCCATCTCTTTCAGACACATGTCTTAAATAATAAGAAGCTATAAACTTGTTGACAGGTATGCAAAGCTCTAGCAGGAAATCAGGAACGGGATTTGCAAGAAATCTTATTCCTGTTTTGACCTCGGATGTCATTTGCGTATAAATGAACTCGTTTGGGTTAAGAATGCCAAGTCTATTCAGTAATTGTATCTGACATTTTGAATATTACACAAGTTCCGCTAAGATTAGAAGACCTAGTTCTTGAATTCGTTCAAGGTAGTCTCTGATTTCAAAAGGGGGTCGTATTGTCTCTTAACAACTTTGTTCAAATCTCAGTATTTTTCTTAACATTTTTGCTTTTCAATAGCCTATGATGTGTAGTAGATGAAATTGATTATCCATTCGTGTTTTTGTCTTAATACTTTTATAGATTAATGTACAAAAAATCAAATACGACTTTCACAGCAAAATTGTCCAATGAAAGGAAACAATATATCCTTCTAATTTGAACGGAAACTTGGCTCCTCCGTTCAATGTTTGAGAAAGAAACTAGGTTTTGTGCTAGTTCTCTGTTGCAGTACCTACATTGTAGATATAGAACTAAAGGATATTCCAATAGCTTATTCCAATAGCTTATTGCACATGCTGCATATCTTTAGAGTTCCTTGCCTGGAGCTTGTTTTCATCCAATCTACGATCTGGCCGGTTTTCAGGAGGAGTGTTATATTCCTGCCTTCTTTTTTCCTAAGTACCTGCTCTTCTTTGTAATTTCTCTTGTAGCCTGTACCTAAAGTGGCTTTTAGCCCGGTTTATGGCAAATATGCATAAAACAGTCAAGTAAATTTTACCTCGACTGCCTTGCCCCAAAACTGTTAGTAGTATAGTCTAAGTCACACGCACCCCGTTTGGATGAGCAATAGGTACAGCGCATGCGCGCCAATAGAGCTCATCGGTATTTTTTTTATGGGGGGGGGGGGCTGTCTTTGCGCCATGTACTTTTTTTTAATTTCTTTTTTGTGTGATTTCTTTTTTTGCGCATGCGCTGTACTGATTGCTCATCCAAACGGGGTGCCTGTGACTTATATTATACTACTACTGTTCTTAAAGCAACAAGCAAGATGTCCAAACAAACTGTGTTTCCCATCATATATCTGCCATCACAGCCACAACTTTGTGGTTTCTCTTCTTCTTGTCAGTGTCATTCACTTGAGAAAGGTTCTCATCAAATCGATCTTCTTTTCTTTTTCTGGCATCTATATAGACCAATCTGATCTTCAATCCACATTGTCCTGAAATCTCATCTCCCAATCTAACCCCCATCTGACATTTTCATCTGTTATTGATTCTTGTGGCTTTCCTCTATAATCTTTTGAAAGCTGACTTAGGTGATTTCCTAAGAGGGCCGCATATGACTGCTCGGCATTTGGTGAGCTCTCTTAGGCTGTGCAAGAATTTCATAGCTACGGCTTGAAGCCACTACTCATAGGCATGTGTGTTACTACCATCCATAACTAAGTAATTTGGATAAAGCCAACATCACACTCAAGACATTTTGTGCTGAAACAAAGTCCAAGTCCATTGCTTTCTCTCTTTCACTATTTCCCTGAGAGTAACGATAGTTTGTCTTATAGTCACCCTTCCAATGATTATTGTTAATGAGTTTACCAGGCACTGTTCAATACGCAGGATTAAACAACAACACAATTATTGCCATGTTGTCATTTTGGCTTTGGTTAGTCAAGCTGCAAATTCTTTAACAAAATTGAATAAATCTTTCTTTGCCATGATGTTAAAGTTTTATTGACAATTTTAATAGGAGTCAGTGGTAATGGTAAAGGGCAGTTATTAGACCTTTTTAATTGTCTACAGATGAATAAATATATCATTTTGTTGAACTTGTCTTGAGTTTCACTTCAAGAAATCTATCTGTAATACAAATTGAGTTTGTAATACAAATTGATCAATCAGTACATCAGTAGATTGCAGATATATTAATCTGTACATCAATCAATCAGTCAATCAATCAGTCAATCAATCAATTAATCACTACATTAGTCAGTCAACAGAATAATAAATTAATCAATCAATCCTTACGTCATTCATTCAATAGATCAATCAATCAATCAATATATAAATATTTCTATCAATTCTTAATCAGTTAATTTACCCTAACCCCACAGGGTGTGTGAAAAAAAATATTGGAATATTTAGGACTGTAAGACTAATAGATAACTCAATAGATCAATCATGAAGTCGATTGGTAACAAATAATAAATTGTTTATTTATTAAAAAAATCAGTTAATCTACCAGCCACTCTACAGCAAGTTATTCATCATTGTTTGTTCAAAAATTAACTAATTATTGAATCAGATAAAAGGGGCGCATCTAGGTTTTAACTAAGAGGGGGGGGGTACTTGAGCGTGCCGAAGGCTCGCCTTGCTAAGGGGGTTCAGGGCATTAAACCCGTAAAGCATGCCCCCCATACAATTTTCACTGGGCAGCCCAAGGTTTTTTTTTAAACCCCCAAACCCCCTCCCCCCAAAACCCCTCCCCCAAAAACCCCTCCCCCCAAAAAAACAAAAAAATTCTCTCCGCCCACCCCCCCCCCCCCCCCCCCCCCGGATCCGCCACTGGATAATGACATAATGAAATAATCAATCTTTCTCGCTCATCTCTACAGAAAAGGTAAATACAGCGTGAACCCAGGCAGTTCAGATGAGGAGGAATTTGAGCCTCGGAGCACGTCTCGTCCAAGTAGCATGTACAGTGAAGATAGCAAAGGAAGCAAAGACTCCGGTGGGGATCTCCTAGCATCTAACTCCCCACCCCCAGGGGATGAACGAGACACAACCCTTACTAATACCAGTGGGGGTGCCAAGAGGAAAGGTTTTGTAGTCAATCCTGACTATTTGTGAGTAGCGGGCACGTAAAATCAAAGCAATATCTATCTTCTTTTTGTTGTTTTTTGGTTTTTTTGTTCAATTAATTAAGCAGGTGCCTATTATGTGAAATGTTTTTATGGTGTTCAGTGGGGATGACTAATTTAGGTTTATGTTTTGAATGTGGTCCTTCTACACGGGTTGTGTGTTTTCACTGCTTCAAATCTTATGAAAAGGAATGAGAATTAGCATCCTGAGGTGAGTTGGTAAACAAAAAGCCAAATGATCCTTTCATGTCTAAGAATTATGTTCTCATTGTCTACCATTTTTGGCAAACTCTGACATATTAATCTTTGGGAGATATATCAAGTGAAAAAAAAACTACACGTGTTAAGAAATGCACTCCAATCATGTGACTTTTATTTCTCTTATTATGACTGGTAAAATATCGCCCTCGAAGAAAACAAATTGTTTCATTACATATTTGGAGATTTTTTTTATCTGAATGAATCTTGCTCTTATATCTACACAAATGAAGAGTTGTTATTTATTGATGGAAGAATTGGTGGGGGGGGGTATAAGCTCCGCCTACTTTAAGACGAAACAATTTAAAAGTTCAAATATCGGCGTAGGATTTGTGTGATGCTAAATTTCGATTGTTTGTCTGTGTACAGATGTACAAATTCTCCTGCTTATTTCTTTACTTCCAAGGCCAATAAATAAGACAAGTTACCCCTTTTTAGATCGTTTCTGCTGACTTACTGTTCCTCTCTGACATTGGACTTTGTTAAAAAGGTTAAAACTATAAGACTGCTGCTGAAGGGATTCTGTAAAAGTAAAAAACGTGAAAATGCTGAGCATTATTTATGTAAATAATTGTAAATTTGTGTACAGTTTAAAGTGAATTTTGGAAGCCAGGAAGTGAATCTATGCATGCCTATTGATAGTTATATTGTAAGTATTGTTGTGAATGTCTGTAAAGTATGTGTTCGGGGAAAATGACTAAAAATGCTGGAGGATCAAGCTTTTTATCGCAAATCTGCCGAAGAAATTGTTTCAGAATGCCGTGTCCGCTCTCAATTTTAGTAAACGAAAAAAAAGTTATGATGGATAAAAGCTTCTGTATTAAGAAAAAAAGACGATTTGGCATTCCAGTTTGATCTTTCAGGAGGCTGTAGTTGAACTAAGACATTGACTTGGGTAGGGTTCGAACCTGTGACCTGCAGATTAGTTCATTTGAATGAAATAAATGTTGATAAAATCTATACTATATGAGTAATACAAATGTATAGGTATTTACTTACAAACACGATAATGTTAAGTGGTATGTATTTAAGGTTTAAAGGTATGTATATTAATTTAACAGTAATTTAACCCACTGTCAATCTCTATTTACATGCTTGATGTTCTCTATATGATTGTGGAGACTTCTGAATGTCCTTTAAAGAGATCGTATACGTTTGGTAATTACTCCAAAAATGTATGGCAATAAAAACCTACTTGGTAAGAAGTACAGCAGCTTTGGATAGTATAATGCATTTTTAGAAACTTTTCACTTCGAAGTACTGCGGTTATGGAAAAAGATATCACTTTTTATCCCCAAAATTTAGAATCTGAGAAGCGTTACTGCAGTGACGTTTCTCAGAGTGTGTATTCCAATGCAGATAATTCTTCCTGCGTAGACATAACCGCTTCAGATTTTCGGCCATATCTCAAAATCGCTACCACCTTTTGAAATGAAATTTTTACAGGTTAGTTTTATGGTATATATCTATAACTATATAGGATTAAAACAAACAATTTCTTCATCTGAAGACTAATAAAATGTTCTTATGTCTTATGTCTAATTATGTCTAATTACCAAACGTATACGATCCTTTTAACTCCAACAAACCAATTAGTTATTATATATACATGTACAGTGTGTGATGAACATGGATGAATCGAGTTGTTATTCATAATAGAGTTGGTGTTGTATTTAGATTCCTATGAAATTCAAACCTTTTTTACCTTGTATGTATTTAGATTCCAACTTTAACCTTTAACAGGTCAATTCTGTGCAAGCTATGCGCATTACAACCAATAACTACTTATGATAGTTTGTAATTCACAGAACACCGTTGTTAACATTTGTTTTTAATGGTTTAAATCTCGCCATATTTGAAGAGAAGCATGTATGCCATATTAGTATTCTGTGTAAACTTGTTGGTTGGAAGTGAATTTATCAGGGCCGCTTTCATCCACAGTATGTTTCAGAATGTCTTTTCACTTCTTGTTATCTGGCTACTCAACCCAGGTAGAGTTATGTAATAGTTGTTGTTCAGAAGGGGTGCTAAGATGTTAACCCTTTAACCAATGGGTTGCAACAACTTTCAAAACACTTCAATATTTCCCATACAAGGACATTATCTCCTTTCATTAGCACATGCATGATGATAGATCACTAACTGTGCTATGGGGCCAATTTCATAGAGCTGCTAAGCAAAAAAAATTGTTTAGCACAAAAAGTCTTGCTCATTAAAAACAGGTTACCATCCAAAATTATATGTGTTTTTCATGCTAAGCAAAAAAACAGCTGATTATCAATCCAAAACAATAAAGATCACGTGCAAATTTGGTCTGTAACCTTGTTTTTGCCAAGGACAAATTGTCATGCTAAGCAAATGTTTGTGCTTAGCAGCTCTATGAAATTGGCCCCTGTACTGGTTGATATTCTAAACGATCAACCTCTATTTCTTAATTTCTTCTCTCTCCTCGACTAGTAATAACCAAACTTCATGCAAGTCAGCATTTCACAGGACACCGCTAAGACTATACGCTCGCCGCAGAACCACGTGTGATGTGGTTGTAACTTGTATTCATAACACTTGCATTGATTCCTTGTGGCGTTTCCAAATATTTAGAATTGGTAACGTATCCATCTCTGCCGTAAGTTACTGATAGGATCATATAACTCATGTAACAACTGTATACGCGCATTATTATTATATTGTATATAGTTACTTACTCATATGAATAAATGAATATCCGTCAATGCGAAACAGTTTTTCTAAAAGATACTGGATGATTTTATCGTTGAACTTTCAAGATCGTTGAAGTCAATTGGATCTTTAGTATTTATTTATTTATCCACAATATAGAGCACTTCAAGCCAATATAGGAGACTTTATCTTTGGGGAGATGTTTGTAAAATGCCTCCCATTTAAAACAAAAATACAATTCTTTGGAGTAACGGCAAATGCATTTTCTCTCAAAACCTTTCCCAAGGTCGGAAACACTTACGGTAGAAATCGTTTTTGCCTTTTAAAGAAAAACAAAATGCAATCCCAGATGCAATAAAACGGAACCGTTCTCGCTGCTTTCTATAGGTTGAACCTTCAAGCAATATAAAGCGTCTGTAGTGCAGCTTGCGTACAACGTACGAAATAAAAACCAAGTTTGATCCAGTCGAAGGATAATTCATTGCAATATCTACCTATATTCATTGCAATATCTACCTTTATTCATTGCAATAACCACCTATATGCGTACGTCTATTAAAAGTATTGCAGCCGCTCAACCATTCATCAATTCGGATGTAGTTTTTGGGAAAAATCTTACCTTGCCGCTACTCAAGATTCTGACGTGCGACATAATTATATTTTTCCTTTTACTTATCAGTTCAGCGATCGAAAGAATTACTGACATGTTCTGAGAAAAAACGACGGGATTGTGAAAACCTGACTGTTTATTGCGCGCTTCATTTTGAAGTGGACGTGCTGTTTTTGTTTGGGGGTGAGGCCAGGTGGAAAGGAGTGGGGGGTGGTTAAGACTGGATTGGCGGGTTACACACACGCACACAATCTAGCCTGTTTTTCTAAAGTTTGGCTAGTGGTTTGTGCATCCAACTGGAAATCTGCTCGCTAAAAACGAACCACTTAAAATTAACTTAAGATTCCATTAATTTTGTGTTTTAGTTTTCTTCCATAATATCTTCTTCTTGTAATTGTTGTAACGTTAACATTTATTCTTCTTCAGTTCTTCTTCTTACATTATATTCCACAATACAAAATAATATAAAAAATAAATAAATAAATAAAAAATACATGTATAGTTATAACATGTGTGGTAAAGTGGGTATTTAAAATGATCAGCTTAACGAATTCCATACTTTCGGGTTTGTTTTTTTTTAAATAAAAATTCGAACACTTTTTCATTCTTGGAACTTTGCCGGGGTATTGGTCGTGCGTCACCTAACTACCGGGACGTGGCTGAGTGAGCAAGCCGACAATTACGTCGTATCGCCCCACGGGGGCTGATGTAATACACGCTGGATTAAGCATGCGTCTTCGTTCAACTGTGGGTGCTGGAATAAATTATACGCATCTTGAACTCTATAATAAACGGAGAAGAAAATGACATTCTATTTTTAATGTCGTGTACATCGATGAATAATCATTCAACAGTTGATCGATTGACCTCTGAACTCGAAGTTTCGTTTATTATAAGCCAGAAATAAAATCACCAGACATTCAGTTCATTAACGTAGGACTACTTTGTTCAAAAATGCTTTCATTATCTCGAGTATTTTTAGTTTGTTTTTGTTTTGCAGTCGGGTAATTCATGCCTTGTCAGGAAGCAATATATACAAGTTTAATGATGTATATTGAATATTGTAGGCGGCATATACTCTAGCTTCTACAGAATACGACGGTACTATTCCTTCTTCCATGTCATGATTCAGCCATAGAGAACCGTTCTCTATGATTCAGCTACGAGGATGGCACTTGGGTGGTATTGAATTTCAAAGTAGCCTTTGCAATTCGGTTCTCAATGTTTGTTTTTGTTCTCCCAACACCGGAAATTTGCTTGAAGACTGTGCAAGTAATGAATGTTATCTTAAGGGATGTTGGTGTTTTTTTCAATATCGTTTTTAAATTCTACTAAATTTGTTTAAAGGTCGAGTCAATTTGAGGCTTAAATAATTTATTTGTTTTCACAATGTTAGGGAATAAAAGAGGCATTAAAATCTGTCTGTTGCAACCATTAAAAAAATCATATTTGAAACCGACAAACAGATGTTAACTTCGTTCTCTTGATTTTCTTCTCCAAAACATCAAACTTTCCCCTTTGAAGCAAATCACAGACAAAAGATTGTCCAGGTACAAACGTACGTTGTTGTATATTTTCAAACATTAGCAAGATCGTCTGCTCACAGATCGTTCAAACAATCAGGACAAGTCTCCATCTGCGCGCAGAACGTTCGACCAATCAGAGAGCTCGATACCACCTGTTGAATGCGGGCACACTTTACAGTAGTTAAAACGAATACACATTATGCAAAACTGGAAGAATGTACACAATTTAGTCGCCATTGCGTAACGGTTTCGTGTATCGCATGCTTAAAAATAACTCGTTGTGGCCGAGGAATACTGTGTCTTTATTTTCTGCGAAACAACAACACGCATGTCCTGGATCCATGGAGCTAGTTAAAGTGGGTTTTTACCGCCAGAATACTTGCTGTTTTGCGAGGGTTTTTAGCCACGTGTAACCAGCGTGTAACCTAAGTTAGTCTGGCCTAGCCGCCGTGAGGCCTCATTCTAAAATAACATGGTCGATGTTTATTGACTTAGTTTCAAACTGAACCGAGGAAACTGGGATTATCTTCTTACAGACACGGACCATGTTTTTAATTCCTCCGTTCATTGACCGTACCATGCTTCGACAACTGCTACCAGAGCTTGCAAATGTTATTACCTTGGACAAAACGGTGTGACTTGGCCATTCAAGTTTTGAGAAGAGGAGGTCTCGGAAGGCATTTCGCACTTCTCAATGGTGGTCTATTGAATACAAGACGCAAGATAATAGTTTAAGCATTCATCGTCCCGGTGAGTTGGCAATTTTATTCTTATCTGCAATTTAATTTAGGATATTATTTTTGTTTATCAAATTTAAATGTCTTAAAAGGATTTTTAGAATTTGTTGGTCATTGTTCGGAGAAGGGGAAAGAATCCTATATCTGGACATCGAATGTTATGCTGAAAAGGTCCTAGCTTTAACACAATGTATGCTTAATTTAGGGTTAGAGAAAACTGTTTAGGAATAAGAAACTTTCCTTGACCAATACTTTTTTTGTCGTGGCCCATAACTGTTAGATTTTTCCTCCATGGTTTTACAGTGATGTCCAGATATGGAATTCTTTCCGGTAATTGATATGATAGTTCAGTGTCCCACACTGATTTGCGAATTGCATATTGAGATTATATGAGGCAAGTCCTCCCCGTATTTTCATTTTAGTTTGAAATTGTTTTTATGGGCAACAAAAAAGGTTCGATCATGTTTTTTTTCTACATCGGAAATGCTGCATAATTACTATAGTAACTCCTATTCATTTTATTTGAAATACTTAGTCCTTTTCCATAACCAGAAATTGTAAATAATGACGTATGCATTTAAAAGTAGGATACACCATTTGCAGACATCAAAACATTTTACTACCGAATTAATAAGAAATATCTGACTCATTTGAAAGTAAAAAATGATTGTAGGCATCCAGCAAAATGATTGTGCTAGGTATCCATTAGCATAAATACAAGCTGCAACTGCCCGACGTTGGTTACAAATGAAAGCCGTTGTTTGTTTGATTTGCTTTTTTTCTCAGCATTTATGATTGTAAAACTTTAGACAGGTTAGTTAAACGATATTTACTATAAAATCCACCCCCCAAAAAAAAAATTAAAAAAAAAAAAAAAAAATAAATAAAAAAGAATCCACCCATTCCTGATATTAATTCAAGCAATTACCAATTGTATACTATATATACTACCTTTAAACAGTATACGGTTAATTCCGTTAACGGTAATTTAAATTCACCCCTCCAAACAAATCCAGTTTTTACTTCCGATTATTGTACGCACGTATGCCGACCTGTACCTGTGCACCATCGTACCCCTCGTACCCCTGGCGTTTTTACCTCTGTGATGCAAAAATAATCACGGATTTGGGGCGTCAAACCCGCGAAACTCGATCGATATTCGACCATTTTGTATACATCAGTAAATTAAATTGAAAAATAATGTCACTGCTTTGCACTCTCTGTTTACTTTATACTAATAATCTGAAAACTACCGGACTAGACGAATGTGAGATAACTCGATTTTGCATTTCTGTAAATCTTATTGCATGCGCTTTAATTTCCCTAATGCCCATCATACGTTACCCCAGGCAGTGACAAATAAATATACTTTGTCAGACAACCGGAAAACGGTTGCGCAATCCGCATTAGTCACGACCTAGTTATTTTGCATGCATGATAACATTTATGTGACGCTATTTTCTGACGCGGGGTAATATTTCGATATTTACACAACCTTTTGTGAGCACATTACATTCGTGAAACAGTATTAGTTACCAAGTACAATGTTAACTGTACATGTAAGGTCCACAGCCGATAGCTGCTCGAGCAATTAGCACAAACATGAAACGGCTGGAAATTCTACCCCCAGGTGTATTTTAGTTCGCGGGTCATATACAGAAGAATTTATCCTCAAAAAGGAAGACCGAGAATTTCCGATTTCAAGATGACTAAAACGTGATCTCCAGTTCATCTCCATGGTTTCAATTATACACCCCCTCCATCCAGCGAATCCGATGCGGAATTGTAGGTAAAAGAGAAAATAGCGGAGGAACCACGAACTGAAAATTGAGACTTTGCTTTGGGCGCGTCCTTGTTTCTCTCTGATGGTCAAAGTTTTCTCTTGCTAGCCATCTTGCTAGCCTGTGGTGAATCGTAGAATTATAATGTGGCATTAGAAATAGGTTGGCTTTAAATTCTCCCCCACCATAATTATATTTTGTTCTTCTCTTTTTAAGATCTATTATATATTCAGCTGTATTATATAATTTCATGTCTTCTTCTTATTATTAGTATTCCGTTATTTATTTATTTATTATTATGGTAGCCTATAGAGCATGTGTTCGATACAAATAATAGGCGAGGCTCACAACTTCAAGGGACGTCGTGTACGTGTCCTTAACAAATAATTTCCTCCAAAAAGATATTAAATGGCCATGAGTTCCTAAAAATAAACACTTCAATGTGACAAATGAGATATTTGTTCTGGTAAACGAGACATTGGCTGATTGATTAACGGTCGAAACACTCTCCATGCACATCGTCATCCTTGGATATTTGTCATCTATATATATATACTTCCCCGGAGCTGGTTTGTTCTTGATTGGTTGCAGTTGATCAGACTTTGTTTTGTACCCAGGTCCATCCTTCCGTATTCCCCAACTCTCTCATGATGCCACGTTACAACCAACTCGGTGCAATTATCCGTGAACAATTATTCCTAATGACTCTCTGTACTAATGCTAACTTATCTAAATGTTACCTTTTGAATGTGATAACATATTGGCACCGCCTCGTATAAGCGACTAATAATGCGACATGTCTAGACCATAATCACACGGGAGTGAGCTTATAATGGCGTTAAAACTATAAGGGCAGTGGCTCCGGGGTAGACGTACTTCAAGTCACACTCGAGGAATTTTAAATTGGAAATACTGTCGTCGCAAGGAGGTAGCCATCAGTTGATATGAAATTGAAATTACCTTAAACGATGTTGAACTGGAGAACAGGTGTTCCATTCAGTTTGACAACCATTAATGGGTTTTTTATTAAGAAGGAGGTGATTACAATTATTTCAGGACACGAACCGAGCGAGATGTTTTTTTACAGTATAGGCTTTAGATTTTTGCATTTTAAACTAGCTCACTACTCATCATCAAAAGGTCACAACCGTCACATTCTTCGAAAGATTTGTTTTTCCATGACGACAATAGACCTTTTAACCCTAAAAATATAATTTATGTAAATGAGCCCCTGAGGCGGAAGTGAATTGCGGTCCCATTGAAAACTTGCAGGGGTCTAATCATTCCGGTCATTTTCTATAAATTTGCCAAGGATTTTTTTCTTTTTTTCTTGAGAGATGCTTTTAAAATCGTCATAAGTAATATTATCCAACATGAGCTGTTTTGTTTATGCACAAAATATAAAAGTTAAAAACGATTTTTAAAAAGGGGGAAATAGCAAGGCTCCTTTCTGCAACAGTGTCCAAAATAACATGTGTACGTCTGGGTATCACCATACATTAATGTTGAGCTGATTCGCGACGGGTTGGCCGCGCCTAGCGTCGCGTACCGGCAGGTATTACAGTGCCGTTCGTGCACAATGTACCGCGTATCGCCGTATGATGAATGGTACCCCGAATTACACAGGTATATTTTGTTCCACTCGTGCGGAAAGGAGCCCTGTTATTTTCACTTGACATCGTGCGCACGGAACGAAATATTTTATTTTGTGCATTAAAAATTCCAATTATGATCGAGAGTTTTACTAATGACGAATTTAAAGGTTTTTTTCGATAAAATAAAAAGCGAGAAATCCTGGACAAATTGATATAAAATGACCCGAATGATTGGACCCCTGCACATTTTCAATGGGGCCGCAATTCACTTTCTCATGACAGGCCTCATCTACATAAATTATCATATTAGGGTGGAAAAGGTCTATATACCAACATTATGTTATGCCTGTGACGTGAGTGGATTTTTGTTCACTACTGTTCACCCTATAACAGCTATCTTTCAAACCCCTATCCGGCCAACACCATCTTTACACCAAATCGCCATTTTGTAACGAGGGGGAGACTGCACTCGTAAAACAAACCAGCACCAGTGTTTTCACTATAGGATAATTATTGAAAAAGCTCGGCTGCATGGCTTTGCCTATCAAATCTCAGCCTCTATGTAAATCCTAAACTTCAAAGGTCATATTGCGCCTGACACGGACGGATATTAACCCTAACAAGAGTGTTTATTCCACCTGTACACAAATAATCATGACATCCACGCCAAATGACCACGTCTGGTGTAACCATAGAGCAAGGATGGTGTAACTGTTCAATGTTCATTTCTCTATTGGTTCAAGTCTCTATTATTATAATCCTTTGTCATAATCTATAGAACATACGATATCCCGCTTTCGAGCAAAACTAATCTTCATGTCGCGGGCATAACTTGATATACGCGTAAACCCCCACCTGCAATTTATATCGAGACGCTAATTGATTGGTTTTCAAGGTGTATCTGGTTGTTTGTTTGGTTTTGTTATACAATCTTGATTAATAGTTGTTCGTTATTGAGTTCCCCCATCCAGTGGTTTTTATGGTTTGTGCGGGCGGGGCAAGCGTCATCAGACTCGGAAGTTCAGCTTTATTTTGGATAAAATGAAGTTGATAAACAACAATGATATACTACGAGATTCATGCCATAATAGTTCGTCTCCGAGCCCATTTCAATAAAAGAATGTCAACCTTTCAAGTCTTTTCTCTGCCGTGACTTGAACTATAACTTCCCTTTCGCATCCATTTGTCAAGATGTCTTGAATAAAGTCGATCGTTGAGTGGTGAGTTAAAATACGTAAAAGCTTTGCCCTGTCTGATCTATGCGTTGTGTAGCAATATCATAAAACAGTCATAAAGGTAGGAATAGATCGACACTTTTCTGAATAGATGGACACTTTTCTGAATAGATTGACGCCACGAGAGAAGTTTAAACTGAAGTATTGCTATTATAAGTTACGACGAAAGACTGAAGTGTTTATTGATCGTGGATGTTCACGCATGATATATAGACACACGTTGTTTCAATTTACCCCCTATCTGCCTAGTTTATTAATACTCTGCAGGGATACACTAATCACCAGGTACGCCATCTGTTGTTTGTGCCATAGTCAGTATTTTGTTTTAGTATGCATGAAGGAATAACTAGCGAAGCCGACATAAACAACAACCTTATCTGTAGGGGAGACTACAGTGTTATGCCACAAGATACGACATGTTGACGTAGTCTCTATTACCAGTCCACGAATACGGCTATTGGGATATGTGATATCTCGAATTCCCTTGTCAGCCTTAAGACAATATTTGCTTATTTCTAACATGAATATAAAGGCATCAATCTTTGCTTGAGGTCACTAGCCGATTCCTTGTGGTGTTCTTGCTATATTCGAGCTCATTCATATATTTAGTATGTGAGCTACGATGGACTTGGAGTATCCCAAGATGGACCTCGTACACAGGTAACAAAAACATCCTCGCGAAAGACTATAGCCTCGAGGTTATAGTCCATGGAGAATGGCTTCTTCCGTGGTTATACGTGCTACACCAATTCGGCACTGCATTATGACTGAGTCTCTGCCGGCAAAATACTTGGTTTTTTTTAAGCAAGGACTCTCTTGTTTTCCCAGGACATCTTTCGAATCAAGCGACAAGGATTCGGAATTGTTTTCCCAACAGCGCTGACTCTTTGTAACCAGTCTAGCGGCACATATCTGAAACCCAAGGGGGGGGGGGGGGCTTTCTGATCATTTTCGCCTCGATGAAGGCATCTTGAGAAGAAGAAAATCAAGATTGTCTCCAGCGTTGGAGAGGCTAAATCTCAAGGCGGCTAGAAATGGCGACAAGGCCAAATGTTGGTTCCTACTAGTTGCCCGCTGTAATAATTTAGCTCAAGACAGTTTTTGGTTGGATTGGTGTTTTGTCTTTTTTCAGCAGAAATGTATCAGATAAAGTTTGCATAATTTTTTAATAATAATTTATTTCTTATCCGAATTTGGAGTGCATGTACAAATTACTGGGAAAGTTACAACCCATTAGATGCAAAGACAGGGAAAACATATGCGTGTATTTCAGCGCTTACAGTGTAAAAACCGATGGGTTTCCGTCTTTTCTCCGTGAACGGTCAGACAGGTTTCCTTTCAACGATATGTTTGGAATAGTTAAACATATCGTTAATAATCCAACATTTAACAATTTGGGGATTCAAGGACATAGTGTCCCTTTAAAGGTAGGATACATCATTGGTAATTGATTGAATTATCACGAATAGGTGGATTTGGGGGCGTTGTATTTTAAAGTAAACTAGTCAAAAGTACCCGTGGGTGTAATATATGACCGGAAGAAGGGAAGTTGGGGATGGGGTGACGTACCCGTACCCGTAAGTTTGGGCGAGATCGGACCAAGGACTTGGGAGGAGTAGCGAAAAACGAACATTTGACCTTTGACCCCAGTGACCTTGACATACCCGTAAGTTTGGGCGAGATCGGACCAAGGACTTGGGAGGAGTAGCGAAAAACGAACATTTGACCTTTGACCCCAGTGACCTTGACATATGACCGGAAGAAGGGAAGTTGGGGATGGGGTGACGTACCCGTACCCGTAAGTTTGGGCGAGATCGGACCAAGGACTTGGGAGGAGTAGCGAAAAACGAACATTTGACCTTTGACCCCAGTGACCTTGACATATGACCGGAAGAAGGGAAGTTGGGGATGGGGTGACGTACCCGTACCCGTAAGTTTGGGCGAGATCGGACCAAGGACTTGGGAGGAGTAGCGAAAAACGAACATTTGACCTTGCGAAAAACGAACACTTGACCTTGCGAAAAACGAACATTTGACCTTTGACCCCAGTGACCTTGACATATGACCGGAAGAAGGGAAGTTGGGGATGGGGTGACGTACCCGTACCCGTAAGTTTGGGCGAGATCGGACCAAGGACTTGGGAGGAGTAGCGAAAAACGAACATTTGACCTTTGACCCCAGTGACCTTGACCTTTCCAAAAATGAACCCCTCAAGGGCAATTCTGGGGTGAACTTACATCCACCCACCAAGTTTGGGCGAGATCGGACCAAGGACTTGGGAGGAGTAGCGAAACAAACAGACAGACAGACAGACAAACAGACAAACGTTGCTCGAATTATAGTATGATATCGTTTAACTGACCTGTTCGCAATTTTACAATCATGGATGCCGAGGAAAGCGGCGTTCGTTTATAACCGCCACCAGGCAGTGGATATGTTGTTCTTGTTTTTTGAGAAAAACATTTTATTGTATGCGTCCGGCGATCTTGAATTTATTTTTATAAAATTCAATTTTCGGAACAATTATAGGATATCTAGCACAACCATTTTGCTGGATTCCTACAATCATTATTTACCTTTAAATGAGTGAGATATTTCTTAATAATTCGGTAGTAAATTATTTTGTTCGAGATCTGCAAATGTTATATCCTACCTTTAAGCTTTAACGGCGTGTATTATGTTGTGTTTTTCAATTCATCGCTAATTTACCACAGTGACCACCACTTTTCTGGCGGATTAACTTTCTCGTAATTTGACCTTAAAAGTATTAATAGACAGAGGATGGGAATTTATTTACGAAGAAGCCGAAATTGCCATGGCTTGAAATCCGATAGGGAGAGGATATGAGGAGTTGGCTAGGCGGGAAATGAAAGTCGACAGTTTGTTTGCTTAGGGGTTTGTACTGGACAAACAAAAACACAAATCAGTCAAAATTTACGAGTAAAACGTTTATGAAAAATCCAGAACAGGGGGTTTGCGTTGCCTAGCAACTACTCAGCGCGTTTAACATCGCAGTCAAGATAATAGTCTGGTTCCCAGACCAAATAATTCTGACTATTCCTGATGAATTAAACTGAAGGAACTTTCTTTAATTAGTTAGTTGTGACATTGGGTTTGTGGTTTACCATAAGTCAGTTCGGTATTCCAACTGCGCATGTGCACAACCAGATTGGACAATCCCAGGTCGATAAACGCGGCAGATAACTGACGCACACGAGGCTATACGGGGGACGTGGTAACCAAATCTGCAACTGGTGCATATTTTCGAAAACGACGATGGAAACAAGACAAAAACCTTTTGCTTTTCAAACCTTTGTATTTAGGAAAAGTTGCTTCAGAACACGACGATCTCTGTGTGTTAATTGGCTGGTACCCGCTATAGTTTTATAACTTTCTCTATGTTTTATACGCATACAATAAAATGTTTTTCTAGGAATACAGAACTAGCTTATAATTACTGGCTTACGACCAGACTAAGTCACTACTAATAAATACTCTTGTTAAATCACTTTATTAAGAAAGAACGTACACTTGAACTTTACATTCAAGAATGGAACATTTTATTTCATTGTTTCTTTACGCAACGCGTCGTCGAGAGTCGAGATGCAGTGTAAAGCTTTCACATAATTAGCTCACCACTGAAGTGAACATTGGACTTAGTTCGTTTAATTGATCTGATATCTCTTAACAATAAATGATAGATGGCCAGTTTGTTAATTCTAAACTAACAGTTTTGGGTCTAAAGGTAGGATACACCATTTGTAATTGCTTGAATTATCATGAATAGGTGGCTTTGGGGGTTGTATTTTATAGTAAATACCGTTTAACTGACCTGTCCGAAGTTTTTTACAATCATTGATGCCGAAAAAAGCACGAAAAACAGCATTTGTTTTCAACCAGCATCGAGCAGTTATTCTTATGTTATTTTTGTTTTTTCGCGATCGCCGGACGGCGATCCTGAATTTTGGGTTATACTATTTTATTTTTCTGAATAATTACAGGATATCTAGCGCAATCATTTTGCTGGATGCCTAGAATCATTATTTACTTTCAAATGAGTAAGATATTTCTTAATAATTCGGTAATAAATATTTTTGATATCTGCAAATGGTGTATACTACCTTTAAATGACTATCCCGGTCTTATTGTTTTACTGCATATATCCACACACCCAACTCTCTGTCTAGGATCGAAAAAAACATGCCGTGTCGGTTGTTGAACAATATAATGTACTTGTAACTCATAATAACACGTGTAAAATTACCTTGCATTTGCGCATATAAATTTGTAAGTCCGAAATCGTGAAATGGATCATACGGTATCTGAATGAATCCAGAGAACCGAGATTCAACGACGAAGAATTATTAAAGCGAATAAGACAAAGAAGCATATCTTGCGTCTTATCTTCATTCAATAATTCTCTAATTTAAATTCATCTGGCGGTACTTCTAACTATATAGAGAAGTATAATAGTATTCAGTTTGTAACATTGTAATTATAGTATAAGCTAAATAAACGATGCCACACGTCTCTATTCATCGCGGTGATTTAAGACTCACGGGGTTTGTTTTCTCAGATATTTTGGATTTAACATTCAAGAGGTTCTCTTGTTGTCTCATTCTAGCACTTAAAACACTCCGCAGCCCTGCCTTGTTTAGGCTAATGTAACATCCGATCTTAGTACTGCATCGACTAAGACAGGGCCTACTTCAGAACCCTAGCGTAAAGAAAGATGGCACTATAGGCGGGCGAGGTGGCTCAGATTTCCCGCTTCCCATAAACACTTGACACTGTACAGAATCCGATATATTACTGTACCTCGTTCAACGGCGGTTAGAGCAGAGCAACTCGATATCTCCCCCTAAAACCGAAGATTTTGTCTCTGAGAAACCGGCCCTACCGACGCAAGAATTGCTCATCTCTTGTATTTCTATCCGAATTTGTATTAGGGCAACAACATATTACACTCAGGAAATTGAAATACCCGTGTTCGGGGTACAATACATTTGTGTAACTCGGCCCCCTGGCCCGCAGAAAAGCGTTCCAATGTAAGTAACCTGCACTCAAATAACAATATTACACAAACCATCGTTCCATCAGTAGGTCAAATGTAGGAGTCTTGTACCTAATTCACCGGCCAACAGAGGAACATTTCTGCGACAGGCGCGGTTTTAGAGTCAATATTGCAGGGGGCTAGGGGTAACTTCAACTTCTATAACACTCGCAGATCCAGTATACGTATTTTCTAGAAAGTACTTAGCATTTTTGTTTTGGGGTGTTTTTTTTTTTGGGGGGGGGGGGGGGGGTGGGGGGGTGGGGGGCTAGACAAAAGGTTTGTTAGGGGGGTGGGAGGATTTTTATTTATTTATATATTTATTTATTTTTTTTATATATTTTTTTTTTGGGGGGGGCGGGGGTGGGGGGCTAAATTCCCCCTTCCCCGACCCCCGTAGAACCGCGCCTGTTCCGTGACCAAAGTCAACAAGTAATTCAGAAGAGATGTTAAGGGTTTATTTACCAGTTGACCAGATCAGGCGGGTGTCAGGATTCCTAACCTAGAAACTGTTTAATTTAATTTGTTTTCCATTTGTTGATTGCAAAAAGGCTCGTGAATACTTGTGTGTAACGTAAGTGTACCAGTCGTTTAGTCAGTTTGAATTGACCGTCCGAATGCTTCGACAGTGTGCACTGTATGGACATAATGCCGACAAAAGACGTGTAAATGAGAATTAAAGGTTTGTACGATGAAAAAGCAATAAGATAAGTAGTTTGCGGTAACACCACGGTAATACTCTGTAGTGAGATGTGTGGTTCTAAAACGAACCGGAGGGAACGGCCTATTTCGGACAGTATCTGCCTGTCGTCAGGAGACATATAACATCAGAAGACGTCGTCAAAAGACGTGCAACCACAGCATCAGAACACTCGTTTCGGTCAACGCCTTTGTCTATTAAAATGCATACCCTCTTGGGCATCTAAGATGAGGCTGATGCGCGCTCCTTTTTTTCTCGCGTGCCGCATCGGGCCAAATTGAACGTCTTAAGATTTTTTCCAGCAATTTAGTCATGTACAGTACGTACGGCAATGCTAAGAAGTGCGGTTTCTGTTTGAAGGACATTTCAATTGGTTGGATAAACACTTGAGATTCTTCTTCGACTCGACTCTCTGCCGTACATTTGACTTTTACAGTTACTTGGAAGAAAGGGCCGATTCGCTCTTACATTCAAGCATGATTATGCAAACGTCAGGTTGGAACAGCACTATTATACGGTATACACAGCCTAACTGTCGGTCTTTTGATTTGACAATTACTGCGAAGTCAAAATAATTTGTAAGTATAAATAATTACATGCCATAAAAGCTTATGCGTATTGTCCCTACCACGCAGTAAATCTGCGCGTATAAATAATAATGGTACATGCAAGAGGTTATGGTTCGCTTGAACTCAATAATACATCAACGGTCTGGAGCGTTGAATTTGCCGTTTGCACAGGTAAAGCTGCAGGTTGTGGGTTCGAGTCCAGCCTGGGACTATAATGCGTGTGCCCTTGGGCAAGGCACTTTTTTGACACTCGTTGCTTCTCTCCACCCAGGAGTAAATGGGTACCTGTGAGGGCAGAGATGGTTGTTATTAGCTGCTTTGCGCAGAAAACGACATAATTGAGCTGTATAATTTTGATTGTTTCGTGGGCCTAATGAGCAGAGATGATAATGACAGCGCCTTGAGTACCAGTAGATATTTGCGCTATAAGAGCTGTCTCTTATTATTTTCATCTTGAAGGACTCCTGTTCAAAAATCCATATTGTTTAATTTCTCTTCTTATCCGTCATACACTGTTATCACAATATAATGACCGGTCTTTGATATTGCGATCACGTTATCATGTGCAGAGTCACACTATGAACGTCTAGTGATATGTAAATGTATTGCGACCCCGCGCGTCACCAATCCGATCCTTTTTTAAGTTGTAACATCACTTAAATCAGCCAAAGAGGTTTTGTCGACCAATAGCTGTCGTGTTTTGTTATACAGCATATGGGGTTACCAAAGACACAATAAAAGGCACCTGTTGATTGTCTTTGTTTTGCATAATTAGCACAATCACCGTAGTCAGCATGTCAACAGTATTCAATAAAATAATTAACTAGCCTCTCAATTGTCTGTTTTCTTAAATGGTTACAATGGTACCGGCTTCCGTCTGCCATCAAATCAACCAGCAATTAAGTATGAAACTGATAGCACCTATTTGGAGATATATAATGATGTCAATTAACCCTTGCTTTGTCTGTCTACAGAGTCCCTAATGATAGTCCGTAATTAAATGTTACGTCATCTAACATCTGCCCTTCAAACATTTATAACACATGGTGATTCCAGAAAGGAACTGATGAAAAACAATTAACCTCGGTGTTTGTAATTAATACATAAATGGTGACATGTGGGTTTATAACATACTGTCACATACTTGTACATCTCTTTCAACATGTTTCCCGATGTGTCAGTGGTACAGACGATTATATTACGAAATCTTGTGGCGGCGCTCTTTTCGAGCTGTCAGACTCATTTTCACGGACCACGTACAATGCAGTCGAGAGCCGACACGCATTCCCGCCATTATCAATTTGCGAGGGAAAACCACGCTACCCGATAGTGTCATTTATTAAAAACATAGGCGCGTGGCGGCTGGCCGGTACCGTCTTCAATGTTCGCTTGTGTGACTCCGTCCTTTCAGGTAGAGTTTTGTAGAGCAAGACGATTTTTGTTTTGGCTCGGCTTCCATGCATAAACCACCCGTACGTGCCGCGATGCTTTGAATCCTGCACCAAGGTCCCGTCTATTGTTCAACGGAAGTCTCTTGTCGGATTGCATTCTACAATTCCTTTTTTCTAATCAGGTTAAAAGTGGCCTTTAACATAAAACCTGCCCAGCGGGGGTTTGGCGCTCGTGCCGGCTCAAGTTCAAGGGCAGATCAGCAACTACGGGAGTTTGGCTGTGTTTCCGTGCGTGTGTGTGATCACGTTGCACGCTGTATGTTGTGATCGTTGAGGTCGATACCTACAACTTATGTCATTTTGCCGGTGGTTCTGTGGATGCAACACGCGTGACACTGATGCTCGCTTCTCGCGTTCAACTAAACCAGGGCATCACCACTGCTCGATCATTCAGCAAGTCCATTTCATCTGGTTTATATCCTCATCTATTACAAGAAACAGCTAGAGAGCTAGGATTCTGGAAAAATCTTCTGCAGCTAAAGGAACACACTTATTACACGTATCCTGTCGCGCAGCGGGACCTGTATGTATCATACTGTATGCACATAACGTACTTCGATTACCACACAAACTGGAAAGAGTTTCTATATGGAAAGTGGTTACGTGCATCTGCGGTACATGGTACAAGTTTGGCGTTATAAACAACCATGCCTTACCAATCAACACCTTCATTCATCAGTGAAGCAATGCCATGGTGATGACCTACGTTCAAATATCTGGTCCTGACAAGACTCCTTCTCTACGTAACCACAGCTCTGATGTACATGGACTCCACTAGCCCAAATGACATACATACAGTGGCTGATTCAGCAGTAGATCTGCATTTTACATGGATTATTATTAGCAGTGTAAATGACAACTCTGTAAGTGTTAATTACTGAACACTCGCATATCTACCTGATTACTGTACAAGGTCTTCACGGGCAACCTTTATATCAACTGCCATACAACAGCTGCACGTAATTATAAATATACCAGAATTTTGTAAGAGCGGTGTTCTACTATAGCCAGTAACAATACATGTAATCGGAAAAGCCTGTTATTGTTAATGAGGTGTTATCTTCTTCGCCGGTCCAGCTTACGTCACAATAGGCTACATCCGGCCTAGACAAACGATAGGCCGCACCACACTGCGGATCATTCTGCATGTACCGTTGCTTTGTTGCATAAAGGTATACCTACCTCCATGGTTGTTGCCAAGATTTCGGATATGTCTATAGCAATTAGCGCTACATGATATATCGCTAAGGCATCACATCATAAATTCCTTTATCTCACTCCTCTAAGTGAAGTACTTTTTTATTTATGAATTTCTGGGCACGTTTCTACACTCAAGATGTACGGATGCGTTTGAGACCAACTCTGCTTTTTTGTAATCTTACTGCCTTGGGAAACAAGAGCTTTTTTGTCCGAGCATAACGACTCGCCGGCGAAATCCGAAACTTCCTCAAATGGACACTTCGCCCAATTCGCTTCCGCCAACCACTACGCCGATGTTTGATTGATTACAGCACCGTACCGTTCATGACATAGCGACCACATAAAAACACGGTGCCTCTCGTACAGGGAGGGCATAGGACTACAGGTGGATGTTCGTTTCAAGCACCTGCATAGAAGGGCACGACTTTCAGAGTTCCTGTGTCCTTTGAGGATATTGAGTAATTGGTACTAGAGTATTAGTACTATTTAGTAAACTCTAGACGCGTGCCAATTCCCCAGGAGATTCACTCTGCATTACGCAAGGAATTAAGTTTGAAAATGGAATCGCAATCTGTGAGTATTTGTTCTTCTTGAGGTTATTTTTAATAGGGCTGAAATAATGTTTGTGTTGTTTTAACCATGGTTTAACCATTGATACTTCCTAATCGTATAGCATGTCATTGAACTTCCTCATGCAAAAAAACCCAGGAAATATACATAATAGATGTAAAGCTGTTTCAGACTTGTTTTTGGTATTTCTTTTGCAATCGGAGTTACACATAATTGACGCAACTCTTGTGAAGAATTGTGCAATCGCGGTAAAAACTAGAATCATCAACGGCATTTCTGAAATATTGTCCAATAGCGGTAGAATCATACCAAGGCAGCTAATGTGAAATATTGTTCAACATGAATTACTAAATCCATGCGGAATGCACAAGAACTGAGACAAAAATCCCCTATGGGTTGAAGTTATTCAAGGGGTGTTGGTATACGTATCAGCAAGCGATATTTAACTAATCGTATATTAGTTTAAGATCTGCACATTTCTGCTTGCTTTTATATTTAGCCTTGCAATTTGTGTATGCCTCGATGGTGAATTATTAAATAAAAAAACAAAAACCCCATTATAACCTACACTTTGTTTTCATAGCCTGGCTATATATTACGTTTCAACTACTGTAACTAAGGTTAGTCTTTGCCTGGACTTGTTAATACATGTACTTTCACAGAAGCATTACAAAATCAAAACTCACTTCAACGTTTCAATCACTACGCTGTGGTCTTCTTCACAAGAGGTCATGTGACATATCGAGTTGACCCTTTCATACAAAAATATTGTCACGGGGAGTGTTGTCAACACACTGAAGTCCCATTCGTAACACTCCAGTGAACAGTTACAAATTCTAGCCCAGAAAATTCACTGACCTGGAAGATTGACAAATCTAGTACCACAAATCACATATATGCCTTGACTCTAAGACCCTTTATGAGAGTATTTACTGTCTTGGCGTCAACGTTAATGTTTCTTCAATCTACATCGATGTAGCAGTGAATAAGTGATTCCGCCACACAAATTCCCAACGCCTCCTAATCAGAATTAATTTCCAGCCCAGTAAATATTTCTTTTGCAAAGATTGAATCCCGGCCAACAGGCGGCCTAATCTGTCGAACTATGGAGGAATAAGTTTCGGAAATCAATCTTTGCCAATGAAAAACTTACTGAGATACCGATAGCTGTCATTTCTAGACAGTTCGAATCGGGAAGTAATATCCCCAAATCGTTCGGTTTGACCATGGTTAAACCGAACGATTCGGGGATATAACTTTCTCGATTCAAACTGGCTATAGGAATACTGAATAGCTATCGGTAACAACTAATGTTCCCGTGCAATAAAACTGCACATGCCAAATATTTGTTTTGACTGAAATGGAAAGTCATGGCGTCAAAGATTAATGGCACAGCGCGGTTGCATTGGAATCCGATTGTAGAAATCGTGAAGTTAGCTGGGAGACTATAATAATATGATCTCCGATTCTCAATAAAATGCCCGCCAAAAGCGTAAAATAATCTCCCGCCATGGGCAGTAAATTGAAAGTCAGGATGAGTGCCGATCCTTGGTTATAAGATTAATTTCGCGTTAGACATATTATGAGCAGAATAGCCCAAGAACAAATCACATCGATTGCAAAACGTCAATAAATGGCTTGGAAAAAACAGGCCTATCGCATAAGAAAGTGGAATCGGGCAGCTTTGTACATGTACATGTAGCAACAAAAGTGATTGAAACCTTTTCAGCAAGTAAAACCTTTCCCTTCTGCCTTATCACAGGAAAACCGACGAGGGGCTCCTCAAAGTGGAGAGAAGAACTGATGCAGATGACATCATTATAAAAAGGAAAACCTAATTAGTTCCTACCAGGAACGTTTGCAAGTGGCGTCAAACACCTCCCTCAAACTATGACCGTACTTTATTCGAGAAACCATCGACGAAGGAAGATGTAATTGGTCAGCTGCCTACCATAAACAAGAGCCGCCGAGATTAAAACCAGACACTTGTTACATAGTCTCGGTTGCTTTATTCCGTCGTCAAGAGGATGCATTACAAGGAGGACTCGTTACAAGGAGGACATTTCTTCCGTTATGGCTCTCTGATTCCAAGGCGCGTGGATGTTCTTTTATCAGATGGACTTTGGTAATTGCTGTTTACTCTTCTACCCTGGGATAGTTTTTTCTGTAGCCGGTGATGAATTGAAGTCCTTGTAGACTAGATGATTAACGATTAAACGGAGCCCCTGGGAAATACAACTAATGACGCAAGGATCGATAATAGGAAGCGTGTGGCTCCGGAGTCTGAGGTCAGACAACAAGTGTATTCCATGATGTTACAAAGTACAGGTCGGGTTTGCAGAACCGAGTATTGTGAGCGAGTATCTGCTTAAAACCACAGACAAGGACTGACTTCGGTGAAATATTATTACCCCCATAAGAGCGTGGATAAACAGATTGTTTGCGCTTTCACTTCAACTCAGTTGTGGATTTTTGTTTAAATAATTAAAGCGAAATGAATCAAGACAGTTTTGACAAATGTGTGCGTCAGCGTTTGTAATTAACTGCACACCGTACCTACCCGTGTAAGCATTTCGCAATTACCAGCAACCCGCGCGATTTGTGAAGGATTACATTTGACATTCTGCTAATGAAATTTTGTCAATGCAGTCGGGAATTGTTTTTAATGCAATCTTTTCCCGCGGCATCACAAAGTCGGCTTTGTTTTGCTGCCTTCATGTATTGGGAATCATTGAATTTTGCCAACTACGATTCAATTTTGTCGATCGTGGGCTTATATGTTAATCCACAGAACGCCACCATAAAAGCCAGTGTTTAGTGGCCGAAATCACGCTGCATATCTTTGGAAAGCCGCTGGTTTCGCTATCGACATTTGTTACCTGGGGTCGACAAGTTTGTTTCGACACCCTCCTTGTGGGCATTCCAAGATGGGCAATGATGTTTATGTAACTGTCGGTCTGGCAGCCGAAATCCCAATTGCCATAGCCGCAACGCTAGGTAACGCCTTAGTATGCTGGGCAGTGTACTACAACAGACGTCTAAGGAACGTTACCAATTACTTCATAGTGTCCCTAGCCATTGCAGACTTGTTGGTAGGGCTGTTAGCGATCCCCTTCGCGCTCGTGACGAACGCAGGTAAGCCAAGGAATAGCTTCCATCTGTGTCTCTTCATGAATTCATTTGTCGTAACTCTGACGCAGAGTTCTATCTTGAGTCTTCTCGCTATTGCCTTGGATCGTTACTTCGCCGTGGTGTCACCGTTAAAGTACAAACGCGTGGCCACGGCACGACGCGCCATGATCGTCATATTCTTCACCTGGCTGCTAGCGTTCGTCATCGGCATGGTACCAGTGTTCGGCTGGAACCTCGGCAAACCCGAACGCGAGAACTACGCTTGCGTCTTCACGGAGGTCATCGATATGAGATACATGGTGTATTTCAATTTCCTGGGCTCTGTGTTACCACCACTGCTTATCATGCTCTTTGTCTACGTTCGGATTTTCCGCGTGGTCAGGAAACAATTGGCCGCCATTTCGAGGACCATGGTGGCTAGCAACGATGAAATGAATCGCCAGTTAGCGGCACTGGCCGTCAAGGAAGGCCGAGCGGCCAAACTACTCGCCATTGTTATCATTCTATTCGCGGTCTCTTGGTTACCACTTCACATCATCAATACTGTAATCCTATACACAGGAGGTGTCAGTTATACTATTCTCCTCATTGCAATTATTCTCTCGCATTCCAACTCGGCCATGAACCCAATAGTCTACACTCTGAGTAGTCGCGAATTCAGACGCACCTTCTACCGACTCGTATTCAAGGTCGTCTTACGAGGCGTAATTACGATCAAAAGTTGCGAACCGGATAACCGCATGGACGAATTCACTGGGGGTTACACAAGCGCCACGCATTTCCACCAGGTC
The DNA here is from genome assembly GCA_037893245.1 of Crossaster papposus. Taxonomy (NCBI): domain Eukaryota; kingdom Metazoa; phylum Echinodermata; class Asteroidea; order Velatida; family Solasteridae; genus Crossaster; species Crossaster papposus. The sequence goes on from JBAIAA010000947.1 coordinate 897,662, forward strand.
CGCAATGGCGTCAATTCGAGAGACACACCCAGGGGTACGCCCCTCCCACTTAAGAAATTGGACGCCAACAAGGAATCGAAGGGAGCCGACCATTGCCTATGATTGAAGATGGCTGAACCGTGATTGATTTAAAGTTTATTGCCGAACGTACACGGCAATGTTTATGAATGTTAAATTCCTGTCTATGTTAATAATGATTGTGGATAATTCATAATTACGCAATTAGTTATATTTTAGCATTCTTTCGGAACGAACACAATCTTGTTTATCAAGCGCTGATTTGATGAGAAGTGTGTAGGAAGTTTCCCGTGTTTGGCTTTGTTTTATGTTCACAACTGGAATAGTAAGTCGAAGAACGTGTATGAACGTTTACGTACTATAGTGAATATTGGTTTAGGGCATAATCAAAATGTCTACGATTAACCGACCGTCCACGATTTAAAAAAATCGTGTACAAAACATATGAGAGGCCTTCCGAAATAATACAAACAAAACAAACAAGTACAAACCAAAGAGAGACAATAGAAAGTCCAAGGTTAAAGGTGTTTACATTATGTCTGTGTGAGTTTGTATCAGCATTCAAATAGTAGACGTAAAACAACAGAGGACAATAGGATCCACGATTTACAAAAAGTCCACGATTGCACAAATCGTGTACAAAACCTATTGGAAGCCTTCCAAAATGGTTAAAGTACAAACAAGAGAGACATACATGTAATAGAAAGGCCACGATTGAAAGTGTTTATACATTATGTTTGTGTGTGATTGTTTATATGGTGTAAATGGAGGACACACCCGTGACGTCACGTCGGTGAATCGGGGTTAGGTGTGTAATCGAGGACGTCTTCGGTTGTGATTCGTGAACAAAACCAATGAGAGCCGTGGGAAAACGTTACATGTGAGTTAGTCTTGCATACGCACTGTGGACCTCCGAACAATATAGGTCCACACGATGCGGGAAGAGGTTACGGTGTGTGGACTTGCACACGTCCACAATCCGTTTTTCAGTTTCCGAAAAAGAGCGCTAGAGGAAAAACGGGTTAGGGTTATATATAGAAAAGATAGAAGGGACAGCTGAGAGGCCCATAATCCTAATTTGAGGGTAAATTTGTTTTGGGGAAGCGAGAAAAATGAGTATTTAGTCAAAGTTTGTTAACTACACGAATACAAAGGAATGTCCACAGTGCGTATGTAAGGTAAAGCTGGGTGTGTGGGTGCGTGTGTAAACACCGGTGATCGTGGACGGGCCACAAAGGAATTTTTGGGGAAAGAATGCTGTCCTTTAGAGTATAAACAAAAGAGGGATTACGGTCGAACAATGCCCCGTCCACGATCAAAGGTCTTTAGGCCTACACACAAATTGCTTGTGTGTGTATGTGCAGGGGTCCTTAAAGCTTTTAAAAAACAAGTGGTACAGAAAACAAATCGGCTCAGATTTGCATCAGGTTTTGAAGAAAAACGTACTTTTAAGAACGCAATAAATGCCCTTCGACTAGCAATTATCTAAAAGTAAATAAATAATTAAATAGATCAATAAATCAAGCTGTAATTTGCTTTGTAGGGCGATGGTGCATGTGACCAACCACCTTAATTGGTAATTCTTAACATGTACAAACTCTTCTTTTTTAATAGTACTTCGAACTTATTCCAATAGAACAACATGGTGCGCACAAGTCTTTGGAAATGTAAACAATTCGCATATGTCTTGTGTCACAATGTCTTCAACTAAACACTCGTCTGGTGACGTCATTTTGGTGTCGGATAGGTAGGTCACATGACTTACGAGAAATCCAAAACGAAACCTTAAAAAAAGTATTTGTGAAAAAAACTTTTATTTCCAGCTAGAAGACCAAGAAGAGAAAACAATGTTGAAGTAGTGAAGATGGGATCCTATATACATTTCCCCTATTTATTCTGTATGTTATATCGCCAAGGATAGATATTGGGATTGGTTCTAGTCTTTGTTAAATCAAATAAACGTGCAATGTTTTACACAGAGGCTGAACTGAATTATGTTTTTTTAAGAAAATGTGTTATGTGTTATAAAGAATACTATCGGAATAAAATTATACAAATGTCTTCTTTGGCATTCCATTGTAAAACTTGTTCTTCAATTATGTAAACACAAATGCTGCTGAGCCTTTGTAAAAAAATAATTTAAAAAAGGACAAATAGAGGAGACTATCGAAATACAATTCAAATATATTCCCTCCTGCGTACGATTGTAGAAAGAATGTTACATGAACTGGCGCCTATTATGAATCCAATTTAGCAGACTGCAAATAGAATTGCATCAAATTGGGCGCATGGAAATTGTTTTTGAGTGAATCACCGAAAATATTATTGGAATAATATTTTTACAAAATTAGGCACAAGATTAAATTGTTCAATGTTATTTTGACCTTTGGCATTTGCTTATTGTTGTACTGTTGTAAGGAAGTTCTTGGAATCTTTCAAAAAATATGCGCCGCAGTTTAAAAATAGCAACTCTTTCGAACGTCTTCTGTTAAACTGCAAAATACACAACAACAAAGCACGGTTGCGTGTATAGCGCCTTAATCCTGGGATTTGGAGTGATTTTCATGTTAATAATTATTCCCAATAATTTTTTATTTTGTTTGCATTTCTTTTAAGAAATTACCTTGTTGAGGCCTACACTCATAATTTCCTTTAAAAAAACCCATTATTTTTTAAGCAGCCGTTTCCATCACACTCAGTCAGAAAGGTAAACAAATATATATCACTTCATGTTCTCCTATTAGAAGTGACCCTTTTTAGCTCGTATTTTCTCACAACAATAATTTATAAGAAAAAGTTTGCTATTTCTGTCGGTGAATACGCCAAGTAGCTGCAAAGGATTGTCGTCTCAGTATTCCAATAAAAGCCTTTCATGCACCAGGAACGTAAAAATCAATTTCCGTATGATAAAGCTTGAAGGATGAGTAGGTTCACTTAACAAATTACATGCCTGGCCGCATGAATTCTATAGTAATATATGCAAGCCAGCCTCGGTAGTATGCAATAGATTATTGCTTTCAGGGATGATACACCTGTACCAACGCTAAAGATAATTGACTGGTTGTAATGATGGAAGGGAGACAGTAATAAAGTCGTTATATCATGACAATGGCCTTGCCACGTTCTATAATGAACCAATTAGTGTCGTTTCAAAGCCAGGAACGAGTACCGATGTCACTCCGGTTGTATACCATTTCACTCTGCCGTCGTTTTGTATCTTCAACCCAAATGTGGCCAATTATTAATTTCCGTTCCAAAATATAATGCTTTGTTTTGTTTTTAAACCCATTTCAGGAAAAATTTTACCTAATTTTGAAGTAATATAGTAACGGGGACAAAAAAACGTCATTTATAGAATGACCTCAATGCAATTATGGTGTTTTTTACAGTTTTCTTAGTTAATAATTAATTTCATTTTGATATTTTAATGTTTTTAACGTACGTTCTTCTAATTAAAGAGCGATTCGCTCTACGAACCTCAGACGACCCATCAATCAGTCGGTCAAACCTCGGGGATAATAAAATCACCACATTTCCAATGGTGTCTGTCTTCGCCGATTATGCAAGAAACGCGTTGCTTGGTAAATAGATCTCCGCTGTCTCATGAGGCGCTACGTTTAAAAACATCTCACGTGCGCTAGACGCGTGATCCCCATCACCTCACACGGCGAGGTGTGAAACCTCACACCTCGCTGTCTCCAAATCGCAGCGAGTGAGAGGAACAACCTCGCTCTTTTTCTTGAAATTAGAATGCACCTGGGAATGTGTCCTTGGTTGCAATTATACGACTATGTCATGGCACATTGTGTATACACCATCTATAGACGTAAAGGGAAGACAGGAGTTAATTCACGTTGTTTCCAATTTGAGGCAGAATTTCTGATTAATTATTTACGAAGACGGTTGTTATAAAGTCAAGATGTGTTTGAACTGCAAAGAGGAAGAGAGAAAAACAAGTTTGAAACCACCACATATAAACTCATATTGCAATTGGGGAATTTCAAGCTTTTTGAAATTCCAAGTGATGTTTGTCGTAAATTATGTTTTACCGTAATTCCTGCGTGAATTATGTATTTACGTTTGACCGTGTTTCCCGCAAGACAAAGCCAAGCCCATAGCGGAATATGGGGTGAAGCTTTTCCTGTCATGTACAATTTTAAGCGCTAATACCAATTTCTGAGCTATAGTATAAGGTGCATTATATTAATTTGCCCCTTATAATACCATTAATTTAGGTAATTCAAACGGTGGTACGAGCAAAGGCATAATCCAGACTTTGTATTAAAATGACAGGATCGCATTACATTTAAAGGTAAAATTACAGTGTTCGCTGTCTTGGTATATCAAATTAGTGATTTATTGGCGGCTGTATCGGTGCAGACGGTCAGTGGCACCATTTTGTCTGCAGATAATTTGCTTTATTTGCGACAGTTATTATTAAACCGTGTGGAATTGATTTAATCAATCAATCAACAAACCAATCATTTTGTAATGCAATTAACTGTGGTTAGCGATTCAATGAGGCAATTAATTTACATTCATAAATACCCGAGACATTCACATTGGTCAAGAGTCTGACACGTGAGTGGTTTTAAACGGCCAATGAGACATGCCCAATCAGTTTTAAACGATTTTCGGTAGCACATTAAATTTGGACTCCCTTATGAAGTCTGGTCCACCACTCTTTCATTGGTTGAAACCTCACACGGCATGCGCAATATACTATCAAGTAACAACGCGTCTATAGGCCCACGACTGGGCCGGTTTTCAACATACTTGCTTAAAACCGGCCGAGTAGTTCTATGAACAATCTAACCAGTCTTCTTTTAACAATCCCGACAAGCTCCAGAGATACAAATTGGCGTCTTCGCGACCAAAGAAACTGAATTTATGATTTATAGATTCGGAAATAATATTTTGGTTTAGAAATTGTATCATTCTGGTAAAATAACAATAGCTGATAACCATTAAAACAAACAGTGACATTGTGTGAAACTCCTTAATGGTATTTGTTTTTGCCTATCAATATTATTGTTTCACTGAGTCAATACCTCTCTTCTCGAGTGGTTTCCGTTCGTGTTTGCAGGCCGCCCGACCACGGTTTCCTGACCCAAAGCTCTTGAAAACATACATCCTTGCATGTTTGTAAAGTTCAATTTCGAGACATGGCAGGTAACCTATCAACTGCCTGTTTGCTTCATCTGTCTTCGGCATCCGTTTGCTGTCATCTCGAAGATAATGTTTGTACAATTTTGGGCAAACCTCCATTTTTAATCAGAGCACGTTTCGCAGCGCCCAGCAGTCATTTTTATGTTTACAGAAAGCGTATACAGAAGGTAATGTAAGTAGACCAGAAAAACCTTTTATAAGGTATCGATCTGACCTCAATGTGACAATAACGCCGCGTAAAAGACAAACATAGGCCTATACCACCGCGCCGATTGGAAAGTCGCTAAATCTCAAGACCTTTGACAGCCAGAAACTGTTGATGTTAGGTTTATCTTTAACCTCTTTCACTTTCACTTCTTTTTCCTCGGGAAACATCACACTGCAGATTGTAACAACAGAGCGGTTGGTCGCGTCAACGAAGGCGGCCGGAGGAATTACGTCCGGCCGCCCAGAATTGACTCAGTATTTTTATATGTTTATCACCAAAAGCAATTCTTTTTAACATACTCCTATCGCACCTAGGCTCTATAGTCGTTGAACATATTATAATGACGCTGAGCATTGAATCAAATGATTTCGGAAATCACGGCGTGTGTTCCGGGGCCCTCTTGAAGGTAGGATACACCATTGGTAATTGTTTCAATTATCATCAATGGGTGGAATTTGGGGGTTGTGTTTTATAGTAAATATCGTTTAACTGACCTGTCCTAAGGTTTGCAATCATGGATGCCGAGAAAAGCAAAAAAACGGGGTTCGTTTTCAATCGGCGTCGGGCAGTGGTTCTTATGTTGTTCTTGGGTTTTTTTTCCCGAAACAATTGCTGGATATCTAGCGCAATCATTTTGCTGGATGCCTACAATCATTATTTACCTTCAAATAAGTAAGATATTTCTCAATAATTCGGAAGTAAAAATGTTTTGATCCTACTTCAAGAGCCCCAGAAAATGTCGGATTCTAGATGCTCTGTGGTGCAATCTGAGATGATTTCCATCAACTTTCCTCTTAAATTACGTATTTCATGTACATCGATACTACCGAATTTCTGTAAAAAAAAATATTTGCTCAGAAGCCCGGAGGGAGGTTGCAACCCCCGCAGACCCCCCCCCCCCCCCCTTTCTATCCGCTACTGTTACATTGTAATTAGCCTTGTCACTTGTGGTACATGACATGACGAAAAGATGCGACGAAGAGGAACACTATAGAATGGACAGTTCATTATATATATGTGATTTGTGAATACTAATTTCAGCGTGTGTTGGGGTGGGAGATGACAACCTTCACGCGGTCCACCCTGTTTACACTAAAGTCATCAAACCGATGTATGCAGTAACACGTTAAGCTGCTCATCATCAAACGAAAGAACCGTGGGTTCAATACGTAAAGACAGGGCACGCACAAGTGATAGATATAGATGTATTTTGTTTTTACATGAAAGATGCGTGACAAACGGCTACTTTTTGTGTGTTAATCTTAGATCAAGCTAGAGGCTAGTATAGTTCGCGGAGCTTCTGAATCGAGTAAGTTGCTCAGAACAGCAAAATGTGGTGCCAGACAAACTGTCATTGAATGTACTCAGATTGCTGGCTTTGGGCTTTAATGCTTTTGGCAAGTAGCACATCAATAAATGGCGAAGCACTGTTTAAAGGTAAGATACACTATATGCAGATATCGAAAATATTTACTACCCAATTATTAAGAAATAGTTTACTCATTGAAATTAAATAATGATTCTAGGCATCCAGCAAAATGGTTGCGCTAGAAATTCTGTAATTATTTCGAAAAATTGAATTGTATGAAGACAAATTCGCACACAAAAAACATAGGAAATAACAAATTCGCACAAAAATAACATACTAGGAAATAACTGCCCGGCGCCTGTTGAAAACAAACGCTGTTCGTGTCGGACAGGTCAGTTAAACGATATTTACTATAAAATACAACCCCAAATCCACTCATTCATGATAATTCAAGCAACTACCAATGGTGTATAACCTACCTTTAAAGCTATTTATATTTAGGTCGGAATTTGTAAGTTCAATAATGGATTTGTGTTCTTTTTCACCCACGCATTATTTTGTGTATAAACACGGCGGTATATATTTAGTGTTGTCCTGAGTGACTGTGACAGAATAATTCGCAAACTACTCTGGTTGGACTCGAACCCACGGCCACCTGCTTTTACAAATACATCGGTGAAGGGCCAAAGATTGAAACTCGTTTAAGCTTAATGTTTTGCTTTAAAGCTCATGCCATGGGTAAAACAAACTTTGACTTCTACATGTATATTAAACGTAATTCGTCTATTAACCATACAAACATATTCGAATAAGATGCAGTGGTGTCGCCAACCTAATTGACGTCAACTTGAATTCTTTTTTTGGTAATACATCTTTAACACCCGCTTCAGATCGAGTCCATTATTTTAAAACTCTCTCATGTTGTGGTTAATCAGTATCTGTCCCTCTGGGATACAAACGGCAAGACGTACAAGGAAGTTTATTATTCCCTTGTCATTGTGTATTGATGAGAATGGTCTCTAACTCGCCCGACTACTATTCCGTGAGCATCAACAAAATGTGCATAAATCTAAACTTGTTATGCTTAATACCAAAAGAATGGGGCCGTTGCTGAGCCAGAGTCTCTTATGTCAGTCAGTCAACTAAATAATTGTGAAATGGAGCCTTGAACAACGGCTGGAGTTGAAGACGTGGTTTGGAAAACCTGGACAATCGGCTCAAACAGTGGCCTGCGTTTATTCAGTAAAGCGATACGCGAGTATTCGTTTCCTTTTCAGCAAATCAAATATCAAGATAATAATACAACTTTGCGTCGTTATTCAAAGGCAGCGTCGTCGGTTTTCATCGACAGAAATACGATACAAGTCAAAAGGTCTGTGAGGGCTCCGGCCAACATTTGGCGCATAAACAGTTTGGTTGACCTGTGACAATTTGCCTCTGCAAACAAATATCATTTTCTGAGATACATGTACTTGTTTTTCAATGTTGTATTTCCAGAGGGACACGGCGTTGCTCACCATGTGATTATTCATTTCAAATAAAGAAGTCATTTTAAATTGACATTGGAAAATAGAAAATATTTTTCTAATAAAGCATTGTTTTGATAAGATTAAACACCCAACAGCCGTCGAGTCTTACCTCAACGCCCAAAGGACGCTCACTAAAAGAGCAAAGTGCACTATTCCATATTAAAGTCCGTACCTGAAAACCCTCCCTGCGTAATAAAACCAGTGTCACGAAGGATTCCGCTAGATAAACAAATATCGCTCGCCTTAAAGAGTATTTTTTTTAACATTGCAAATAAACAAAACAGTAAACTGGTGTTTCTTTTGCATAATTGATAACAAAAGTTTAAGAATATTGCTATGGGAACATATTTCTACAGCTCAATATAGTTTTTGATAACCAAAGTTAATGAACATTGCTCCGGGGAACATATTTCTACAGCTGAATATAGTTTATGACGATAACGCCAAATCGTGTCTCTAGTTACCCACTGTTCACGTTTTTCGGCCCAGTTGTTGTGCATAGCTGATGAAGGCGGGGAAAATATCCGCAGGTCTTTCTGCGATGCGATTTGTGCTTCGCGACGCCTGTGTTAGGTATAGACGTGTATAAGATCAATTTACAAAATCACATTGTCCTCCCCAGGCGAGAAGTTATATTTTCATGTTGCTGTCATCTCTAAATAACTGTCTGCCAGAGAAATTTGATTGACACTCTCTGTAAACAAAGAAAAACCTTGGTCAAAATGTTAGCTGTCCAAACAGGTAACGATGTGAATTGGTTTGCCGCTGTTTTAAACGACGTCTGGCTTTAGGTCTTCCGAAGACTCTACAATTCTCCTTCTCTATCGTTTCCCCTAGAAATATCTTCTGGGGAAAACACCAAAGATATTAGATGTACACTTTAATGGGTGGTTTATCGGCTAAGGAGGTATCAGTACCTAGCCACGGGCCGATATTTCATACACCATTTAGGACGTCTTAATTTCCAACCCAAAAATCATCTACCATAACTCGGTCTCTTATTCTGTGAAATGTAAGCCTGAAGACACAAGATTCGATTGGACAAACTCATATCGGGTGTGATTTACCTGCTTGTGTGCGTTGTGTTAAGCTGCAAAGTCCAGTTTCGATTTCATGTGTGTCTAGGGAAATGATTGGTAAAATACATAAAAAGGTTCCCGTAGGCATAACGAACAAAAGTCTCACTACGAGGCCTCCCGATGCATGACAGAACATAAACTACATAATGGTGATCAGTTAAGATTGAGGATACAATCAAAGATCAGTGAAAATCGGGCATGCTGAAATGTGTACAATAATTATATACATTAATAGTTTTGTTTTACATAAATTATTACACTTTGGTATAAATTAAGAAAACAAGATATAACAAAACACATGGCCTCTCGTAACACAAACTCGGATGCATGGATTTATGGATTTTTTTGTCTTTTCTTTTTGCAGTACGGTGTTAATTTAACACAACAACTCGTCAACGTCGTTATCATGTATATTGCTAAGCTGTTACGCAAGGACCGCTAATATATATACTGGCAAAAAAAGAAGAAACAAAACAAGTTTCCTTTTTTATATATATAGGCCTACGAGAATATTAAATGCTCGGTTGACTCGAACATCGATTTGCCTAGCTTGTTCCGCCTCTGTGTGTGACTATCGTTTAGCGGTCGCGCACCCCGCTTCCTATATCCCATGAGGCTTATAATGTCATACGACGATCAATGTCACCGGTCGATAAGAAAATGGCGGGTAGATATTGGCGCCTAAATCATGCCGAGACATCGCGGCAAATTGATGGTAAAGTCACACCTGGCTCAGCTGCAAATGTCACGTGATCTTTTTTTGATCCGGGAGTTAAAGGTAGAATACAACATTGGTAATTGCTCGAATTATTGTGAAATGGTGGATTTGGGGGGTTGTATTTTATAGTAAATATCGTTTAACTGACCTGTTCGAGGTTTTACAACCGTGAATGCCGAAGAAAGCAAGAAAAACGGTGTTCGTTTTCAACCGGCGTTGGGTAGCATTTCGTATGTTGTTTTTGTTCGCAATCGCCGTTTCGGAACAATTATAAGATATCTAGCGCAATCATTTTGCTAGATGCCTACAATCATTATTTACTCTAAAATTAGTATATTTTTTTTTTTATAATTCGGTAGTAATTTTTTTTGATATCTGCAAATAGTGTATCCTACCTTTAACACCCTCAAAGTTCAGTTATAGCCTCCCCAACGTTGGTCAAATATCTCAAGTGCAGATGTGGTTTGTTTTGCACCGCTAATGAGAAAAAACCAAGAGGTGTTTTATTATCTAGATAAAGGGAATAATTAATTTGCTTTGTACGGTGACGGCCACTATACACATTAAATTTGGCAGGGAAACACATTCAGGTATTTCTCCAGTTTTCCGGTGTAGGCCTGCACTGAGTATTGGTGAAAAATATTAGTTACAATTAACCAAATGTTCCTGGTCCGTATTACCGATGCTAGTGGTCAAATTGCTTATACCAGGAAATGAACAGTGCTGGCTTGATACATCGCACCTCTCTCAGGGGATTCAGTTGCGTCCAAATAACCTCCTTCTGTCGTCTTTTATATATTAGACATACAGATTCGTCAACCGCTAATAATAATTGCTCGTTACATTTTACCGAGCTGTTTGGTTTTTTTACCCCTCAGGGAAATTCATTGCCTCGGTTTCCCGCTGTGTTACGGTCCAGTACCAATGTATGCCTACCTCGGTGTACGTGGAATGTAGATGGCTGTCTCATTAGCAGACGCGTTGAGCTGTACGTGTTGACATTAAAGGTGATTAGGTGATCAATTATAATCACATTTGGTTCGCACGATCTGGTTTGTTTTTCCTTTACATTGCTCTGTTAACTTTAGCAAAAACAACGCTGAAGAATTTAGGCCGCGACAACTGAAAGGATGATGATCTCTTGCAAGTAACCTCTCTAATAATTGTTATCGGACTAAACACCCCGTGAAATGCTTATGTCACGTCTGGTGTGTTGTCATTCGGAAGATGTAGTTAATTCTCAACGATCAGTCAATAATTCTTAGATTTTTTGTAATGGGGTTTTATTAATCGTGTTATATAAACAAAATGTTAATTGTGCATTTTGTTTCAGTTTACTGAGTTGTTTCTTCGAATTATGTAATATTCACTGAGCCAGAAGTTCAACAGGTTGGGTTTGCGCATTATTCTATGGATTTTTAGTGGTGTTATTCTTACAAATGAACGACATATGCGTGAAAAGCAAGTGATTGTATGCCTTTACTAATGACTGTTTGTTTATTTGGAGGTAGCGGTATATGATATGTAAAGCTATACCAAACAGCGGCTTCTAGTGCTACACTCCTCCATGATTATATATTGTCTTAATTTACCATTTTTACCGGTATAATTCGACTTGTGACTTTGTACGCCTTGTCGGGCAGTATAATAGCCTAATGGTCAGCTAATAGGTTCAGGAATAGCTACGGACAGGAATGACGACTGAGGCAGGCTTGGTAAAATTTACCATCAATTGTTTTTCATTCCTTTACTCATTCCAGCCAAACGCAGAAACAATGTCAATTTATAGCACGCCCTCTAGAGGCCACACGAGGGGACATGTTTAAGAGAAACGACGAACAAGTGGACATTCTTTGATTCAAAATGAGCGAGGACGCTAGTTAAATGAAATAAGTTTATTGTTCAGAACATAAAAGCTTTTCCCATCTAGTCTCGTGTTGCTAAAACGTTCAGGTATTGATAATAATAAGTGTATATTCTTCAAATAATCGAAACTTGTCTGAATAGAATAACGTCACAAGAGTAGTTCAACATTGTTGACGGGACACCATACAAATTACGACAGATATGAATACAATAAAGCGTAACTAAGATTTAAGTCATGTGACGTCCACGGGCCGTCTATTTCTATAGAAGTCTTAAACCAGATGTGTGGCATGGGTAGGGTACGCCCGGTAGTTTGTGTGCGGTACTTTGAGCACCCTAATGCTACTCTTATCGCATATCGCCAGTCACTTGGAATTGTAACTTACAATCTCCAACTAGTTATCAAAATGTGCTTCACGTCAATCGTGCCTCACGTTAATCGTGCCTAAGGGCACATTGGGTATGGTATATCAAAGCAATCCCACGAAGCTTCCGCACTATAGATTTCCATTAATGCACGCACTTGGGCTGCGGGTTAGGGTTAAAAAAAGGAAAAGCGCTCATATCCATGGCTCGTGTTTGCGACGCTTGCCACGCGCAACGAAATTCTAGCACACCTCGGGAACACTTGTGAGTTCTCCCTTCGACTGCGAGTCCTTTTTTCCCCTGCGTCATCACACGAAACGGCGCCAGGGAAACCTCCCGAGGTGTAGACTGGTACCGAAGAAAAGGAAGTGGTCCAAGCTTACTGTCCGTGCCAGCAGCAGCCGGGAAACGAACGTGTTTGGAATCCAATGAAGTCAGTCATGAAGTAATCATTCAGTCGCAGCGGCGTTTTTAAGTCAACGTGCTGTAAGGATTAGAAAACGAGTCGTTCTGAGTAATTAGGGCGTGTTTATTATTCGTGCCTTATTGATAACTTGATAATAGGACAAAACATACCAGATTCTGGTCATCATGTGACGCATTTTCACCCACATACGAATATATGTTGTTGTTTTACTTGAGGGATCACGTCACCACACGTACAAATTTAGTAAAATGTCTCGAGAGCAGTCTTTCTATTTTAAGCCAGGAGAAATCTATGTTTCATCATCGCCAGGAGTTCATCTCAATTATCTCAATCTTGGGCCTCGAGCCAGGTAGGGAAATGAGATTCTTTCCTAACAATTTTGGCTGTAAAACATGCACAATAATTGTGTACCATACAATGGACTGTCCGCAAGACAAGTCAGATTTATGTCAGTTGATTATAATTTCCACCTGTATTCAACAAATGGAGATTAGAGAAATTGTTACCCTGACTTGTGATTGTCCTTCAGTGGAGAAATGACTTTGTTTAGTTGTAAATCATTCATGAAACTGTGTCCTTTTATTTCCAACAGAACAGTATCCGTGCTCAATTGTTACCTGAAAATTGTTTAATTAAAAAACCAGCAATGTGGTTGATCATCGTATCAACATCTTGCAGTCTTCGATCTCAAGATTGGAACGGTTACAAACCAAGGACGTGATTTATGAGGTAAAGCTGAACCTATTTGCTCATACCTGATGTTACCCAGCGGAATGTGCTCAGCGCGCGCTCACGGCGAAATCAATTGGTTGGACTCGACATAGATCGATGGAAATTCATTCAAATGTCACGGGTAATCTGCAGATATAAATAAAACCTTTCGACTTTTATTTTTTCTTTCTTGGTTTTTTATATTATTCGTGAACAACTGCGGATTTGCCCGCCAGGAACTCACAGAAGCCATCGCCCTTTGTCTTATTGACTTAGTAACTTGGAGTTAGCTAGTCTACGAATGTCGGCTTGTTGCACGAGCGATTGGACCGATCCGGCCTGTCAATCACTACGCGCGCATTGACCAATAAGATTACGAGTTTTGTTCAGGTAACTTACCAACGGTTGCTACAGGCGTGGTCCGCCATTAGCTCGGTCAAACTATCACATGTGGTTACAAACGTGTACACAAACAAATGGCTTCGGTACGAAAAAGCACCGTATTTGTCAATCAAAATACGGCTGTATGGAGTTAAAAAAATTGTCAAAAATATGCATGAAATGGTCATGAAATATATAAATAACACGCTGGTACTCGGATTACGACATCATTTTTTTCCCGTTAAATACCAAAACAAACCTCGAAAATGAGAATTACCGTTGAACTCGTGTGACGTGAACGGCGGGGATGTCAAGAACTTAAGATAAACAAGGTCAAGGACAGTGCAGTCTAAGGTAGGATAGGGGCCTATGTAGAGTTAATAGTAATAATCTACATGTATAGCAGTCTATTAATTAGGCTATTGTTTAATCCTGTTGTGACAAAATACGCGATTTATTCCAGTACCGGTACTGTGACTTACCAAGCAACACCGTCCATACAAATTGACACGCATGCATGCTTCATTTCCCCCAACAGCAACTTATCCTCCATGTACTGTTCATACCGTTCCTTAAAATAAGGGTCATCCTTTTAGTTCGCCCGCTAGCTTACTGATAGTAATTTTGTCCTCGCCTTGCCTAAACTGGTTTAAATCAACATTTCCGTTGTACGTGTTCTACGCCTAGCCTACACGTACATAATGTGTACGTGTGTGCAACTTGACCGAGGTAATGGCGTCGCCATGCCGTTGCTAAGGTGGGCGGGGCTTATGGTCAAATCCGGATCGGTCCATTAAAATAAGCAAAACAAGACTGCATAATACCTCAAGATTCTGTTTATTCCGCAGGTGCTTTAGATCGCTATATCGCGTCTTCTGTTAATACATAATTATGTTACAAAACACTATAGCCAAATTAGCCATCCATTAGCTTAGTCGACATTTCTGCTTGAAATGACGTCAGTCGACTCTGATTGGCTGACACACGGGGTCGTATTAAATGAACATGTCTATATGTATATGTTATCCCATATGGGTACTATGTCTGATACCCAAACTCGGGGGTTAGCAGTCTACAACAGAAGCCGGGTCATTAAATTAGTAAATAAAGTAGCCCTATAATATAGGGATGCAAATAATGTCGTGATAACTATGTTGATAAAATGACGTCCGATATTGACTTTTTAATAAACAAACATTAAAGAAATAACTTAATCAGTTCCCTAACAATGTTTAGAAACTTACTCAAGGGGTACCACCCTTTGAGTTATACCGCCCTTTGAGTAATAAACCGAGCAGATCACATGCATGTTCAGTTTACCCGATATGGTGCTCTGGTGGTCGCGGGAGACCCTGAGGCTCTTGACAATTCCTTTAGCATTAAAAAGTAGCATATAAACGTCCACACAACCACGTTTTAAAAAATTGTCATTTTGTGTTTTATTGTTAGCGATCGTCTTTCATCCCAAAGTCACTAAGTTCGTGAACACACTCAGCTTTGTTAAAACAAGAATCTATCTTAAGGTCATCCGTGACAATCTAAGACAAGTATACAGCGAATACAAAAGATTGACAAGGGAGATATAATATAATAACCCACTAAGTCTCTAGAAAGACACAGTGTTCGAGTCCCGTCGTGGCGTATAAACCAATTTAGCTTACTCTTATCTTTCAATTCTGCTCAACAAATCTAATGAAGGCACGGTAACAATCGTGCACGGAGTGACCTCTATATCTCGATAGCTCAATGTTCTCAACATTACCGCGGTAATGTAGCATTGAAGGTCGTAACGCATTGTGCTAATGCTAAAATGTAGTTTATGCGATGTTGCTATGGAATCGAGCTTCCTAATACCAAGATAACGAGCATTCACACACATCTACGAGTTGTGTTCGTGTTATGTTTAAGTTAGCCTGGTTCCTTGTCGTTAACGATAATACAAAGTTTCATCGCCGTTGACACGTACCATGAAATTGGCTGTCGACTTTGATATCCATTTTCTAAAATGATGAATAACTGTTTTTCATGCCCTTTCGGTGATTACAATTCTATTTCGGTCAAGATATTGCATGGTTAAAACATGGGTAGGGTAGGGCTATATTACGTCACGATTGTTGCCATGCATTTGACCAATCAGTGTATAGAATCTAACATTGCTTGAATGTTATTGCTTGAATGTTATTGGTGAGGGTCCATGTCGCCAAACAGGCATTACTCTTGTGTGAATTTAGCCACATTGATTTGTAAGGGGCAAACGTGCGAAATTAAACCAGAAGGGTTCTTATTGGATTTCCCTCGGTTAGTGTGATTTCCTTTCTTGAACTGCCAGACGCCATTTTTTTCACCAGACCTGTACATCGATTCTGACAAGTTGCCAACCAACTCTCAATAAGGTCATTTTATGGCCACTTCTAGTATTCGGTAGGTGAGCTGTATCGGCCATCATCTCACATGGGCTTGAAATTAACAATACCACTGAACCACAGACGGTAAATATATTTATTTTCTTTTTATTGATTGTGTAAGAGACGTATCAGCAGGCACCATTACCGACGGCAGCTGCGGCACGTAAGTGGCTTGCTTGAAATTAAAACAGACACCGTTATAATTTGGTGTGATCGGAAGGTGTAACATTCAACCGAAGTGGTTTCTTTTGGTGTGAATTCCAAATAATAATGCCAAAACAACGTACTTTTAATTTCACAGGTTTGTTGTAAACATAGAGTACTGGTAACATTCGTTTGAAAGATCCCGTATACAAGCTGCGATGGACATCAATAACATAGACTGCCAGCGCTATGGGCTGTAGGCTAATTGAACGACGGTAAACATCGTGTACAACAACAAAAGTCACGTATACCCTAGATTAGCCAAATAGATTTTGTTCTGGGTATTTGCGTTTTGTTGTGTTCCATTGTCTTGGTGGTGTTGTTCAGATATTTCAGTGTTCAGTCGGCTGTACTGTCCTACTTGTTATTCTAGATCTATGATTAGGATTTGATGAGTTGCGTTCTGCTAGCTGAGCGTGTTGTATTTATTATGCTAGGCTATGTTGTGTTGCGCTATAGTGATATGTTATTTTGTTGCATTGAGATGCGTCGCGTTGCGTTGCGTCGCGTTGCGTTGCGAAGCGTCGCGTTGCGAAGCGTCGCGTCGTGTCGTGCTATGCATGTCGGCTACGTTATGCTACGCGCTGCACTGTGTTCCGTGTTGCACAAAGCAACGCAACACTCTGATCGTTTTGAACGTTTACTTGGATTTATCAACGCTCGTCCACGGGTCTTTTTGTTTAGCCCTAGCCATCAAAACAAACTGATTAGGCCGAACTATGATCGAATTTGATTCTTCACACGCTCCAGTTATTTCCAGCCAGGCGGGTCATTGATGACCCCCATGCAATTACTCTCTGTGAAATAAAAGACAGAAGACTCTGAGAATCGATAAGAGGGAGGGGGGGGGGGGGAGGGGGGGGGGGGGGGTGGGGGTGGGTGGTAGGTCGTACGGGAAAACAGTTTATCAATAGACTGGCCCATCGTCCACTTAGCACGTAGGTAATAATGCACGAGCGCCTCTCCAATGTCCATAGATTACAGGCCCGTACGCATTTTTTTTTTATGGGGGGGGGGGGGGGGTGCGAATTTGTACTTGATGGGACCAACAAAGGGACCGAAGTTTTCGTGTGCCAGTACCGTTATTTCAACATCGAAATACCATCATTTGCTCCGGAAAATGTGGACCTATTGGTAATTTGGGGGGCGGGGGGGGGGGGGGGGGGGGGGGGGGGGGGTGCGTACCGGCACCTGCGCACCCCCTCCCCCCCCCCCCCCCCCCCGAGTGGACTGTAGAGTCAAGATTTGTAAGGACTACCAAAGTGTGTCGTGTGCATGTTGTTTCTATTAGATACTGGATTAATGAAATACTAAACGGTGTAAATATTACCTTGATGTTTTAATTGCAGCTGACGAACGTACTCCCGAACTAAATATCGTGTGGTACCGCGGCCCATCGAACAACCTGCGTTCGTACGTTCGGTCGTTTCCACTCGAATAGCTCGGAGCACTGTACAGCAGTAAGTGGCCCATCAAACAAGCGCGTCAACACTGAATGACATAATACAGATTTATTTTTAGAAATGAACAACTCGGATTTGCCGCCTCGGGTAACATCTAGGCGGCGCAGAAGATTTCATTTGACATGGCTCTGATTACAAAGTGAAAAGTGGATGGGGATGGGGTAGGCCCAAGTTAAAAGAAGGAATTAAAGTCGAACAATAGAGGTACCCCAGGCGTACCAAGTGTGGGTGAACAAACAATTAATCCTAATTCTCGGGGGAAAAGTATCCTAATTAACCCTCCTTCAGCGATTGTGTTCTGACATTCTGTTAAGTCTGTTATTTGGAGAGTCGAGAAAATGTTCCTAAAACAAAATTGGAAATGTTTCTCAGTCCCAGATTCATCCCATATTCACTGGAGGAGGATGTGCAAATCCTATTGGAACTACTGGAAGAACAAAACAATGATCTAAGAAATGGATCTCAAGACTAAAACAAAATAAATAAGTCAAGATACCCTCCTTTCGATCATTACCCCAAAAAACCGGTGATTGTCTTTGCCATCTGTCATATAAACCAACACACAGATAAAAACCAAGGAAAAAGAAAAGTAAATTGAAAAGATCGTAACTGATGAAGTGCATTGAATAGCACAGAAAATATGCTCTGCTCCCCTTCCAAAAAAAATTTAAAAAGGAAAACAAAAATAAAACAATTAACAAAAAAACGTGGGCCGCGTGTATGATTACGCTTCTTCTTAATCAATAAACACACAAAAACACTTCTTCTTTAACTAAAAAAGTAATAGTCTCACAGAATTTTTTTTAAATACACATAACCCAGCGTTACACGTCCTTCAATTTAATGTCCTTCCCGTGTGGCCGAGAATCGTTCTAATGATTAAAAAAACGTGAGCCGCATGTATGATTACGCTCTTTCCCAATAAACACAAAAACAAAACAAAACAACAAAATTTGAAATGTTTCTCAGTCCCAGATTTATGTCTTTTCAACATTTTAGCACTGATTGACCTTCATTTAAATTATGAAGAAAGAAAGTAGTGTCAGGTTGCAACATTCTTATCCTTGAAGACACTTCAATTTAGCTCTCACTTCCTAAGAGTGGGGATGTGTGTGGTGGCCCTAGAGGGACATAAACAGTCGTGAATTCTTTCGCGAATACTTGTGAATTTATTCGCGACTGGTCGTGGATTTCGCGACTAACAAATTCATGACTGGTCGTGAATAAATTCACGACTAGTCGCGAAAATATTCACGACCAGTCGCGAACAAATTGACAACTATAGTCGCAAAAAAAATTCCCGTCCAGTCACGAATATTAACTTCACGACTTTAGTCGTGCGTGAATTTTTTCATGACTAGTCGCAACAAAATTGACGACTGTTTATGTCCCTCTAGGGCCACCATAGAGATGTCTATAAACACGGTGACAATTACCATAATCAGATGCAGAACGTGCGGGATTGAATAGAGAACGATTACGAGTATTGTAACATATATTGTTGGATGTATACATTTTTGTTTTCTTTAATCTACGATATTGCTTGGCTTTGCAAGGTATATGTATCTTCTTCTTTTTTAGGGTAGTACATTTAATATATCATTCTAGAATTCTTTTCTTGCTCTTTTTTGTATTAGCTGCAGGCAGTTTGCGATCGGTGTAAACTAGGTCGGCTAGATGATATAAAAATGGAATAAAAACAACCAGCCACAAATTAGGTCAGCGTCTTTTAAAAAGCTGCGCATCATTTTCGGCAGATGTGATGCATTATTAGTGCCGAAGGGAAAGTAAGACAAATTGATGGTAGGATAAGATGCTTATACCATCTTGACGGACCAAACAAATCGGGATGTTTTTAAACCCAACGGCTCGTGAAATCAATTTGTTCCGGTAACTAGAATGCCAGACAATAATTTAAAGGTAGGATACACCATTTGGTATTTTTACCGAATATTTTATTTTGTAAGAATTTCACTAGATATCCTGTAATTGTTGCGAACATTTTAATTTTATAGAATAAGTTCGCGATCGCCAGACGACGACCGAGAAAAAAACAAACTGCCTGACACCGGTTAAAAACAAACGCTGTTTTTCTTGCTTAGTTTCCTCGGTATCTCCATGATTGTAAAACTTCGGACAGGTCAGTTAAACAATATTTTCTATAAAAAAAATCAACCCATTCCTTATAATAAAAGTAATTACAAATGGTGTATCCTAACTTTAAACAAAATCAGAGCAACATGCCGTGAACGAAGAATCAAATCATGACAAAATGTCTAAACAATGATCCGACTGGAAATAACCGAGTAAGAGCAAGCAATAACGGCATTTTTTTGGAGGGGGGGGGGGGGGGGCAACATATTTTGATATTAATTGTGATTTGTATTACACATCAGAATTGTTGACCTGGTATTAACCCATCAGTGCACACAATTTGCAAATAGACTGTTTCTTTATTCGATTAACTGAATGTTACAAAGAAAAGCAGAAAAATACCACTCTGATCCGACATGAGGTTTTAAATTCTTCTGAACTTTTTTCTTCTTCAAAACAGAAACAATTCATTACAAAAATTGACTATTTAATTATTGTTCATTTTATACAAACTATTTTTGGAGACATATACTGTAAGATTATTTTTCCCGATTTCAAGATTTTTTAATAGAATCTCATTTGAAAACTGGAATTTTACAGGGGATATTGGATATACAGGGTTTCTGTTAAAACCAACGTCTTTCAGACCATACATGACTCTTGGGTTTTTCACAATCCTCAAACCATCAAAAATTATTCAAAACATTACTTTTAAGACTACTAATAATGTGTTTAGAAATTTACTTACGATGATTGTAAAAATATAATTCTTTTTTTAGCTATGATAACTTTTCCTCAAAACATTTTAATGTAGCTTATTAAATTTTCATTCATTCATTTTTGTTCTTCAAAAGAAACAATTGTTTGTATGTTTGGCGAAATATAACCACTATATAAACTATGATTTTGGGCATGATATGTAAATACATAGTTTTGGTTAACCAAATTCTTCCCCTTATTCTTTGACGATGTTGGGCTTGAAGTTTTCAGACATAGCTTCTGCAAGTTCCTTGGAGTACATGTCATAGCGACCAGTCATCTAGGTTGTAGAGAAAAAAACATTTGGGGAAAATCAGAATAAAAAGACTTCTCACTATCAATTGAATTCACCACCATTTTGTAAGACCAAACATAAACAGGTGGGATTATAGTTCTAAGAACTTTTCCCAAATCTTTAAAATGATAACCTTTTTGTTAAACTGTCCACATTTTTAGAAATGATTCCTGTGAATCAATTTCCATTTCATTTAAAAACAAAATAATTGATGCCACAATGTTTACAATTTAATTGTTTGTGCCTACTGTGCCTGTGGTCCAGAAATATTTGAAAAAGAAAAAGAAATAATTATTGTTTACCTGGAAGCCCCAGCGGTCTCTGATTTGGCGTACCAGGTTCAGATCCACCTCAGCTACTAGCAGGCCATCCCTGGTACGCGACAATCCCTGAAACGCAGATTCATATCATTGGCTGTCAATTCCATCAATAAAACCCTGAACTATATCCACATTATTTCCACAGTCCCTGCCCTTGCATTAAGCTTTCAAAATCAACATTTCTAGAAGTCAAAAGTACTTTTATATAAGACATTTCATTAAAACTTGGGTGCTGGTAAAAGTTAATCCAAGACTTCTTTTTACAGTGTTCAAATTTCATGCTACACGGACTCGAGATTTTTTACCCCATGATTTTCTTACTGTAATGTGCATGTTTGATTTGTACGCGAGATCAAAGGATCCAATGCCAGGTAAAAAAAAAGAATTGCTCTCGCGCATCGAATACAAACAAACGAGACAAATTTTATTAACTTTTTATTTTTATTTTGTAGGCAGACAGGCTATCTGTAAGATAAGCCATCTGAAATTTCCATAAAAAGTAAATCAGTCCTATTTATAATGACAAACATATATTCTAAAAGAATGATAGATATTGTCACAAAAGCTCATTTTATGCATCAAATTTTCTCTCCGTCCATCACGCAAATTGTCATCTTGGATCTTGCAAGCAGGATCTCAATGGACCATGCCTTATATCTAAGCTTTCACAATACACCGATCCTTCAAAATTTCCTGTTGGATCTTAAAGCATCTTAGACAATTTTTACCCTTGTACGGCTTCCATCAGGCGCAGCTACGTAGCTGGAGCCGTAAAACGCACCAAAATCCTTGTGAGCTGTAACGGATCAAAAACAGTCAGTAAATATTGACTTTTGGTAAATTAACTCGACTTGTTATTCCCCATGAGCAGGACTGGAAGATGGGTGTGGTTACAGCCACAATGCATTCAATTATGCATTGTTTTTATTTCAAAAGTCAGAGATTTATTATAAACTCTAACAAATTGTGTTTTCTATCCAACAAATGCTTCATTTTACCTTTCTTTCCATCTCCTGAGGTGAACTCATTTTCAAATGTCTCCTAGACAAAATAAAGAGAAACTTTAATAAATGTCATCCACGAAGTCTGGTTGAATAACCCCTCTAAGAATGTCTTACACCAAGACTGCATCTAGATCTAAGACTTACCGTGCCCACTCTGTTGATGGCGGCAGTGAAGTAAGTGTTTGCGATGGCTGCATTACGTGCTTCCAATGACCACATAGGTTCACTGTTGGTGAGAAAAACCAAAAGACCAATTTAAGACAACAATTAACTGTCTCCGAGTGTTTAGTTTAAGTTGGATCACAATTTTAACCCAAGCCTAAATAACTATCCCTTCATTCAAATCATCCCACCTTAGAGCTCCAACAGTTGCCGATGGATTGAAGACGATCTCTGCTCCGTTTACACCGTACATGAACCAGTTCAGAGGATGGTGACGACCATAGCAGATATTGATACCAATACGACCTATTTAATGAGAAAGTTTGATTTTAAAATGGTTAAAATGTTTAATTGCCAAAGAGCAATACGGCTTCAGGTTGGCGTAGCTGTTCTTTCCTCGTCTTCCACCGCGGTGACCCACCTAGGCAGGGTTGTAGTCCAGTCCCTGCAAGTCCTTTCACAAGTCCTTTCGTGAAGCCAGTCACAAGTCCCTTCATAAAGGCAGTCACAAGTAACTAGATGGACAATGACAAAGGAATGCCTTTGTCAAAGCTGATTTGAATAGCTTGTGATTTGAATTGGAACTGAAGGACTTGTGATGGACTTGCAGGGACTTACAGGGACTTGCAGGGACTTGTGATGGACTCGACTACAGCCTGCACCTAGGCCAATAGGTGGATGGGTTCCTGGGGTTTTCCTCCCTCCTCTTAAAACTAACTTCTAGAACTGTCATTGTCTTCTCTTTACATGCTTCTTCAGGCTTGTGAGCTACAGTGCCTAGGGCGTTTTTAAGAAATCGTTAGTTTCATTACTAGAAATAATTAACAATAATTAATAACAGAAATAAAAATGGCCCGATACTCACCAAACTGTGTTTCAAATACTTTGTGTCCTGTGTTTCCTTCCATGTAGTAGGTAGACTGTAACGACACAAACCAGAAACAAACTATTAGAGTAACAGAAACGTCAAGGTGCTGCTAAGATTGGTTCAGATGATTATTAGGAACAGTTACCGTACTATGAGGAACAGGTAATACTAACGGTTCTGGGGCTACCAATAGTTAAGGTGCAACAAAGAAACAGTAAAGGTGTTAATTCTTAGAACGTTGTACATTTACCTCATTGAAATCTCCAATCCTAGGAATATGATTCTTACGGGATTTGCCAATCACAGCTCCACTGTTCGATATCACAACTACCAAAGACAGATAAAAAGATTCAGGAATCACTGACTATTCATTTGAGTAAGAGGGAAACTATTTAGTTTGACATACAAGTTGACAACTTGGCTTGCCGTAAGTAAGTACCTGTAGTATTCCAGATAGTGTCGCCATGGATACTGTCTCTCTCCAGTATGGGTGACAACACCACCATGTTGTGACGTTTCGCTAACTGACATAGGAGAGTAAAAAAGACACAAAGCAAACACTGACTACAATTTGAACAGACAAAAAATCAAAATACAAGACAGACAAGGATAATCAGACCACAGGGTAGTCAGTTAAGCCAGTCAGTCAGTCAGACCACAGGGTAGTCAGTTAAGCCAGTTTAATATCTTGGTGAAGTAGTCCAGGACAAAGGTTTTTCAGAATAAAAATCGCCAACGCGATGTTACTCAAATGCCCAATCTGCTCTTAATTTACGGCCGAGCATTATGCAACCGTCTCCTTCGATGAGAGTTTGTCTATCCAGAATGACAAAGCAACCAAAACAATTTCAGAAGCTTCTCCTGCCCGAGTGATATAATGTCAGATCTCTGATCCTACTCCCGTACCTCTTGACAATATTTGGTGGTCGGTCCATCCTCAGCAGACTCTGCAAACTCGCACCAAGGAGCTTTCTCACGGGTGCAGAAGGCAAACGGCATAGCTATGAGAGACGATGTCATCATTAGTGAGGGTTGATTGGAAGAGTTGTGATTGCAATCCCCAATTAGTCATCACAAGTGATCATAAGTGATCATAAGCAACCACAAGTCATGCATTATGACTTGACTTGTGCTTGCGATTTGCGATGACTTATGGTTTGACTTAGGATTGACTTGAACAAGGAGAGAGATTACAGTTGGTGTTTGCAAGTCACAAGTGTTGAAATAATGGAACTGCAAATTTGAATTCCAAAACAGAAAATCTAGTATTAATAAAATGTAAGTCAATTTGTTTTTATTTGGATACTTACTCCATGCTTCCTGAAAGCATATGACATTAACACCACACAGACCTGCAGCTTGGACTATCTCACCAATACGGTTATGTAGAGCAGCCACCTGGGAATGATAACAAATATGTGAACTCATTACCCGGTACCACCAATTTACATTTTGTTTATTTTCTGAAAAGTCAATTAAACCAAATTCAGGCAGTTTCAGGCACTACAATAGGTAGGGTGGTTTTATGTGCTACTTGGTAATACTAGGTAAAGAAATGGGGTGGGGCCTGGATTTCATTAGATGTGGGGGCCCTGGGCATTTGAAGGTAACCTAAAAGGGAAAGGTCGTGCATTGTTAGTTGGTACAGGTGCGCTTTGTACCATTGATCCGGCAAATTATATCCATTGACGGACTAGCTACGGTGTCATTTCAATGTTTATGCCTCGTGAAAGATCACTTGTTTTTTAAAGCTACAACTATCTCTTGGCTTCCAGCAACCTCTTTAACTAGGAATGATCTTCCATGAAACTTTGAAAGTTGCTGGTAATTGCTATGAACTCTGTTTAGGAGTTTGCATTTAAATCTACCCTTTACTAATTACTTGATCTTTGACAGGTGCAGATGTAGGCAAGACAATCTTGTTTTGGACCAGGCCAATCCTAACGATACGAGGACGACGCAACTGCTCAGGTTTAGCCGAGATGGAATATCCGACCAACTCAAAGTTTCTCTCGTTGGCGAGGGAACGGGCAGCTTCAGGCAGATCCAATGGTCTGAATACAAAACATGAAGTAACAAAAGAAAGGTTTTCAATTATAATATAAGTAAACAAAAGTTTGGATTAATGAAATGTAGACTTTGAATCAATGAATGACACCTGCAATGAGACTTTAGACAAATGAGGGAATCTTGAAATAAATTTAAAATTAAAGAATGACATTATATAATTAGTTCTTCAGGCTAAATTTACAAATGAAACAAAATGGCTATATACAAATTAGGCTATATAAACTGCATTTGTAATGATCACATACAATGTAGTGTGTAATTTTTTTCAGATTTTATTTTGTATTTTTCTGTACTAGTATTAGTCAACATCATCAATCCTTGGGGGAAAAAGTGGCCTGTTTTGTCAGTTTGTTGCTAATCAACAGGCACCTAGTTTACTGTACATGTATAGCCCCCTCTACGTTACTTCCCTGCAGTACATAATGTACGCCTAGTTCACATTTGAAACTACATGTACGCAATTTTTTGTCCCGACAAATAGAAAGATTTCCAACCCCGAGTCGTTCCCAGCTTGACCATAGATGATTCGCCGTGCCTCGGCCAATTTGTCGGCCGGCAAATGCTCCTCCAAAAGCCTCTCCAAACTCTCCACTTCTTCTGCCATTTTCATAAACTTTAAAGTTTTTGCGAAAACGACGACGATCAGCCGCTCGCCAACAAAAGTTCAAGGGTTAACAACTTCGTGACCTTTCGTTTTTGGCTGCGGCCACTACTAGTACTAGTGATGATAAAACAATAGCCAGAAACGCATAATCTGTACAAGTTACTAATTAGTAATTAAATTTAGAGAGCAAGGACCTCAAGATGACAAAACCTCGGCCTCTTTTATTTTTTTTGCTAAATGAAAAAGCCTCGATTATGATGTCGTTTTGGTTTGTCGATTTACCGATTTACTATTACTGATAAGTTTATCTAGGTACTAAAAAAGGTCAGGGAACCAGACCTAATAAGTTCAATAGAGGGCGCTATCATGAAATTCTGCGCATTCATTTTCGCGGATCGAAGAAGAATTAGAGAAGTATAAATAAGATGAAAGTGATGAAGTAAATTTGTGTTCATTCCCGGCCCAGTGTTCACTTAAAACGTAAGAAATTATTAAAAATGTGCCCCTCTTCAGAATAGAATACCTTCTTAAAGGTGTCGGTTGCTGTTAGCCTAAAAATCCAGCTCTACTTAGCGGGCTGGTCGTGACAGTCTGTAACTTTCATGGGTTTAGTTAACGTTAGCCGGCTTTGCTTTACTTTACTTTACTTTTTTAACAAGAAAGCATTTTGAATTTTTGTTCTTGTACATGTACCCTAAATAAATTTATAAATGGTGGTGAACTGTTTAATGGAATGGTCCCAAACTGTTTTTGTTTTTGCATAACCTCGCTTTTTCTATCAATATTTTTCTATCAATGTGGCTTGATTAAATTTAATTGTTTAATCGCAAGTTTTAATTATTCATCAGAGTCTGACTTAAATTTTTAGATGTAACTGAAAAGTGAAAGTATGCGTCAGTTTGTTGTGTTTGTATTCTTCTCGGCAGTTATTATGCAGTCCAGTCAGCCTTCCAGAACTTAACCCAAGACTAGGATTCCACGATGAGGCTATTCCAGGCCGTCACATCTTGTCGTTTACTCTGCTCTCGTCTGTGCTCCTTGAGTTGTGCAATCAGACACCAAGGGATTTTACCCAAGTCATTCCAGCCTGCATTATTCAGGGGGCTCAGTGTTTCTGCTGTCGTAGAAGAAAAACGAGCTGTCATATTTGACTTAGGAGGTGTTATCATTGCTAAACCTGGACCAATATTCAAAGGTAAGCTGTGGCACTAGAATCTAAAATAAGGAGGGGGTAAAGGGGGGCAGCAATTGGGGGAGGGGTGGGCGGTGGGGCAATATTGTCTATTATCAATGGTCTGGAAATAAGCTACTAGAGTAACAAACAACAGAATCGCACAAAGATGTTGGCTGAATGCTATCGACGGCTGTATACAATGCATGTGTGGCCAGTCTTGTCTACCAATACCAAAGTTTATAATATAATTTTCATTGACCCAGAATGTGTCCCTAGAACCGATTTACAATCTATCTTAAACTTGTTATGAATCTTAAAATCCCCCATGCAACCTAAGTCTCACAACATATGACAAGCTGCAGGCTTCAAAGCCTAGAACTGAACTGAAGGTGTTTTCCCTATAACTCTAAGATTTGGTGACCTTGCAGATTTTGAAAATGAACACAGCCTTCCACCAGGAACCATTTTGAAGGTTATCAAGGAGACGGGCTCAAAGGGGGCGTGGGCAAAAGTGAACCGAGGAGAGATTACATCACACGAGTTTGATAAGGAGTTTATCCGGGAGTGTTCACAACAGGTAATCATCCAAGAGGCTTTTACTCCTGAAGATGTTCTCAGTACGACTTTGTAACAACACTTAACAAATTCTAGACGTTGGGGAATTGTCGGGTCAGAGAAGTAGACTAGCTGCCTTAAAATCATTCATAGATTTGGTAAATGTAAAAATGGTGAGATTTTTTTCTCTGGAATGACAGCTAGGATACACTGTTGATGCATCGGGACTTCTGACGTACTTTGAACACCATGCATGCGAGCCAGTACCTGAGATGGTCAATGCCGTCCAGTGTATTCGGGCCGAGGGGCTCAAAACGGCCGTACTGACCAATAACTGGAAGCACAAGGGGTCGGTCACGTCACTCTTCCCAGTCGACAGGGTCTTGTTCGATGTGGTAAGTACCTTAATTATTTACTTAAAGGGATCGTATACGTTTGGTAATTACTCCAAACATTTATGGCAATAAAAACTTACTTGGTAAGAAGTACAGCAACTTTGGAAAGTATAATGCATTTTTAGAAACTTTTCACTTCGAAGTACTGCGGTTATGGGAAAAGATATCACTTTTTATCCCCAAAAAAATTGAATCTGAGAAGCGTTACTGCAGTGACGTTTCTCAGATTGTGTATTCCAATGCAGATTATTCTTCTGGCGTGGATATAACCGCTCCAGATTTTCGGCAATATCTCAAAATCGCTACCACCTTTTGGGTTCCAATTACCAAACGTGTACGATCCCTTTAATACTAATACTAATAATATTTATTGGATTTTTGTTATTGAATACTCTTAACTCGGATCAAAGCGTTTTAAATTACATCAACCCCTGTTCGTTTGGCCAATCAAACCATCTCAGCTCTCTGGGGAGTACATTTGGAATATTTGGTACATTTTAAGACAGCAAAATCGACCACAATAATCATCTCTACCTATTTACTCCTTGGTGAAGAGAAGCATAGTGTGACAAACTATCTTGCCCAAGGACACACACACCATAACCTCGGGCTGGGCTCAAACCCACAGCCTGCAGAATCACTCACAGACCGCAAGTTCAATGCACCAGACAATAAGGACACTGTACTCTACGGCTTGACCAAAACAGATGACCTAATTGTAAAGCATCAATCTCCCCCTCTGTCCAAGAGGTGGTGGAGTCTTGTCGAGAGGGCATAGCTAAGCCAGACCCAGCCATCTATCAGTTGTGTCTTGAAAAATTGAAGGAGAAACCAGAAGATGCTGTCTTCCTGGACGATCTAGAACCTAACGTGATTGGGGCTAGGAAACTTGGTATTCAGAGTATCAAGGTAAGACTGTGACTGAATTACATGCCAGTATCGCTGGCACCTGATTCAGGCACAGCCTCTGGCAGTCGGCCATACGACCCATATATGACCACGGAGTACACTCAAAGATTGTAAGTGTTGAGTTTTGCATAGGGAGAAAATCCGGAGGGCCCAGGGGAAAAACCCTTGACTTAGTCTACTCACTTATGGTCCGAGACGGGAATCGAACCCGGGCTGAACTGATGAGAAACAAGTTCTTTTACACACTTGTCACCCATTCCACCTGTTTTTATTGAGCAAGACTTGTTCGTGCTAAGCTAACTTTTATGCAAAGCAGCTCCATGAATTTGGCCTCTGTCTGCTCTTCAGGTTGACAACACCCAGCAAGCTCTAGCTGAACTCCAAGAGATACTAAAGTTTCCTGTCCAGGGTCACGTCGAAGGCACAGCGGCCGTTCGTAAAGGCCTAGAGCTACCTTTACAGTCACTCCAAGCTTATCTCAACTCTATAAATATCGGGTAAATCTACAATTTACAATCGGTGTTTGAGAGGTCCAAGGTTTAAATCTTGCTCCAGTTTGTTTCACGTTGAATTTTGGTTTCAAGAGAGCCCAGTTAAGTACCATTACAATTCATTTGATTTCTCGTTGCCAGTTCCAGCGATGATACCGCCCTAAACATTCGTCAGTTCAAACATGGTCAATCTAACCCTACCTACTACGTTGGCTATGCGGGCAGGGACATGGTGTTACGCAAGAAACCGCCAGGTAAACTGTTACCGTCGGCCCATGCCGTCGAACGCGAACACCAGGTCATGAAGGCGTTGGGTGGTGCTGGGGTACCGGTTCCTAACCTACTGGCACTCTGTGAAGATGATAGGTGGGTACCTGCCAAAATTGTACATTTTACGATTTGTTTTAATTTTAGGGGGGGAGGTATTCTAAATTTGCATTTCTTAAAAAAAAAATTGACAAGTGAATAGCACAACTTTAACATTGAGATCTTTAGAAATATTCTCAGTTGTTTCATGCCAAGGAAACCGCGGCCGTCTCAAGGCAAAACAATGTAAGTTGTGTGCAAATCACATTTGAGTTGAATTGTTTTGCCTTCAGACGGCCGACCAGGGATAATCGCTGGTCTGATGGGTCATATTGGCTTGCTATAGACTCCAATTACTAGCATCATGACTTCTGACTAGCACCCGGAATAGCAAACTAGAGGTTGAAGGTTCAAACCCCAATCCAGTCAATTTCTTTGTTCAACTTTATAAATAAATGAAAATGGCAAAACTAGCGCTCATCTTTGTTTTGTTATTTTCTCCTTTCCAGTGTCGTAGGAACACCCTTCTATCTCATGGATTTAGTCAAGGGTCGCATCTACAAAGAACCATTCCTTCCTGGCTTGAACCCTGCTGAACGACGGGACATATATGACGCGATGTGCGGTACCCTGTGTCATATCCATGATGTGGATATACAAAAAGCTGGACTGGAAGGCTTTGGCAAGCAAGGTAACTGACTATCGCAAGTAGCCATTTTAGATTTTTGCCATGGCCATTTTCCAAACCCCAGCTTCGTCTTCCTCTTTGGCTTTAATTCATGCAATTTGTTGATGGGCACGGAGACCGAGCCTAAGTTGGGGTTTGGAAGCAGTTCATAAAACAAAAATGAGATGCTGGTTGACTTCAGCTTCGGATGAGGTCAATATTGGTGCCAGAAAGTTTCCCAAAACTGCTCTCTTATCTACAACAGGCAAGTACGTCTCACGGCAGGTAGCAGTGTGGAGCAAGCAGTACAAGGCTAGCGAGACTCGGGATATTCCTAGCATGAATAAACTTATGGAATGGCTGCCACATCATCTACCTGAGAATGAAACGATCTCTGTGGTGCATGGTGACTTCAGGTGAGTTTAGAGAACCTTTTTGACCCCCTGACTTAGTCTTTATCTTAGTCTGTAGGAACTCCAGCCTCGTTCTAGTGCCTGTTGTGCTTTCATTTAATCGATTGATATAAACCCCAACGTTTAAATATTTCCATTTGCTTTCATTTCTATTTTCTTCTCGGTGATTGTTTTGACAATGGATCTTCCTAATTTACAACCCTGGCTTAATTTCAGTGATCAGCTATTTTAACAAAGCACCTTTAGTCTATTAATATTAATCTCTACTTTGTGTGATTAGGCTGGATAATCTGATTCTTCATCCAGATAAAGCAGAGGTAGTCAGTGTTCTAGACTGGGAGCTGTCAACTATCGGTGACCCACTGTCGGACCTTGCTTATTGCTGCTTGCCTTACTACCTCTCACCAAAGTTCCCAATTCTCAAAGGTACAATTTGTGTACAAAAGTTTTAGTGGCGCTATAACCAGTCCTAAATTCTCTATGTCCGTTTGTATGTTCAAGTTTAGGTTAAGTTTTTGAGAAAAAAACTTCTACATGCTTTTATGGATTTTGAAGGCAGTGACCCTTAGGTAGGAGATCAATTCTGCATCGGATTACCGAGGTTAAAGGTCATGTAGGGGTCATTTGAGTTTAAACATGCACAGAAGTTGCATTTTGTTAAGAACCCAAAACATATAACATATAAACAGGGTGGCCCAAACAAATCAGACAAGCATATCTCAACAGACAAGCATACTTCCACTACCATGAGACCTAAACTACCTACACCAACGGATGGAGAATCTTTCTAGAAGAACAATTATACCAAGATATCTTGATTTGGACTAGTAGTAATATCCAGACCCTACTTTGTGAAGTGAAGTCTGGTCCTTTTGCACCGAATAATAACTAAATCGCAGTTTGGTTATTTTTCGGACATCTTGCAGGTTTTCATGGCTTAGACGTCAGTGAGCTTGGTATCCCTACCATGGAGGAGTTTGTCTCCCAATACTGTCAGCGTAGAGGAATCCCTCCAATCCACAACCTAGACGTCTACATGGCCTTCTCATTCTTCCGTGTGGCGGCCATCTTGCAAGGGGTCTTCAAGAGATCTCAACAAGGTCAAAACTGGGGCTAAATTTATGGAGCCGCCAAGCACAAACAAAATGCTTAGCATGAAAATTCTTACAAACCTACATTCTTACTAGCAGGTGATGTGAATTGTTTGACTGGTATTAAGCTGTTTTTGTGCTTAGCATGAAAAGCACATAGCTGGTAACCTGTTTTTACTAAGCAAGACTTGTTTGTGCTTAGCAGCTCCATGAAATTGGCCCCTAGCTGGCTAAACAAGCGGTTGACTATATACAAAGTTTTTGCTTGACTTACATAATTTCATATCCTTTGTATAATAATGGGTGCCATGATCTTACGAGAATGACACTTGATTGAAACTCCAACCCACATTCTTCTTGAATCCTCAAGTCTCAGGCTGGCCAATCACAGCTGTCAAAATCAGTCAGGTGACTGTTTTGAATAGTTCAGAATTTCCTTTTTAATTTAGTAGAGTCCTGCTTTGATTGGAAGTGATTGATACCCTAGCTGTACCTACAAGTTAATGTTTTTTCTTTGGTTTTTTTCATTGAACCTAAAGGTCAAGCTAGCTCCAAGGATGCACAAATGGTTGGGGTCCTGGCTGAGAAAATGGCAGATATTGGTTGGTCCTTCACACAATCCCCCTCATCATCCAGCCCGGGAACTCCCTCGAGGAATAATCGATCAGCCCCTTCCAAGAGGGGATACTGCACATGGACAGCACACAAGCGGGACTATTCCACTCGGCCACCAGGTGAGTCAAAGGACAAAGATTTGAGATCAAATAAATTAATATGTATTTAACAAGTTTTAAACCACTCGTTTTTGGTTAGTATTACGCATTTTCATCGGGATTAATTTGTATCAATATCAAAGTGTATTGTGCAACTTGTCAATGTTTGTCTAGTTTTAATAATGCAGTCTCGACAGCAAGACGTTCGATTGTTAATGTTACATTCAACTATTTCCCATTTTTCTAACGACCTCTGTGATTTTAGGTCTTCTTGCAACATCGGTGTCTGCACTCTCTGGGCATGCTCAGTCTTTATGTAATCAAGTTAACGAGATGATTACAAAGTATGTGTACCCAGTGGAACGTGAGCTATTTGCCCATCAATTATCTGACGACAAGTGGAAACCACACCCTATTATTGAACAACTTAAGGTAAACAAATGAATAAAGCACAATTTATTACATTCCTGCAACTAATGACAACGTACTGGCTGTTTCTTACAGATCATGTGACTAGTTTGTCATAACTTGGGAATGGATTTAAGATGTTATATTTAAATGCAAAGACATGAATTTGAGATTTTATAATTACTTGTAAAGACATAAATTTGAGGTGTTATATTTACATGAATTTTGAACGTTTTTTGTTCCAGGATAAAGCCAAATCAGAAGGATTATGGAATTTGTTTTTACCCCTCGAGGCTGATCCCCATTCTGAATATGGAGCGGGCCTGACCAACATGGAGTATGCACACATGTGTGAGCTGATGGGGAAGTCTATATTTGCATCAGAGGTAGGTCCCCCCAAAAAATAAGGGGACAGTCAATTTTTTCCAGATTGCCAAAAATGCTCAGTTTCCTTTAATAATAACAGTTGGAAAAATTGCAAATTTTGTGTACTGCAATTTTAAATTTGCAGTTTGAACGTCTCTAAAGACTAAAAAAAAAATAAGACTAACCAATGTAAACTTTTGTTGTACAATAATCGTGTAACAATTTCAGAAATAAATATTTGAAACTTAGGCAGCGGTCAATATTTAATGTAGGCATTGGCTCAGTTTGTTGGCTTTAGTATAGTTGTCTTTAGTTGGTTTAGTTTGTCTTTAGTTGGTTGGTTTAGTTGTGTCGAAGAAAGAAAAAAAAATTATATTGAGGCCAAAAATGCAAAAACCCTTGGGGTGGTTTCTTATGTTTTGTATGGGTTTTATTGTAGATCTTTAACTGTTCTGCACC
Organism: Crossaster papposus; assembly: GCA_037893245.1. Classification (NCBI taxonomy): domain Eukaryota; kingdom Metazoa; phylum Echinodermata; class Asteroidea; order Velatida; family Solasteridae; genus Crossaster; species Crossaster papposus. Next base: position 931,638 of record JBAIAA010000947.1, read on the forward strand.
CGATACTGGAAACATGGAGGTCCTTGTAAAATATGCCAACCAAAGACAGAAAGAGGAGTGGCTCAAACCTCTCCTAGATGGAAGCATACGATCCTGCTTCGCTATGACCGAACCAATGGTAAGGTGTGGTCTTGACAACAAAAGTGGGTGTGGTTTGGGCGGGGCTAAGTCAGTGGCTAGTAACAGAGCAAGGGTTAATTCAACTTTCTTATTTTGTGTGTGTGTGTGTGTTTTTTAAAGAATGTTGTCAATTTAGCTTTGCACTTATTACGCAAGATTATGATATACAAACAAATTTGAAAACTGAAAACTAAACTGATAAATCGTTTATAGTAGTGATCAATTGTTTAACTTGTTGCCATTAAAGGTTGCCTCGTCCGATGCTACTAACATTCAATCTGCCATCGTCAAAGACGGCAAGGATTTGGTTCTAACAGGACGGAAGTGGTGGATCTCTGGTGCCATGGATCCACGCTGTAAACTCTGTATCTTCATGGGTAAGACAGACCCTACAACAGACACCCACAGACAGCAGAGCATGGTGCTAGTACCAATGGATGCCCCAGGGTTAAAGGTCATCAGGCCACTGTCAGTCTTTGGCTATCAGGACGCGCCATCTGGTCACGCTGAAGTAATGTTTGAGGAAGTCAGGGTACCAGCCGAGAACATCATCCTTGGAGAGGGCAGAGGCTTTGAAATTGCACAGGTGGGTGAGTAGTTTTGATTGATTGGATGGGCGTGGCTTGGATATACAAAAAGTAGGGGTTTGATTTTCAATATGTAATCTCGGCTCAATCTCATGCTAGGCAAAAAGTATTTACTGAGTAAAAACAGGTTACCGTTCAAAATATCATGTGATGCTCAGTGCTTGTGACTGGTACTCTGTTGTTTTCATTTCTCTGAGAGCAAAAATGACGACCTAAAAAATCCATAATTGTGACCCGCTCCATAAAAATCAGGAATAAGTCTCAAAAAGACATTTTAAAATATATGCACATGATGAGAAAGGGAATTTCATAAGCTTTCTAATGAACCCCATCACAAGTGTGTATCTGTTTAGGTTAACGAGCTATGGTCTGATGAAGATGACAGGTGTATATTTATTTGCCGAATCCACATTCCGAGAAAAACAGATTTGAAATAAACAAAATTGACCAAAATCATACGGGCAGCGCACACAAATCCTCTTAATTTTCATCTTTATTGATCGTTTTTACATACAAGACATTAATGACAATAATCTGTGATAACTACACTTCCTAAAAATACAATGTTTAGAAAATCGACTTGGTCACGATTTTCACCCGCTGTCTTAACATGGCACAATTGTGTCAGAGTCTTTCAGAGTCGGCACCAACAACTCAAATAACTAGAAAATAATATAAAAGGTACGTGTACGAAAAGGTGTATTAGTTAGAGCAATGGTGCCTTCTTTGCATAGTACGAGTCGTACATGTACAATTAATGGTACTTGGGATTACATCAAACAGATTGTATATATACACAACCTTGGCACTGTAATAGTTGCCAGTGGATGTATTTAGTCAATTCGGAAATGCAATCCACTTAAAGGATAGATAAATATCTTATTGAAATGGCGTGTTTACCCAGCCCTTCAATTGCTCGCGCAGTGACATTGTGCGTGCAACCCTTTATTTTTGTTCCCCTCTTCAGGTATTGTTACAGGCTCAGGAGCATTGGGACGATTTAAGAAATTCTAAAAAGTGATGGGTTTAACTCCATTAAGTGCTTACCTTTTAGTCATTGTTCATGCAATAGAAAAGACTCTTGTTTTTGATTATCAATGGATAAGGGGATTACCCCCCCCCCCCCCCCTTTCTTCCCTCCCTCTTCCCTCTCCCCTCCCCCCCCCTCCAAACATCAATCAATCTATCTATGTATTTGTTTGTATAAATGATTAACTGCCCTAGGGCTATGAAATACCTGTGCAGCACTGAAGTCACTGCTCAACAAATACAGTTCCATCAGTTTTACACGTGATGTACTGAGCTTTCCACACCACAGTTTGCTCTCTTAGAGTCGTAGATAAACCAGCACCATCTCAGAAAACATCATTTATACTTGGTGTACTGAGCTCTCCACGCCACAGTTTGCTCTCTTAGAGTCGTAGATAAACCAGCACCATCTCAAAAAACATCATTTATACTTGGTGTACTGAGCTCTCCACGCCGGAGTTTTCTCTCTTAGAGTCAAATAGTTGTTCTGCAAACCAGCGCAGAGTTTCCTTACCAGATTAAACCAAATCTTGAGAACAGAGAGCCCACCAAAGTCATCATTAACGATCTCTCTTCTCATAAGATCAGTTATCTCAACCTGCATCGATATAAAAGACAGTCAACTAAACCGATCCAGCTGTGGTGTCAAATTAAAATATTAGCTGTTCAAAAGTGAGCCAATCTGAGGACAAAGTTTACTCTGCGAATAACGCAATCCTGCCGGAACCAAAGCTGCTACTGCCTGGATTCTAAGAAACTGCAAAGTTTTGAGCCCGATTGTCTGTTTAAAGACAGTTGTTTAGTCATTTCCAAAGACTTGTTCTTAATCCTCACTTGATTGTGTCTAATTTGGTGACGTTGACTCAAACGCAATGGGATCAAGCTTAACGTCAGTTGAGTGCAACGCTCAAGAGACTTTTAACATCACTACTGAGATGAGCGATGAGTTGCTTTACACTCCAACGCACACCATCTTTGTAACTATCATCGTGCCAGTTTTCTGGGGCATCGGAATTGTCACAAACTCTACATTTCTGTTTGTCTTGCTTCGCCTCCCAAAGATGAGATCCAAGGGTAACATCTTGTTGGCTCACTTAGCGCTGGCTGATCTCTGGCAGATGGGTTTTTATGTCGGAATCTACCTCTGGATGTATTTAGCCTCTCCGGTTCTGTTCTCCATACCATTTGTAAACTCGGCCAGCTGCATGAGTTTCTACGCCGCTTTCAACGTCGGGTACTTTGCATCTGTCGCTCTTATCACCGCGGTTTCACTGGAGCGTTACATGGCCCTCTGCCATCCCATGAAGCATCTGACAATATTCAGCCGCCAGCAGGCCTACAAGATGGTCGGGATCTGCTGGATTGTAGGGTTGGTGTTTTCATGTTCAATCATGCCTGCCTCAGGGATCCTCAATGTGCGATGTCTTCAGTGGCCCGATGAGGACACATTTGATGGGTTCCCACCTACTTCTGCCTACTGCGGTGCGGTACATCCCTGGGTTTATTACTACACCGAGCCACTGGTATCTGCACCATGGCTGGTAATCGTCATTGCAAACACATACATGTTTGTACAAATTGTGCGCGCCTTGAAACGCAAGGCATTCACCGATACCCCTGCAACTGCAGCACACCTCAAAATGATTCAAGTCAGAAACCAGTTTGCGATCATGATGATCGTAAACGGGGCAGTTTTCTTCATCTGCCAGACTCCAATCCGATTGGTCAATCTCTCCTCCTGGATCTGCTATGTTGCTGGTATTCACAATCCCCTCAGTGGGAATAACACAGTGTGGATTGTCCTGGTACCCCAACTCACTAACTGCCTGGTAAATCCATTAATCTATGGCCTTACCAATGCCAACTACCGGGCTGCATTTCGTCAAGCGTTCGGGTGCGGACGTAAGCCCAGAAAAGCCCATTCGACGACGATGACGACGATGACGACGATGAGTCAACAGCCAAGTGCTGTCGTAATAAGGAATGACCACGCTGATGTAGAAAACCAAGAAGAAGCACCAACTGTCAACAAGCTGTAGGAACTTGATTCCAACAATGAAGTATAACAGTGAATAGTTTGTCCCGTAGCTTAACGAGGAAAAAAGAATGCTACATCGTCTTTGGTACTTCAATATAGGCCTAGTTGGTATGCTGGTATATATTGTAATGCTAGATATACTAGAAAATTAGGGTAAACAATTTTTTTATTTTTTTTTCCTGTAATATTTGTAGATTGTTGCTTTTTTCCTGCAAGTTGTTTTTTAAGTCTTAGGAAAACAAGAGTACCAAATGGGCAATTCCAGCATGGTGAATGGAAGTACAATGTGCAATAAACCGTAGTTATTAATTTACAGAAATGATCTGTAATCTCCCTGGTTGTTCCTAGATGATGAATGTATAATTGCAGGTTTAATTGCCCATGAAGTTCTCTTGATTAATTACAATACATTGGTAAGAGCATGTTGCCTAGGATGAATTCTTTTCCCGTTTGTTTTTTCATCTCTAGAACTTACATAATTTAATTTATCTGTTCATGAAGCTATTTAAAAAAAAGGAGTAATTAGCGCAGCCCAGCATAAACAGAACAATCATCCCCACTGCCAGCCATTTTACAACCAAAAAGAAATGCATATGAACATTTGTATTTATTGGCTACTTTATAGACTTTTCATTTACAGGAAAAAAAATTGCAAAGAAATGGCAAATTGTTTTATGGAAAAAAAAAAATGAGAATCATCATTTTAACGCGCCTCTTACGATTTACTGCCGTCCACACAAGGTACTATGAAGATAAACTGCGCATGGAACAAATTACATTTGTTCAATGGTTCCTTACTCCAATTGGCAGCAGAAAAACATTAGGTTATTCAGAAGGTTGTGGGTTTGCCATTGAATTAACTCCTGTTTACTGGCTCCATGATCTGTTGGTTGTAAACACGGCAGGTGATCACCATGCATTCTCTGTAGGTGGGGCTGGCCTGGGGAGTTAATGCTTTCTTGTTAACTCCTGGCTCCATGAACCACAGCAGGTGATCACCATGCATTCTCTGTAGGTGGGGCTGGCCTGGGGAGTTAATGCCTTCCTGATATTACTCCTGGCTCCATGAACCACAGCAGGTGATCACCATGCATTCTCTGTAGGTGGGGCTGGCCTGGGGAGTTAATGCCTTCCTGTTATTACTCCTGGCTCCATGAACCACAGCAGGTGATCACCATGCATTCTCTGTAGGTGGGGCTGGCCTGGGGAGTTAATGCCTTCCTGTTATTACTCCTGGATCCATGAACCACAGCAGGTGATCACCATGCATTCTCTGTAGGTGGGGCTGGCCTAGGGAGTTAAAGGTAGGATACACGATTTGCAGATATCGACCAAAAATTACTACCGAGTTATTAGGAAATATCTTACTTATTTAATAGTACATAATGATTGTAGGCATCCAGCCAAAGGATTGCGCTAGATATCCTGTAATTATTCCGAAAAATTGAATTTTATAAAGAAAAATTTGCTATCGCCGGACGGCGATCGTGAAAAAAACAAAAATAACATAAGAATAACTGCTCAACGCCGGTTGAAAACAAACGTTGTTTTTTTTGCTTTTCTCAGCATCCATGATTGTAAAACTTCGGACAGGTCAGTAGAACGACATTTACTATGGAATACAACCCCCAAAATGGGTCTACCCATTCATGATAATTCAAGCAATTACCAATGGTGTATCCTACCTTTAATGCCTTTCTGTTTACTGGCCCCATGATCTGTTGGTTGTGAACAAAATACAATTTGATTGGTCTTTTCCCCAACTTTACCAAATTGTATAAAATTGCCCAATCTTCAGTTTATGGACAAAGAGTGGCATATGGCCTTCTGCATTGTGCTAAAAATCTAATGAGAAAATTCATGGACGCGAGTTAGAAGTATCTTATGCTTAAATTGAATTACTGGGTAATTGTGCCTGCTGATAAAATAAACGCTTGGTGGTTGCTATGGTAATATATATTTGGAAAACTGCAATTCGATATTAAAACTTTGAAAACCGCTTGAAAAGTTTAAATTAACTAATTGAGAACCCTCCCTCTCTTGGTTCCAAAAGCAGAGCCAATTACAAGAAATTATATCAAAACCTATCGAGTTATATCCTGTAACACAGAAGCTGTGAGAGAAGAAGGGAGTTTTGTTTTTGTATAAGTTGTGAAATAGGAATAGAAATCAGTTCTACCAGGTCAAATGAGACTATTTGCCTTGCAGTAAATTTGATTTGTTTTCCCCGCTTCATCATTACCAAATTGTATGCATTTTCTAACCTTCAGTTTCTACATGCGAGTTTTATTCGCGACCTATTGTACCACTAAATTTGTTTCACTATTATTTTATTTGTTTCCTCGACAGGGGCTGGAAAAATACAATTAAAGATTTAATTGAATAACAATTCTATTTTCAACTGTAAAGTAATACCTGTATGTAGTGCTTTAGTCACAGCATTATAAGATCCCAGTACATCTCAGAAAACATCATTATTATACTTGGTGTACTGAGCTCTCCACACCACAGTTTGCTCTCTTAGAGTCGTAGATAAACAAGCACCATCTCAGAAAACATCATTTATACGTGGTGTACTGAGCTCTCCACGCCGGAGTTTTCTCTCTCAGAGTCAAATAGTTGTTCTGCTTACCAGCTTAGAGTTTCCTTACCAGATTAAACCAAATCTTGAGTTCAGAGACGGCCCACCAAATCGATAACGATCTATCTTCTCATGAGATTAGTTATCTCAACCTGCATCGATGTAAAAGACAGTCAACTAAACCGATCCAACTGTGGTGTCAAATTAAAATATTAGCTGTTTAAAAGTGAGCCAATCTGAGGACAAAGTTTACTCTGCAAATAACGCAATCCTGCCAGAACCAAAGCTGCTCCTGCCTGGATTCTAAGAAACTGCAAAGTTTGGAGCCAGATTGTATGTGTAAAGACAGTTGTTTAGTCATTTCTAAAGACTTGTTCTTAATCCTCACTTGACTCTGTCTAATTTGGTGACGTTGACTCAAACACAATGGGATCAAGCTTAACATCAGTTGAGTGCAACGCTCAAGAGACTCTTAACATCACTACTGAGATGAGCGCTGAGTTGCTTTACACTCCAACGCACACCATCTTTGTAACCATCATCGTGCCAGTTTTCTGGGGCGTCGGAATTGTCACAAACTCAACATTTCTGTTTGTCTTGCTTCGCCTCCCAAAGATGAGATCCAAGGGTAACATCTTGTTGGCTCACTTAGCGCTGGCTGATCTCTGGCAGATGGTTTTTTATGTCGGAATCTACCTCTGGATGTATTTAGCCTCTCCGGTTCTGTTCTCCATACCATTTTTAAACTCGGCGAGCTGCATGAGTTTCTACGCCGCTTTCAACGTCGGGTACTTTGCATCTGTCGCTCTTATCACTGCGGTTTCGCTGGAGCGTTACATGGCCCTCTGCCATCCCATGAAGCATCTGACAATATTCAGCCGCCAGCAGGCCTACAAGATGGTCGGGATCTGCTGGATTGTAGGGTTGGTGTTTTCATGTTCAATCATGCCTGCTTCAGGGATCCTCAATGTGCGATGTCTTCAGTGGCCCGATGAGGACACATTTGATGGGTTCCCACCTACTTCTGCCTACTGCGGTGCGGTACATCCCTGGGTTTATTACTACACCGAGCCACTGGTATCTGCACCATGGCTGGTAATCGTCATTGCAAACACCTACATGTTTGTACAAATTGTGCGCGCCTTGAAACGCAAGGCATTCACCGATACCCCTGCAACTGCAGCACACCTCAAAATGATTCAAGTCAGAAACCAGTTTGCGATCATGATGATCGTAAACGGGGCAGTTTTCTTCATTTGCCAGACTCCAATCCGATTGGTCAATCTCTCCTCCTGGATCTGCTATGTTGCTGGTATCCACAATCCCCTCAGTGGGAATAACACAGTGTGGATTGTCCTGGTACCCCAACTCACTAACTGCCTGGTAAATCCATTAATCTATGGCCTTACCAATGCCAACTACCGAGCTGCATTTCGTCAAGCGTTCGGGTGCAAAGGTCAGCCCAGAAAAGCCCAGTCGATGACGACAATGACGACAATGAGTCAACAGCCAAGTGCTGTCGTAATAAGGAATGACCACGCTGATGTAGAAGACCAAGAACAAGCACCAACTGTCAACAAGCTGTAGGAACTTGATTCCAACAATGAAGTATAACAGTGAGTTGGTCCTGTAGCTTAACGAGGAAAGAAGAATGTTGCGTCGTCTTTGGTACTTTAATATAGGCCTAGTTGGTATATGTTGGTATATATTGTAATGTTAGATATACTAGAAAATTAGGGTAAACAATTTTGTTGTTTTTTCCTGTAATATTTGTAGATTGTTGCTTTTTTCCTCCGAAGATTTTTTAGAGCCTTGGAAAAACAAGAGTACCAAATGGGCAATTCCAGCATGGTGAATGGAAGTACAATGTGCAATTAACCATAGTTAATAATTTACAGAAATGATCTGTAATCTCCCTGGTTGTTCCAAGATGATGAATGTATAATTGCAGGTTTAATTGCCCATAAAGTTCTCTTGATTAATTACAATACATTGATAAGAGCATGTTGCCTAGGATAAATTTTATTCCTGTTTGTTTCGTCTCTAGAACTTACATAATTTAGTTTATATGTGACCTGTCACCACAATAATGAGAGTAAAGTCGCACAATGTGATTTGGAGATATGGCCATCCAAAGTCAAAATATGAAGGGGTGGTAAATTTTAAGATTTTGCGTAATTTGGAAAGCCTAAGTCCTTCTCTACATATTCAATTTTTTGGGTGCAATCAGATGATCGAAAACCTATTAAATTACGCGACTTTGCGCAGTGTTTGCAAAGTTAGTGTTTGGATTGAAGTCCATCAGTGGTCTAATTAACACGGTAATTAAATATGCAAATTAGATCTTTGTAACTGTCCCACGTTTTCGAAATTTTGGTATTTTGCTGTTTATACAATAGTTTGTATGTGTGGAAAATTTCAAGAAATAATTATTAGATCATAGCTGTTGCTATGCTTAACCGAACCTTACTTGTCCTGTTTTGTAATCTTTTGTGTGTTTTTGTTTAGGATGTTTTAAGTAGGTTTTCTCAAAAACACGTTTTGTGAAACCCATAACTTTCTAGAGCGCTGTAAAAAGTAATATTGCAAAACACCCAAGTGTTATATACCATTGGAAAGCTCTCTTTCTCAAGAATTTGAAAATACAAAAATCTCAATTTTCAATTTTCCGACTTTACTCTCATATTGTGGTGACAGGTCACTCATCTGTTCATGAAGCTATTAAACAGAAGGAGTAATTAGCACAGCCCAGCAGAAAAAGAACAATGATCCCCACTGCCAGCCATTTTACAACCAAAAAGAAATGCATATGAACATTTGTATTTATTGGCTACTTTAGAGACCTTTCATTTACAGAAACAAACTTAGCAAAGGAATGGCAAATTGTTTTTTGGAGAAAAAAAATATGAGAATCATCATTTTGATGCGCCTCTTACGGATTTACTGCCGTCCACACAAGAGGTTCTATGAAGATAAACTGCGCATGGAACAAATTACATTTGTTCAATGATTCGTTACTCCAATTGGCAGCAGAAAAACATTAAGTTATTCAGAAGGCTGTGGGTTTGCCATTAAATTAACTCCTGTTTACTGGCTCCATGATCTGAGATATATGATCTCGACAAGTAATTATCTCGACTTCGTTAAGTCGACTTGGCGAGATATATGATCTCGACAAGTAATTATCTCGACTTCGTAGGGTCGACTTGGCGAGATATATGATCTCGACAAGTAATTATCTCGACTTCGTTAAGTCGACTTGGCGAGATATATGATCTCGACAAGTAATTATCTCGACTTCGTTAAGTCGACTTGGCGAGATAAATGATCTCGACAAGTAATTATCTCGACTTCGTTAGGTCGACTTGGCGAGATATATGATCTCGACAAGTAATTATCTTGACTTCGTTAAGTCGACTTGGCGAGATATATGATCTCGACAAGTAATTATCTCGACTTCGTTAAGTCGACTTGGCGAGATAAATGATCTCGACAAGTAATTATCTCGACTTCGTTAGGTCGACTTGGCGAGATATATGATCTCGACAAGTAATTATCTCGACTTCGTTAGGTCGACTTGGCGAGATATATGATCTCGACAAGTAATTATCTTGACTTCGTTAAGTCGACTTGGCGAGATATATGATCTCGACAAGTAATTATCTCGACTTCGTTAAGTCAACTTAGTGAGATAATTTATGTGATTAAGTCGCCTTACTTTCTGCTTTATGTCACCATGGCGTGATAATTTACCTAAATATATAAATAACAGGATGGCTCTCATAGAACGCCGTAGGATCAAGACTTTTTGCCTTGCAGTAAATTATGTTTTCCCCTCTCCATCATTATCAAATTGTAATAATTTTCTAACCTTCAGTTTCTACATATACAAGTTTTATTCGTAATTCTTTTTCACTATTTTTTATTTTTTCTCGACAGGGGGTGGCAAAATACAATTAAAGATTTTATTTAATAACAATTATATTTTCAACAGTAAAAGAAGTAATACATGTATGTAGTGCTTTAGTCACTGCATAAGATCCCAGTACATCTCAGAAAACATAATTATTATACTTGGTGTACTGAGCTCTCCACACCACAGTTTTTATCTCAACCTGCATCGATGTAAAAGACAGTCAACTAATATAAACCGATCCAACTGTGGTGTCAAATTAAAATATTAGCTGTTTAAAAGTGAGCTAATCTGAGGACAAAGTTTACTCTGCAAATAACGCAATTCTGCCGGAACCAAAGCTGCTCTTGCCTGGATTCTAAGAAACTCCAAAGTTTAGTGCCAGATTGTCTATGTAAAGACAGTTGTTTAGTCATTTCCAAAGACTTGTTCTTAATCCTCACTTGATTGTGTCTAATTTGGTGACGTTGATTCAAACACAATGGGATCAAGCTTAACATCAGTTGAGTGCAACGCTCAAGAGACTCTAAACATCACTACTGAGATGAGCGAAGAGTTGCTTTACACTCCAACGCACACCTTCTTTGTAACCATCATCATGCATGGCCTAGGGAGTTAATGCCTTCCTGTTAACTCCTGGCTCCATGAACCACAGCTGGTGATCACCATGCATTCTCTGTAGGTGGGGCTGGCCTGGGGAGTTAATGCCTTCCTGTTAACTCCTGGCTCCATGAACCACAGCAGGTGATCACCATACATTCTCTGTAGGTCGGGCTGCATGGCCTGGGGAGTTATTGCCTTCCTGTTAACTCCTGGCTCCATGAACCACAGCAGGTGATCACCATGCATTCTGTGTAGGTGGGGCTGCATGGCCTCGGGAGTTGATGCCTTCCTGTTAACTCCTGGCTCCATGAACCACAGCAGGTGATCACCATGCATTCTCTGTAGGTGGGGCTGGCCTGGGGAGTTAATGCCTTCCTGTTAACACCTGTTTACTGGCCCCATGATCAGTTCTAAATGAGACTATTTGCCTTGCAGTAAATTTGATTTGTTTTCGCTGCTTTATTATTACCAGGTTGTATTAATTTTCTAACCTTCAGTTTCTACATGCGAGTTTTGTTTGCGACCTATACTGTACCACTAATTTGGTTTCACTATTTATTTGTTTCCTCGACAGGGGGTGTCGAGATAACATATCTCGCCAAGTCGACTTAACAAAATCAATATAATTACTTGTCGAAATATTATATTGACATCAAATTGGACGTCGATATTCGTATCAATTTTCGCGACTTTTGACGAAAGTCGCGAATATTTATAGCGTTAATTTTCGCTACAAAATTCACGACTTGCCCCCAAAGTCGTGAATATTGACATTGTCGTGATTCGTTAGGTCGACTTGGCGAGATATATAATCTCGACAAGTAATTGTCTCGACTTCGTTAAGTCAACTTATTGAGATAATTTATGTGATTAAGTCGCCTTACTTTCTGCTTTATGTCACCATGGCGTGATAATTTACCTAAATATATAAATAACAGGATGACACTCATGGAGCGCCGTAGGATCGAAACTTTTTGCCTTGCAGTAAATTATGTTATCCCGTCTCCATCATTATCAAATAGAAATAGAGTTTTATTCGTGACCTATATTGTACCACTAATTCTTTTTCACTATTTTTTGTTTTCCCTCGACAGGGGGTGACAAAATACAATTAAAGATTTAATTTAATAACAATTATATGTTCAACTGTAAAAGAAGTAATACATGCATGTAGTGCTTTAGTCACTGCATAAGATCCCAGTACATCTCAGAAAACATCATTATTATACTTGGTGTGCTGAGCTCTCCACACCAGAGTTTGCTCTCCTAGAGTCGAGGATAAACCAGCACCATCTCAGAAAACATCATTTATACTTGGTGTACTGAGCTCTCCACACCGGAGATTTATCTCAACCTGCATCGATTAGCTGTTTAAAAGTGAGCCAATCTGAGGACAAAGTTTACTCTGCAAATAACGCAATCCTGCCAGAACCAAAGCTGCTACTGCCTGGATACTAAGGAACTGCAAATTTGGAGCCAGATTGTCTGTGTAAAGACAGTTGTTTAGTCATTTCCAAAGACTTGTTCTTAATCCTCACTTGACTCTGTCTAATTTGGTGACGTTGACTCAAACACAATGGGATCAAGCTTAACTTCAGTTGAGTGCAACGCTCAAGAGACTCTTAACATCACTACTGAGATGAGCGCTAATTTGCTTTACACTCCAACGCACACCATCTTTATAACTATCATCATGCCAGTTTTTATGGTCGTCGGAATTGTCACAAACTCAACATTTATGTTTGTCTTGTTTCGCCTCCCAAAGATGAGATCCAAGGGTAACATCTTGTTGGCTCACTTAGCGCTGGCTGATCTCTGGCAGTTGATTTTTTATGTTGGAATCTTCCTTTGGATGTATTTAGCCTCCCCGGTTCTGTTATCCATACCATTTGTAAACTCGGCCAGCTGCATGAGTTTTTTCACCGCAGGCTACATCGGGCACTATGCAGCTGTCGCTCTTGTCAGTGCGGTTTCGCTGGAGCGTTACATGGCCCTCTGCCATCCCATGAAGCATCTGACAATATTCAGCCGTCGGCAGGCCTACAAGATGGTCGGGATCTGCTGGATTGTAGGGTTGGTGTTTTCATGTTCAACCATGCCTGCTTATGGGATTCTCAATGTGCGATGTCTTCAGTGGCCCGATGAAGACACATTTGATGGGTTCCCATCTACTTCTGCTTACTGCGGTGCGGTACATCCCTGGGTTCATTACTACATCAAGCCACTGGTATTTGCACCATGGCTGGTAATCGTCCTTGCAAACACATACATGTATGTACAAATTGTGCGCGCCTTAAATAAACGCCAGGAATTCACAGATACCCCTGTAAATACTGCAGCTCACCTCAAAATGATTCAAGTCAGAAACCAGTTTGGGATCATGATGATCGTAAACGGGTCAGTTTTCTTCATCTGCCAGACTCCAAACCGATTGGTTGATATCTCCTTTTGGATCTGCTATGTTGCTGGTATCCAATACAATCCCTTTAATGTAAAATACAGAGAGTTGATTTTCCTGGTACCCACACTCACTAACACTCTGGTGAATCCATTAATCTATGGCGCTACCAATGCCAACTACCGGGCTGCATTTCGTCAAGCGTTTGGGTGCGGACGTAATCCCAGAAAATCCAATTCGATGACGATGACTACGATGAGTCAACAGCCAAGTACTGTCGTAATAAGGAATGACCACGCTGATGTAGAAGACCAAGAAGAAGCACCAACTGTCAACAAGCTGTAGGAACTTGAATCTAACATTCTTGTCATGAACTATAATTCATGTAGTTACTTGTTAATGTGTATAAGAAGCGCATACATATTACATATACACACACACTAGTAGGTGCTCAAGGGGCTCTATCATTGCTTTTGGGGCCAATGAGACATTCCCAAGACAATCTCAGCAACATCCATCAAGCACAACAACCATCTCTGCCCTCATGTACCCAATTACTCCTGGGTAGAGGGAGCAATGAGATAAGATGCCTTGCCCAAGGACACACACATTATAACCCTAGACTGGAATTAGTCTTGTAGCTTTGCATTGAAAGTAGAATGTTATGCTGTCTTGTGTGATAAGATCAATATTATCTGTAGTGCCATGTGGTCAATCTCTCTTGTAAGCTTGCAATGTAAAGCCCAAAGATGTGAAAACGTTTAGTGGGAAGAAAAACAGGTACAATAGATCCCCTTTTCTCGTTTTCAAAAGTTATAACAGGACCTATTGTTTACTTTTTAAGTTTTTGTTTGTACAAAAAGCTTTCTTGTCTTTGGGCCTTACAGTGTTGTGAGGTTCTGAGGAGAACCGGGGAGGGTGGGGACCCAGGGGAGAGGCAGAGTTTTCTCTTCGGAATGTCAAGTTTCCCGGTTTATTTGAGAATCTAACTCACAGAAGATATAGCGCTACCACCATATTATAATCTGTATAATTATATCTGTATTATGTGATTAAAGCTTTCTTGTTGGTATTATCTATGACTGTAAATATATTACATGTTTTTAGCTGCAAGATTTCAATAGTGTAAGGTGTTTCTGCTTTGAAATATTTTCAACTCTTTTCTTGTGTAATATCCATACACTGTATGTATTTAAATCCACAATATTCACATTGTTGGTTATTTTAATGAAGTAACCATGCTAATAACTTCTAAGATGGAAAGTTAAATTGAATACTTAAAAAAAAAATATCATATGTATTTTTCATTTAAGTTTTTAGAATATATAGTAGCTACAGTCATAAAAGTGGAGTGTCGTGGCCGGGCGGTTAAGAACTCGGATTTCTGTTCCGCAGAGCGTGGGTTCGAGTCCCGGTGTCGACACGTGTGTCCTTAAGCAAGGCAATTAAACCACTATTGCTTCGTCCTTCGGATGGGACGTAAAGCTGTAGGTCCCGTGCGTTGTGTAATGCACGTGAGAACCCAGTAACACTCTTCGCTAAGAGAAGGGGTTCGCCCCGGTGTTCCTGGCAGCGCCTCGGAATAGGCAGATGGCGCTTTACAAATGCATGATCATCATCATCATATACTCCCCAGGGAGCTGAGATAATATTTGGAATGTTTCATGAGCCCAATGACCGAGGAAATCTTAGCGCTTAGAAACATTTGTATTAAGCGCTATATAAATGTTATATATGTTTTATGTTTTAAAATAATGTAAAGCACTTTGATTCAAGTTAAAATTGCTATGTAAAAATCTGTTATTATTTTAGAAATGTTTTTAAAATTCTGACTCGAGTCTCAATGTAATTGTGGTCATTTTTGTGATGTGAAAATGTTAAGAATTTTGGATAAAGTCTAGAAATAGATTTAAAGATTTCAGGAAAAAAACTGCTGCATTAGACTGTGTACAGCCATTGAGTTGTCGTGTGTTTGTGCAAATTTAATCCTAGTGTGCAAGTAATTTCAGTAGAACAAAAATGGAAGTTGATAATTTTTTGTTGTAAGTAACCAATTTCAAATGGATTTTTGTAGTTGTAGCGTGTTGACGTAAATTAAAAAACAAACACTTTATTGCCACACTTGTCATTTGTTTTTGTGTGTACATGTGGTGCGAAATACCGTACCCTCTGGAGACATGAACACAATGTGTACAATGGAGACAAAACGTCTCCGGAGGGTAAATTTCTATAGACGAATAGGTCTCCATTGGGAATTTCACGAATTAGATTTTTGGATTTTACTTAAATTACTCAAAAACTAGGATTAGGATGTGGGTTAGGGTTAGTGTTTGGGTTAGGGTATAATATAGGGTATATTGGGGGGGGGGGGGGGGGGGGGGGGGGAGGGGAGGGGGGGGAGGGGGGGAGGGGGGGGGGGGGGGTGGTGCCAAAAGGTCCACGTTTTTCGGGGTAAATAATGGTATTTTGATGTAGAAATAACTGTACTGGCACACAACAACAGTTTTATTAATTTTCTAACTTTCAGTTTCCACATGCAAGTTTTGTTCGCGACCTATACTGTACAACTAATTTTGTTTCACTATTTTTTTTTTCCTCGACAGGGGGTGTCGAGATAACATATCTCGCCAAGTCGACTTAACAAAGTCAATATAATTACTTGTCGAGATATTATATTGACGTCAAATTGGATGTCGATATTCGCATCAATTTTCGCGACTTTCGTCGAAAGTCGCGTATTTTTATAGCGTTAATTTTCGCTACAAAATTTACGACTTGCCCCCAAAGTCGTGAATATTGACGTCAAATTTCACGACCGGACATACATTTTGACGCGAATTTTGTTCGAGCAAGCTACTGGTTTTTATGGTGGCCCTGGAGGGACATAAACAGTCGTGAATTTGAATTTGTTGTGAAATTATTTGCGACTAGTCGTGAATTTATTCGCGACTTGTCGTGATTCGTTAGGTCGACTTGGCGAGATATATGATCTCGACAAGTAATTATCTCGACTTCGTTAAGTCGACTTGGCGAGATATATGATCTCGACAAGTAATTATTTCGACGTCGACTTGGCGAGATATATGATCTCGACAAGTAATTATCTCGACTTCGTTAAGTCGACTTGGCGAGATATATGATCTCGACAAGTAATTATCTCGACTTCGTTACGTCGACTTGGCGAGATATATGATCTCGACAAGTAATTATCTCGACTTCGTTAAGTCGACTTGGCGAGATATGTGATCTCGACAAGTAATTATCTCGACTTCGTTAGGTCAAATTGGCGAGATATATGATCTCGACAAGTAATTATCTCGACTTCGTTAGGTCGACTTGGCGAGATATGTGATCTCGACAAGTAATTATCTCGACTTCGTTAGGTCGACTTGGCGAGATATATGATCTCGACAAGTAATTATCTCGACTTCGTTAAGTCGACTTGGCGAGATATATGATCTCGACAAGTAATTATCTCGACTTCGTTAAGTCGACTTGGCGAGATATATGATCTCGACAAGTAATTATCTCGACTTCGTTAAGTCGACTTGGCGAGATATATGATCTCGACAAGTAATTATCTCGACTTCGTTAGGTCGACTTGGCGAGATATGTGATCTCGACAAGTAATTATCTCGACTTCGTTAGGTCGACTTGGCGAGATATATGATCTCGACAAGTAATTATCTCGACTTCGTTAAGTCGACTTGGCGAGATATATGATCTCGACAAGTAATTATCTCGACTTCGTTAAGTCGACTTGGCAAGATATATGATCTCGACAAGTATTTTATCTCGACTTCGTTAAGTCGACTTAGTGAGATAATTTATGTGATTAAGTCGCCTTACTTTCTGCTTTATGTCACCATGGCGTGATCATTAACCTAAATATATAAATAACAGGATGGCACTCATGGAGCACCGTACGATCGAGACTTTTTGCCTTGCAGTCAATTATGTTTTCCCCTCTCCATCATTATCAAATTGTAATAATTTTCTAACCTTCAGTTTCTACATGTAAGTTTTATTCGTAATTCTTTTTCACTATTTTTTTTTTTTCTCGACAGGGGGTAGCAAAATACAATTAAAGATTTAATTTAATAACAATTATATTTTCAACTGTAAAAGAAGTAATACATGAATGTAGTGCTTAGTCACTGCATAAGATCCCAGTACATCTCAGAAAACATCATTATTATACTTGGTGTACTGAGCTCTCCACACCACAGTTTTTATCTCAACCTGCATCCATGTAAAAGACAGTCAACTAATATAAACCGATCCAACTGTGGTGTCAAATTAAAATATTACCTGTTCAAAAGTGAGCCAATCTGAGGACAAAGTTTACTCTGCAAATAACGCAATTTTGCCGGAACCAAAGCTGCTCTTGCCTGTATTCTAAGAAACTGCAAAGTTTAGTGCCAGATTGTCTGTGTAAAGACAGTTGTTTAGTCATTTCCAAAGACTTGTTCTTAATCCTCACTTGATTGTGTCTAATTTGATGACGTTGACTCAAACACAATGGGATCAAGCTTAACATCAGTTGAGTGCAACGCTCAAGAGACTCTTAACATCACCACTGAGATGAGCGCTGATTTGCTTTACACTCCAATGCACACCATCTTTGTAACCATCATCATGCATGGCCTAGAGAGTTAATGCCTTCCTGTTAACTCCTGGCTCCATGAACCACAGCAGGTGATCACCATGCATTCTCTGTAGGTGGGGCTGGCCTGGGGTGTTAATGCCTTCATGTTAATTCCTGGCTCCATGAACCACAGCAGGTGATCACCATGCATTCTCTGTAGATGGGGCTGCATGGCCTGGGGAGTTAATGCCTTCCTGTTAACTCCTGGCTCCATGAACCACAGCAGGTGATCACCATGCATTCTCTGTAGGTGGGGCTGCATTGCCTGGGGAGTTAATGCCTTCCTGTTAACTCCTGGCTCCATGAACCACAGCTGGTGATCACCATGCATTCTCTGTAGGTGGGGCTGGCCTGGGGAGTTAATGCCTTCCTGTTAACTCCTGGCTCCATGAACCACAGCAGGTGATCACCATGCATTCTCTGTAGGTGGGGCTGGCCTGGGGAGTTAATGCCTTCCTGTTAACTCCTGGCTCCATGAACCACAGCAGGTGATCACCATGCATTCTCTGTAGGTGGGGCTGGCCTGGGGAGTTGATGCCTTCCTGTTAACTCCTGGCTCCATGAACCACAGCAGGTGATCACCATGCATTCTCTGTAGGTGGGGCTGCATGGCCTAGGTAGTTAATGCCTTCCTGTTAACTCCTGGCTCCATGAACCACAGCTGGTGATCACTATGCATTCTCTGTAGGTGGGGCTGGCCTGGGGAGTTAATGCCTTCCTATTAACTCCTGGCTCCATGAACCACAGCAGGTGATCACCATGCATTCTCTGTAGGTGGAGCTGCATGGCCTGGGGAGTTAATGCCTTCCTATTAACTCCTGGCTCCATGAACCACAGCAGGTGATCACCATGCATTCTCTGTAGGTGAGGCTGCATGGCCTAGGGAGTTAATGCCTTCCTGTTAACTCCTGGCTCCATGAACCACATCTGGTGATCACCATGCATTCTCTGTAGGTGGGGCTGGCCTGGGGAGTTAATGCCTTCCTATTAACTCCTGGCTCCATGAACCACAGCAGGTGATCACCATGCATTCTCTGTAAGTGGGGCTGCATGGCCTAGGGAGTTAATGCCTTCCTGTTAACTCCTGGCTCCATGAACCACAGCAGGTGATCACCATGCATTCTCTGTAGATGGGGCTGCATGGCCTGGGGAGTTAATACCTTCCTGTTAACTGGCTCCATGAACCACAACAAGTGATCACCATGCATTTCCTGTAGGTGGGGCTGCATGGCCTAGGGAGCTAATGCCTTCCTGTTAACTCCTGGCTCCATGAACCACAGCAGGTGATCACCATGCATTCTCTGTAGGTGGGGCTGGCCTGGGGAGTTAATGCCTTCCTGTTAACTCCTGGCTCCATGAACCACAGCAGGTGATCACCATACCATTCTGTGTAGGTGGGGCTGCATGGCCTGGGGAGTTAATGCCTTCCTGTTAACTTCTGGCTCCATGAACCACAGCAGGTGATCACCATGCATTCTCTGTAGGTGGGTCTGGCCTGTGTAGTTAATGCCTTCCTGTTAACACCTGTTTACTGGCCCCATGATCAGTTCTAAATGAGACTATTTGCCTTGCAGTAAATTTGATTTGTTTTCGCTGCTTCATTATTACCAGGTTGTATTAATTTTCTAACCTTCAGTTTCTACATGCGAGTTTTGTTTCACTATTTTTTTTTCCTCGACAGGGGGTGTCGAGATGTCGAGATGCCCCAAAAGTCGTGAATATTGACATCAAATTTCACGACTGGACATAAATTTGACCCGAATTTGTTCCAGCAAGCTACTGGTTTTTATGGTGGCCCTGGAGGAAAATAAACAGTCGTGAATTTGTTCGCGACTAGTCGTTAAATTATTTGCGACTAGTCGTGAATTTATTCGCGACTTGTCGTGATTCGTTAGGTCGACTTGGTGAGATATATAATCTTGACAAGTAATTATCTCGACTTCGTTACGTCGACTTGGCGAGATATATGATCTCGACAAGTAATTATCTCGACTTTGTTAAGTCGACTTGGCGAGATATATGATCTCGACAAGTAATTATCTCGACTTCGTTAAGTCAACTTAGTGAGATAATTTATGTGATTAAGTCGCCTTACTTTCTGCTTTATGTCACCATGGCGTGATAATTTACCTAAATATATAAATAACAGGATGACACTTATGGAGCGCCGTAGGATCAAAACTTTTTTCCTTGCAGTAAATTATGTTTTCCCCTCTCCATCATTATCAAATAGAAATAATTTTCTAACCTTCAGTTTCTATAGCGAGTTTTATTCGTGACATATATTGTACCACTAATTCTTTTTCACTATTTATTTTTTTTCCTTGACAAGGGGTGACAAAATACAGTTAAAGATTTAATTTAATAACAATTATATTTTCAACTGTAAAAGAAGTGATACCTGTATGTAGTGCTTTAGTCACTGTATAAGGTCCCAGTACATCTCAGAAAACATCATTATTATACTTGGTGTACTGAGCTCTCCACACCACAGTTTGCTCTCTTAGAGTCGTAGATAAACCAGCACCATCTCAGAAAACATCATTTATACTTGGTGTACTGAGCTCTCCACACCGGAGATTTATCTCAACCTGCATCGATGTAAAAGACAGTCAACTAAACCGATCCAGCTGTGGTGTCAAATTTAAATATTAGCTGTTTAAATGTGAGCCAATCTGAGGACAAAGTTTACTCTGCAAATAACGCAATCCTGCCAGAACCAAAGCTGCTCCTGCCTGGATTCTAAGAAACTGCAAAGTTTTGTGCCAGATTGTCTGTGTAAAGACAGTTGTTTAGTCATTTCCAAAGACTTGTTCTTAATCCTCACTTGATTGTGTCTAATTTGGTGACGTTGACTCAAACACAATGGGATCAAGCTTAACGTCAGTCGAGTGCAACGCTCAAGAGACTCTAAACATCACTACTGAGATGATCGCTGAGTTGCTTTACACTCCAACGCACACCATCTTTATAACTATCATCATGCCAGTTTTCTGGGGCGTCGGAATTGTCACAAACTCAACATTTCTTTTTGTCTTGTTTCGCCTCCCAAAGATGAGATCCAAGGGTAACATCTTGTTGGCTCACTTAGCGCTGGCTGATCTCTGGCAGATAAATTGTTTTGCTGGATTCTACCTCTGGATGTATTTAGCCTCTCCGGTTCGGTTCTCCGTACCATTTGTAAACTCAGCCAGCTGCATGAGTTTTGTCGCTGTAGCCAACGTCGGGTACTTTGCATCTGTCGCTCTTGTCACTGCGGTTTCGCTGGAGCGTTACATGGCCCTCTGCCATCCCATAAAGCATCTGACAACATTCAGCCGCCAGCAGGTCTACAAGATGGTCGGGATCTGCTGGATTGTAGGGTTGGTGTTTTCATGTTCAACCATGCCTGCTTACGGGATCCTCAATGTGCGATGTCTTCAGTGGCCCGATGAGGACACATTTGATGGGTTCCCATCTACTTCTGCCTACTACGGTGCGGTACATCCCTGGGTTCATTACTACATCGATCCACTGATATTTGCACCATGGCTGGTAATCGTCATTGCAAACACATACATGTATGTACAAATTGTGCGCGCCTTAAATAAATGCCAGGAATTCACAGATAGTGCTGTAAATACTGCAGCTCACCTCAAAATGATTCAAGTCAGAAACCAGTTTGCGATCATGATGATCGTAAATGGGTCAGTTTTCTTCATCTGCCAGACTCCAAACCGATTGGCCGAACTCTCCTCTTGGATCTGCTATGTTGCTGGTATCGCATACAATCCCTTTGATGTAAAATACAGAGAGTGGATTGTCCTGGTACCCACACTCACTAACACTCTGGTGAATCCATTAATCTATGGCACTACCAATGCCAACTACCGGGCTGAATTTCGTCGAGCGTTTGGGTGCGGACGTAATCCCAGAAAATCCCATTCGACGATGATGACTACGATGAGTCAACAGCCAAGTGCTGTCGTAATAAGGAATGACCACGCTGATGTAGAAGACCAAGAAGAAGCACCAACTGTCAACAAGCTGTAGGAACTTGAATCTAACATTCTTGTCATGAACTATAATTCATTTAGTTATTTGTTACCTATACTGTACAACTAATTTTGTTTCACTATTTTTTTTTTTCCTCGACAGGGGGTGTCAAGATAACATATCTCGCCAAGTCGACTTAACAAAGTCAATATAATTACTTGTCGAGATATTATATTGACGTCAAATTGGATGTCGATATTCGCATCAATTTTCGTGACTTTCTTCGAAAGTCGCGAATTTTTATAGCGTTAATTTTCGTTACAAAATTTACGACTTGCCCCCAAAGTCGTGAATATTGACGTCAAATTTCACGACCGGACAAACATTTTGACGCGAATTTTGTTCCAGCAAGCTACTGGTTTTTATGGTGGCCCTGGAGGGACATAAACAGTCGTGAATTTGTTCACGACTAGTCAAGAAATTATTTGAGACTAGTCGTGAATTTATTTCGCGACTTGTCGTGATTCGTTAAGTCGACTTGGCGAGATATATGATCTCGACAAGTAATTATCTCGACTTCGTTAAGTCGACTTAGTGAGATAATTTATGTGATTAAGTCGCCTTACTTTCTGCTTTATGTCACCATTGTGTGATAATTTACCTAAATATATAAATATCAGGATGGCACTCATGGAGCGCCGTAGGATCGAAACTTTTTGCCTTGCAGTAAATCATGTTTTCCCCTCCCCATCTTATCAAATTGTAATAATTTTCTAACCTTCAGTTTCTATAGCGAGTTTTATTCGTGACCTATATTGTACCACTAATTCTTTTTTACTATTATTTGTTTTCCTCGACAGGGGGTGACAAAATACAATTAAAGATTTAATTTAATAACAATTATATTTTCAACTGTAAAAGAAGTGATACCTGTATGTAGTGCTTTAGTCACTGCATAAGATCCCAGTACATCTCAGAAAACATCATTTATACTTGGTGTACTGAGCTCTCCACACCGGAGTTTGCTCTCCTAGAGTCGAGGATAAACCAGCACCATCTCAGAAAACATCATTTATACGTGGTGTACTGAGCTCTGCACACCGGAGTTTTTATCTCAACCTGCATCGATGTAAAAGACAGTCAACTAAACCGATCCAGCTGTGGTGTCAAATTGAAATATTAGCTGTTCAAAAGTGAGCCAATCTAAGGACAAAGTTTAATCTGAAAATAACGCAATCCTGCCGGAACCAAAGCTGCTCCTGCCTGGATTCTAAGAAACTGCAAAGTTTGGAGCCAGATTGTCTGTGTAAAGACAGTTGTTTAGTCATTTCCAAAGACTTGTTCTTAATCCTCACTTGATTGTGTCTAATTTGGTGACGTTTACTCAAACACAATGGGATCGAGCTTAACGTCAGTTGAGTGCAACGCTCAAGAGACTCTAAACATCACTACTGAGATGAGCGCTGAGTTGCTTTACACTCCAACGGACATCATCTTTGTAACTATCATCATGCCAGTTTTCTGGGGCGTCGGAATTGTCACAAACTCAACATTTTTTTTTGTCTTGTTTCGCCTCCCAAAGATGAGATCCAAGGGTAACATCTTCTTGGCTCACTTAGCGCTGGCTGATCTCTGGCAGATAAATTTTTATGCCGGAATCTACCTCTGGATGTATTTAGCCTCTCCGGTTCGGTTCTCCAAACCATTTGTAAACTCAGCCAGCTGCATGATTTTTTTCGCTGTAGCCAACGTCGGGTACTTTGCATCTGTTGCTCTTATCACTGCGGTTTCGCTGGATTCGTTACATGGCCCTCTGCCATCCCATGAAGCATCTGACAACATTCAGCCGCCAGCAGGTCTACAAGATGGTCGGGATCTGCTGGATTGTAGGGTTGGTGTTTTCATGTTCAATTCTGCCTGCTCAAGCGATCCTCCATGTGCGATGTCTTCAGTGGCCCGATGAGGACACATTTGATGGGTTCCCACCTACTTCTGCCTACTATGGTGCGGTACATCCCTGGGTTTATTACTACACCGAGCCACTGGTATCTGCACCATGGCTGGTAATCGTCATTGCAAACACCTACATGTATGTACAAATTGTGCGCGCCTTAAATAAACGCCAGGAATTCACAGATACCCCTGTAAATACTGCAGCTCACCTCAAAATGATTCAAGTCAGAAACCAGTTTGCGATCATGATGATCGTAAATGGGTCAGTTTTCTTCATCTGCCAGGCTCCAAACCGATTGGTCGATTTCTCCTTTTGGATCTGCTATGTTGCTGGTATCAAATACAATCCCCTTGATGGAAATTACATACAGTGGATTTTCCTGGTACCCACACTCACTAACAGTCTGGTGAATCCATTAATCTATGGCGCTACCAATGCCAACTACCGGGCTGCATTCCTTCAAGCGTTCTGGTGCAAAGGTCAGCCCAGAAAATCCCATTCGACGACGATGACGACAATGAGTCGACAGCCAAGTGCTGTCGTAATAAGGAATGACCACGCTGATGTGGAAAACCAAGAAGAAGCACCAACTGTCAACAAGCTGTAGGAACTTGAATCCAACATTCTTGTCATGAACTATAATTAATTTAGTTACTTGTAGATTAGCGCATACATATTACATACCGTATACACACACTAGTAGGTGCTCAAGGGGCTCTATCATTGCTTTTGGGGCCAATGAGACATTCCCAAGACAATCTCAGCAACATCCATCAAGCACAACAACCATCTCTGCCCTCATGTACCCAATTACACCTGGGTAGAGGGAGCAATGAGATAAGATGCCTTGCCCAAGGACACACACATCATAACCCTAGGCTGGAATTAGTCTTGTAGCTTTGCATTAAAAGTGTAGAATGTTATTTTGTCTTGTGTGATAAGATCAAAAAGTTATAAAAAAGTTATAACAGGACCTATTGTTTACTTTTTAAGTTTTTGTTTGTACAAAAGGCTTTCTTGTCTTCGGGCCTTAGTGTTGTGAGGTTCTGAGGAGAACTGGGGAGGGGTGCCGGTGGGGAGAGGAAGAGTTTTCTCTTCGGAATGTCGAGTTTCCCGGTTTATTTGAGAATCTAACTCACAAAAGATATAGCGCTACCACCATATTATAATCTGTATAATTATATCTGTATTATGTGATTAAAGCTTTCTTGTTGGTATTCTACAACTGTAAATATATTACATGTTTTTAGCTGCAAGATTTCAATAGTGTAAGGTGTTCCTGCTTTGAAATATTTTCAACTCTTTTCTTGTGTAATATCCATACACTGTATGTATTTAAATCAACAATAGGCACATTGTTGGTTATTTTAATGAAGTAACCATGCTAATAACTTCTTAGATGGAAAGTTAAATTGAATATCGTATTCATTTTTCATTTAAAGGTAGGATACACCATTTGCAGATATCGAAAATATTTACTACTGAATTATTAAGAAATATTTTACTCATTTGAAAGTAAATAATGACTCTAGGCATCCAGCAAAATGATTGTGCTAGATATCCTGTAATTATTCCTAAAAAAAATATTTTATAAAGAAAAAGTCGCCATCGCCGGACGGCGATCGCGAAAAAACAAAGATCACATAAGAATAACTGCCTGATGCCGGTTGAAAACGAACGCCGTTTTTCATGCTTTTCTCGGCATCCATAATTGTAAAACTTCGAACAGGTCAGTTGAACGATATTTACTATAAA
Source organism: Crossaster papposus (assembly GCA_037893245.1). NCBI lineage: Eukaryota > Metazoa > Echinodermata > Asteroidea > Velatida > Solasteridae > Crossaster > Crossaster papposus. The sequence goes on from JBAIAA010000947.1 coordinate 957,239, forward strand.
ATACAATCCCCCAAATCCACCCATTCATTATAATTCAAACAATTACCAATGGTGTATCCTACCTTGTTTTTAGAATATATAGTAGCTTCAGTCATAAAATAAAATAAGCACTTTGATCCAAATTAAAATTGTTATGTAAAAATCTGCTATTATTTTAGCAATGTTTTAAAAAATCTGACTCGAGTCTCAATGTAATTGTGGTCATTTTTGTGATGTGAAAATGTTAAGACTTTTGGAGAAAGTCTAGAAATAGATTTAAAGATTTGAGGAAAAAGAACTGCTGCATTAGACAGTGTACAGCCATTCGGTTGTCGTGTTTGTGCAAATTAATCCTAGTATGCAAGTAATTTCAGTAGAACAAAAATGGAAGTTGATAATTTTTTGTTGTAAGTAACCAATTTCAAATAGATTTTTGTAGTTGTAGCGTGTTGACGTAAATTAAAAAACAAACACTTTATTGCCACACAAAATATAAAAATATCTTATTTTTGTGTGTAATTCTTTTATTTATTTGTATTCCTCCCCCCACCCCCCCTCCCTCCTCCCCCACCCCCTCCCTCCTCCCCCCACCCCCCTCCCTCCTCCCCCCACCCCCCTCCTCCCCCCACCCCCCTCCTCCCCCCACCTCCCTCACAAAAAAAACAAGAAGAGAGAAATTGATATTATTTGTGACTTTTAAAATGAGGGTTTAATTGTCTGTGAGGACTTATTGATAACAACTGGACAAAATATTTGAGTAATGTTGTTGATCATTACATAGCTACATGTGTAATTGTTCCAGTTTCATGCTATATTTCAGGAAATGGGTTAATTCTTAAATTTATTAACACGCTCCATCTTACATGCATCTATCGATCGGACATTTCCACAAATGTCACTTTTTATCCTTTTCACAATTTCATCCCTGCTTGTCAAAGAGTGGCACGCGCTGTTCTTTGTTGTGAGGAAATCCATTTGGGTGGTTTGAAGGTCATTTGCGAGTAAATGCAAAACAGTTAATTGTCTTTACATCATCTCGTCATTTTTTCTTTGCTGTGCAAGAAAATGAAAATGGATCCTCCAAATCTTGTCTTAAGTCTTGACTAAATTTATTGTTACTCCCTGTTGACTAGGGTCGACTGGGACCGGGTCGGATCCACCACTGCATGCGTCTAATCGGCATGGCAGAGCGTTGTCTCGAGCTGATGGTAGTCAGGGTGCAAGACCGCATAGCCTTTGGTAAGCCCCTGGCGCAGCAAGGCACTATACAGGAAGCCATAGCAGAGTCTCGGATGGAGATAGAACAGGCTAGGCTACTGACACTCAAGGCTGCTCATATGATGGATACAGCGGGTAACAAGGCAAGTCTTGAGAATGAAATCAACCAAAACCCTCCAATCTATTTCAATTCAGTACTTGGTTTGGCAATTATAAGGCAAGTCTAAAGGACTGGCAAATCTATTCAACATTACACCTGATTTTGATGGATTTGAGACAGAGGTTCATCAGTTTGACAAATTGTATTAAGTCATGCAAAACCTTTTTTCAAATGATTTACGTTTGACATTTACGTTTAACAAAGTCTAGCAAATCCAATGAAATCCTACATCAATGTGGTTCATCAAGGACAGTTATCTCACAATACTAATACCTTGTTCATCTGTTTTTCAGTTTGCTGCACCAGAGATCGCTATGATCAAAGTAGTCGCTCCTAACATGGCCCAGCGAGTCGTTGACAGGGCCATCCAAGCTTTTGGAGGGGCGGGGCTTAGTGCCGACTGGCCCCTGGCTAATTTCTTTGCCTGGGCACGGATCTTGAGGATTGCAGATGGTCCCGATGAAGTGCATCGGAGGTCCATAGCTCGCATGGAGTTAAGAAAATCACAGAAATGAGGAAATTATCAGTCTGCCAATCAAGAAAACAGTTTCTTTGTTTTGAGATATTCCAATACAGTCCTTGTTTTCTTGAGCAAGAAATTTTAGTCAACATTTTTTTCTCTCAAATGAGTGCGGTCAGAGATTACCACTGTAACAACAGTTTATTATACAGAAATTATGAGAGAAATATTTTGGATACATTATCAAACAATTTATTTCTGAATTGAATTATTTGTAGCCTCGGATAAAGAGATTATTTTGTCTGAAATATATTTTTGTTTTAGCATGGTGTGCCTTAAGAAATATTCAACCATTTGGGTTTTTTTTTTGGGGGGGGGGGGGGGTGGGGGGGTGGAAATGTTGAAAAAAAAAGTAAACATATCCGATTGTTTATTTGTATGCGAATAAAGCACTTTTATTTATAGAGTAGTCTAAGAAGTTGGATATAATGACTTGGAAGTAGTGTCAAATTGTCAAGAGTAACAGATAGATCAACACATAATTAATGTCTTAATGTTCCAATAAATTGTTTTGAAGTTTTAAAAACTGAAATTTCTTTCTAATTTTACAGAAGCAGGAATCGAAGCAACCTTAGAACTGTAAGCTACTACAGAGAGAATAATTTATAATAATAATTAGGCTGCTTTTTAAAATGCAAAATATAAAAAAAATAACATGAATATACTTACTTTGTTAATTTATAATATATTTATGTAAGTATTGTGTACTTCTCTTTAAAGTTTAAACCAAACCAACACCAGAGGAATGAATACAGCTACTGGTTTAGTGCACAAATTAACATTAGCAAATAAAAGATACATGTATTAAAAAAACGATCACTAACACAAATTTTGATTAAAAATAGTTAAAATACAGATCGGTACCCAAACTGCATTGCATACAAATATTGACTTCCAACCCCATTAGTGATGTAACATTAAATTTACTTCTACTTCTTGTTTACCAAATTTATGTCAAATAAAAAGTAGAGAATTGTTTATATAAACTGTTTAGCAGTAAGCTAACATTCGTTTGGAATGGTAATGCAACAAGGGTACATATGGTTGAAGTAACGCTGTTTCAGTTTGGTGGGCTGAATGACGGGCTGATGGACTCTAGTAGTGCGTTAGGCGATGGCGTACGGATTGTCTGTAACAAAAAGATAGTATTTGAGTAAATTTCCAAACTAGAAACAAATATTTTCCATGACACAACAAAATGACTCAAAACTGTCTGTAAACACACCTTGAATTTCCTGTGTAGAGCCTTGGTCATGAGTGGTGTTATTCCGGTACCCTGACTTGTCGTGATTCGTTAGGTCGACTTGGCGAGATATATAATCTCGACAAGTAATTATCTCGACTTTGTTACGTTGACTTGGCGAGATATATGATCTCGACAAGTAATTATCTCGACTTCGTTAACCAGTTCGCGCCGGATGATGTATATAAACGCAAACATTTCCCCAAATTCAAAACGGATGACGCATAAACACGCCAAATTCAAGTTCGGAAATGTATGTCAGCAGCGAGCAAGGCCGGAAATGCGTGGGTGTGCTTCCCGGCACTATCAGCCTGAACCCGCTTCGGATCGAGTTTCATTAAAAATAATCCCGCCCGTGGGCTTGGCGATGTTAAAATAATCCCGGCGCGAACTGGTTAAGTCGACTTAGTGAGATAATTTATGTGATTAAGTCGCCTTACTTTCTGCTTTATGTCACCATGGTGTGATAATTTACCTAAATATATAAATAACAGGATGGCACTCATGGAGCACCGTAGGATCGAGACCTTTTGCCTTGCAGTAAATTATGTTTTCCCCTCTCCATCATTATCAAATTGTAATAATTTTCTAACCTTCAGTTTCTACATGCAAGTTTTATTCGTAATTCTTTTTCACTATTTTTTCTTTTTTCTCGACAGGGGGTGGCAAAATACAATTAAAGATTTTATTTAATAACAATTATATTTTCAACTGTAAAAGAAGTAATACATGTATGTAGTGCTTTAGTCACTGCATAAGATCCCAGTACATCTCAGAAAACATCATTATTATACTTGGTGTACTGAGCTCTCCACACCACAGTTTTTATCTCAACCTGCATCCATGTAAAAGACAGTCAACTAATATAAACCGATCCCGCTGTGGTGTCAAATTGAAATATTAGCTGTTTAAGAGTGAGCTAATCTGAGGACAGAGTTTACTCTGCAAATAACGCAATTCTGCCGGAACCAAAGCTGCTCTTGCCTGGATTCTAAGAAACTGCAAAGTTTAGTGCCAGATTGTCTGTGTAAAGACAGTTGTTTAGTCATTTCCAAAGACTTGTTCTTAATCCTCATTTAATTGTGTCTAATTTGGTGACGTTGATTCAAACACAATGGGATCAAGCTTAACATCAGTTGAGTGCAACGCTCAAGAGACTCTTAACATCACCACTGAGATGAGCGCTGATTTGCTTTACATCCAACGCACACCTTCTTTGTAACCATCATCATGCATGGCCCAGGGAGTTAATGCCTTCCTGTTAACTCCTGGCTTCATGAACCACAGCTGGTGATCACCATGCATTCTCTGTAGGTGGGGCTGCATGGCCTAGGGAGTTAAAGCCTTCCTGTTAACTCCTGGCTCCATGAACCACAGCAGGTGATCACCATGCATTCCCTGTAGGTGGGGCTGGCCTGGGGAGTTAATGCCTTCCTGTTAACTCCTGGCTTCATGAACCACAGCTGGTGATCACCATGCATTCTCAGTAGGTGGGGCTGCATGGCATAGGGAGTTAATGCCTTCTTGTTAACTCCTGGCTCCATGAACCACAGCTGGTGATCACTATGCATTATCTGTAGGTGGGGCTGCGTGGCCCAGGGAGTTAATGCCTTCCTGTTAACTCCTGGCTCCATGAACCACAGCAGGTGATCACCATGCATTCTCTGTAGGTGGGGCTGGCCTGGGGAGTTAATGCCTTCCTGTTAACTCCTGGCTCCATGAACCACAGCAGGTGATCACCATGCATTCTCTGTAGGTGGGGCTGGCCTGGGGAGTTATTGCCTTCCTGTTAACTCCTGGCTCCATGAACCACAGCAGGTGATCACCATGCATTCTCTGTAGGTGGGGCTGGCCTGGGGAGTTATACCTTTCTGTTAACTCCTGGCTCCATGGACCACAGCAGGTGATCACCATGCATTCTCTGTAGGTGGGGCTGGCCTGGGGAGTTAGAGCCTTTTTGTTAACTCGTGGCTCCATGCAGCAGGTGATCACCATGCATTATCTCTAGGTGGGGCTGGCCTGGGGAGTTAATGCCTGCATGTTAACTCCTGGCTCCATGAACCACAGCAGGTGATCACCATGCATTCTCTGTAGGTGGGGCTGGCCTGGGGAGTTAGAGCCTTTTTGTTAACTCCTGGCTCCATGAACCACAGCAGGTGATCACCATGCATTCCCTGTAGGTGGGGCTGGTCTGGGGAGTTAATGCCTTCCTGTTAACTCCTGGCTCCATGAACCACAGCAGGTGATCACCATGCATTCTCTGTAGGTGGGGCTGGCCTGGGGAGTTAGAGCCGTTTTGTTAACTCCTGGCTCCATGGACCACAGCAGGTGATCACCATGCATTCTCTGTAGGTGGGGCTGGCCTGGGGAGTTAGAGCCTTTTTGTTAACTCGATCGTGGCTCCATGCAGCAGGTGATCACCATGCATTATCTCTAGGTGGGGCTGGCCTGGGGAGTTAATGCCTGCCTGTTAACTCCTGGCTCCATGAACCACAGCAGGTGATCACCATGCATTCTCTGTAGGTGGGGCTGGCCTGGGGAGTTAGAGCCTTTTTGTTAACCCCTGGCTCCATGAACCACAGCAGGTGATCACCATGCATTCCCTGTAGGTGGGGCTGGTCTGAGGAGTTAATGCCTTCCTGTTAACTCCTGGCTCCATGAACCACAGCAGGTGATCACCATGCATTCTCTGTAGGTGGGGCTGGCCTGGGGAGTTAGAGCCGTTTTGTTAACTCCTGGCTCCATGGACCACAGCAGGTGATCACCATGCATTCTCTGTAGGTGGGGCTGGCCTGGGGAGTTAGAGCCTTTTTGTTAACTCGTGGCTCCATGCAGCAGGTGATCACCATGCATTATCTCTAGGTGGGGCTGGCCTGGGGAGTTAATGCCTGCCTGTTAACTCCTGGCTCCATGAACCACAGCAGGTGATCACCATGCATTCTCTGTAGGTGGGGCTGGCCTGGGGAGTTAGAGCCTTTTTGTTAACTCCTGGCTCCATGAACCACAGCAGGTGACCACCATGCATTCCCTGTAGGTGGGGCTAGTCTGGGGAGTTAATGTCTTCCTGTTAACTCCTGGCTCCATGAACCACAGCAGGTGATCACCATGCATTCTCTGTAGGTGGGGCTGGCCTGGGGAGTTAGAGCCGTTTTGTTAACTCCTGGCTCCATGGACCACAGCAGGTGATCACCATGCATTCTCTGTAGGTGGGGCTGGCCTGGGGAGTTAGAGCCTTTTTGTTAACTTGTGGCTCCATGCAGCAGGTGATCTCACCATGCATTATCTCTAGGTGGGGCTGGCCTGGGGAGTTAATGCCTGCCTGTTAACTCCTGGCTCCATGAACCACAGCAGGTGATCACCATGCATTCTCTGTAGGTGGGGCTGGCCTGGGGAGTTAGAGCCTTTTTGTTAACTCCTGGCTCCATGAACCACAGCAGGTGATCACCATGCATTCCCTGTAGGTGGGGCTGGTCTGGGGAGTTAATGCCTTCCTGTTAACTCCTGGCTCCATGAACCACAGCAGGTGATCACCATGCATTCTCTGTAGGTGGGGCTGGCCTGGGGAGTTAATGCCTTCCTGTTCACTCCTGTTTGGGCTCCATGATCAGTTCTACCAGGTCAAATGAGACTATTTGCCTTGCAGTAAATTTGATTTGTTTTCCCCCGCTTCATTATTACCAAATTGTATTAATTTTCTAACCTTCAGTTTCTACATGCGAGTTTTGTTCGGGACCTATAATGTACCACTAATTTCGTTTCACTGTTTATTTTTTTCCTCGACAGGGGGTGTCGAGATATCATATCTCGCCAAGTCGACTTAACAAAGTCAATATAATTACTTGTCGAGATATGATATTGACGTCAAATTGGACGTGGATATTCGCATACATTTTCGCGACTTTCGATGAAAGTCACGAATATTGATTGTGTGAATTTTCGCTACAAAATTCACGACTTGCCCCCAAAGTCGTGAATATTGACGTCAATTTTCACGACCGGACATACATTTTGACGCGAATTTCGTTCCAGCAAGCTACTGGTTTTTATGGTGGCCCTGGAGGGACATAATGGCCAACCAGTATTACCCGCATCCCCATCCGAAACGGCACCAAATCAACCTCAATCAACGACGGCAGCCAGTATCCCAGACCAGAGCACCCGCCCCGACACATTATCGAGGCCAGGAGTGGAACCAACATCTGAAAATGGTCAGGGAGCTGCTCAACCCACAAGGCAAGGTTCTAAAATAGACATAACAGATGGTATTATCTGCAATCAAAGTTCAGAGGGTTTCTCATTCGCCCATCTTAATGTAAGAAGCCTCATAAACAAATTTGACCATTTTAAGATTGTAATGTCTAAAAATCCATTCGACATCATCTGTCTAAACGAAACTTTTTGCGACGCCTCAATCTCTGATGACGAAATAACTCTACCAAATTATTCTATTGTCAGAAAAGACAGGAACCGACATGGTGGCGGGGTTGCAATTTACATTCGAGATACCCTAATGTTCTCTCGTCGTGAAGATCTCGAAATAGATGATGTCGAGTGTATATGGGTTGAAATTAAGTGTAAACAAAGACAGCCTGTTCTTATCAGTTCTATTTATAGGCCTCCTTCAAGCTCTGTCGAATTTATGGGAAAACTGAGTGATATCCTTAATAAGGCCTCGTGTGAATGTAAAGAAATTATTACAACTGGGGACTTTAATTGTGATGTTTCAGAGGAATACGATAGTATGCAATCAAATCCAATTATTTCTTGCTTTAGTTTGTTCCAAATGGCGCAACTCATACATGACCCAACACGTGTCACTGAATCTACTAAAACTACCATCGATCTCATTTTTAGTTCCCACCCAGAGCTCATAAAGGACTGTGGTGTTTTACCAGTCCTAATCAGTGATCATTATCTTGTTTATGGGCTACACAGTTGGAAAACACCAAAAATGAAAGGTCGTTCAATAAATTTTCGATGTCTAAAAAATATAAACAGTGATGCATTTACGGACGATCTCCGTAATGCACCATGGCAAGATGTTTTTGGTTGTTATGATGTGGATAATGCATGGTCTATATGGTACTCCATATTTATGAGTATTATTAACCTCCATGCGCCAGTCAAAACCAAACGCATTCGGGGTGCCTCAGTACCGTGGCTCGATAGCGAAATTCTTAAACTTATGCGGCAGCGCGATCGTGTACACAAAATTGCAAAGCACACAGGCTTACAAATTCATTGGGATTCATACAAAAACCTGCGGAACAATGTTACTAATAAAATCCGCAGTAAAAAGAGTAATTACTACACATCCGCCATAGAAGAAAATAAAAGCAACTCTTCTATGCTGTGGAAAACTCTGAAGGAGGTACTCCCTAAGAAACAAAAAACTGTACCAAATTCGATTACTTCCCCAAATGGGGAAAATATTGACAATATCGCCGACATTGCTGATACATTAAATGAACACTTTTCAACAATCGGCAAGCGTACTGCTGGAAATTACCCTTTGCGTGAACTTGAAATAGATGACAATACTGACGCCTCTATATTTGATTCTGTTGATGAAGATTGCGTAGTACCTAACATTACAGAAGAGTTTGTTCGAAAGCAAATATCATCCATGTCGGTTGGGAAAGCAACAGGTCCGGATGGAATTAGTGTTAAAATGATTAAAATTGCTTCACCTTGTATCATTAAATCTTTAACTCATATTGTTAACCTGTCTATAAGATGTGAGCGATACCCTAAAGATTGGAAACATGCTTTAGTAACACCAATTCACAAGGGAGGAGATAAATGTAGTACAGGTAACTATCGTCCAATTTCTATACTGCCAATTATCTCTAAGATTTTAGAAAGATGGGTGCACTCATCGGTATATAGATATCTTGATGAAAACAATCTGATTCCTAGTTGCCAGTCGGGATTTAGACCCCTGCACTCAACTGAAAGCACCCTACATGACTTGACAAACAAGTGTTTTGCGGCCATGGAGAATGGACAAGTTACAGGCAGTGTGTTTATAGACCTCAGTAAAGCATTTGATTGTGTTGATCATGAAATCTTACTAAAGAAACTAGAAAGGATGAACATGTCATCTTCTGTAATAAATTGGTTTAAGTCGTACCTAAGTGAACGTAGTCAGTCTGTGAATATTGGCGGCACCATATCAAAGGTCCTGTCCGTAAACACTGGTGTTCCACAGGGGTCGATACTAGGTCCACTTTTATTCATTGTTTATACTAGTGACCTTCCATTTTGTATTGCCCCAAACTGCAACTTATTTATGTATGCAGATGACTCAACATTAACGTGTAGCTCCTCCAACATTAATATAATAGAAAGTAGCTTAAATACAGCTCTTACTAGTTTTCACAACTGGTGCGGAAGAAACAAGCTAGCTTTAAATGCCACCAAAACCAAATGCATGCTTATTGGTACTAGGCAGAAAATATCTAATGTTAATTTAAATGTATGCATTGCTGGTAGTCGTATTGAAAATGTGAAGTCTTATAAATGTTTGGGTGTAATTATTGATGAAGCATTAAGTTGGGGCCCACATGTCGAATACGTAAGAAAAAATGTGGTGTCTAAATTAGGTATACTAAGAAGAATCCGTGATTGTATTCCTCAGCACAGCTTGCACACACTATTTGTAAGTCTAGTTATGCCAACATTAGAGTATTGTTGTACTGTGTGGGGAGGAAGGTACATATCTCACGATAATATGTTAAACAAATGTCTCAAAAGAGCCGCGCGGATAATCCTTAAATGTCCCTTCCTCACCCCTTCAGAGGATATGTTTGCTCGTCTTAATTGGACCCCTTTTTCAAAAAGAGTCAAGTCAAAAAAGGCTATTCTTGTCTTCAAAAGTATCAACAAAATGACTCCTTTGTACATGACAAATATTTTCAAACCACTTACAGTAATTCGCGAAACAAGGCAATCAACCCACACGGCACTGAAAGTTCCTTTCGCCAAAAAAGAATGCTACGCCACAAGTTTCGCTGTGAGTGGTGCAAATATTTGGAATAATCTGCCCGAACAATTGCGAACATTGGACTCATTAAGCACATTTAAATCAGAGCTCCGACATGCCATCTGAGTGTTAGATATTATGCCAATTGCGCTGATCTACGGAGTTAGAACTTGGTTGCCACTATAATGTGGAGCCGGATAGGAATTTCCCCTTCTTATTTTTCACCTAAAAGGTTTTTTATTTGGCGGGTTTTTGCCTATCTCGTAAATCAGGATTAGTATTAATGTTTAGAATTCCTGTAATATCCTTGTATTTATAATATGTACTGTTATTTTATTTGATGATGTATGCAGGGCCCCAATGAAAACCAGTTTTAAACTGTTTGGGCACACCCTGGGTAAAGAAATGGAATAAATAAATAAACAGACTAGTCGTGAAATTATTCGCGACTAGTCGTGAATTTATTCGCAACTCGTTACGTCGACTTGGCGAGATATATGATCTCAACAAGTAATTATCTCGACTTCGTTAAGTCGACTTAGTGAGATAATTTATGTGATTAAGTCGCCTTACTTTCTGCTTTATGTCACCATGGCGTGATAATTTACCTAAATATATAAATAACAGGATGGCACTCATGGAACACCGTAGGATCGAGACTTTTTGCCTTGCAGTCAATTATCTTTTCCCCCTCTCCATCATTATCAAATTGTAATAATTTTCTAACCTTCAGTTTCTACAATGCGAGTTTTATTCGTAATTCTTTTGCACTATTTCTTTTTTTTTCATCGTCAGGGGGTGGCAAAATACAATTAAAGATTTAATTTAATAACAATTATATTTTCAACTGTTAAAGAAGTAATACATGTATGTAGTGCTTTAGTCACTGCATAAGATCCCAGTACATCTCAGAAAACATCATTTATACTTGGTGTACTGAGCTCTCCACACCACAGTTTGCTCTCTTAGAGTCGTAGATAAACCAGCACCATCTCAGAAAACATCATTTATACTTGGTGTACTGAGCTCTCCACACCGGAGATTTTATCTCAACCTGCATCGATGTAAAAGACAGTCAACTAAACCGATCCCGCTGTGGTGTCAAATTGAAATATTAGCTGTTTAAAAGTGAGCCAACAATCTGAGGACAAAGTTTACTCTGCAAATAACGCAATCCTGCCAGAACCAAAGCTGCTCCTGTCTGGATTCTAAGAAACTGCAAAGTTTGGGGCCAGATTGTCTGTGTAAAGACAGTTGTTTAGTAATTTCCAAAGACTTGTTCTAATCCTCACTTGACTGTGTCTAATTTGGTGACGTTGACTCAAACACAATGGGATCAAGCTTAACATCAGTTGAGTGCAACGCTCAAGAGACTCTTAACATCACTACTGAGATGAGCGCTGATTTGCTTTACACTCCAACGCACACCATCTTTGTAACTATCATCATGCCAGTTTTCTGGGGCCTCGGAATTGTCACAAACTCAACATTTCTGTTTGTCTTGTTTCGCCTCCCAAAGATGAGATCCAAGGGTAACATCTTGTTGGCTCACTTAGCGCTGGCTGATCTCTGGCAGATGGGTTTTTATGTTGGACTCAACCTTTGGATGTATTTAGCCTCTCCGGTTCGGTTCTCCATACCATTTGTAAACTCAGCCAGCTGCATAAGTTTTACCGCTGTACTCAATGTCGGGTACTTTGCATCTATCGCTCTTGTCAGTGCGGTTTCGCTGGAGCGGTACATGGCCCTCTGCCATCCCATGAAGCATCTGACAATATTCAGCCGCCAGCAGGCTTACAAGATGGTCGGGATCTGCTGGATTGTAGGGTTGGTGTTTTCATGTTCAACTATGCCTGATACAGGGATCCTCCATGTGCGATGTCTTCAGTGGCCCGATGAGGACACATTTGATGGGTTCCCACCTACTTATGCCTACTGCGGTGCGATACATCCCTGGTTTTTTTACTACATCGAGCCACTGGTATCTCTACCATGGCTGGTAACCGCCATTGCAAACACCTACATGTATGTACAAATTGTGCGCGCCTTAAATAAACGCCAGGAATTCACAGATACCCCTGTAAATACTGCAGCTCACCTCAAAATGATTCAAGTCAGAAACCAGTTTGCGATCATGATGATCGTAAACGGGTCAGTTTTCTTCATCTGCCAGACTCCACACCGATTGGTCGATCTCTCCTCCTGGATCTTCTATGTTGCTGGTCTCCGATACGATCCCTTTAATGTAAAATACAGAGGGTGGATTTTCCTGGTACCCACACTCACTAATTGCCTGGTAAATCCATTAATCTATGGCGCTACCAATGCCAACTACCGGGCTGCATTTCGTCAAGCGTTTGGGTGCGGACGTAATCCCAGAAAATCCCATTCGACGACGATGACTACGATGAGTCAACAGCCAAGTGCTGTCGTAATAAGGAATGACCACGCTGATGTAGAAAACCAAGAAGAAGCACCAACTGTCAACAAGCTGTAGGAACTTGAATCTAACATTCTTGTCATGAACTATAATTCATTTAGTTACTTGTTAATGTGTATAAGAAGCGCATACATATTACATATACACACACACACTAGTAGGTGCTCAAGGGGCTCTATCATTGCTTTTGTGAGACATTCCCAAGACAATCTCAGCAACATCCATCAAGCACAACAACCATCTCTGCCCTCATGTACCCAATTACTCCTGGGTAGAGGGAGCAATGAGATAAGATGCCTTGCCCAAGGACACACACATCATAACCCTAGGCTGGAATTAGTCTTGTAGCTTTGCATTGAAAGTAGAATGTTATTCTGTCTTGTGTGAAAAGATCAATATTATCTGTAGTGCCATGTGGTCAATCTCTCTTGTAAGCTTGCAATGTGAAGCCCGAAGATGTGAAAACGTTTAGTGGGAAGAAAAACAAGTACAATAGATCCCCTTTTCTCGTTTTCAACAAGTTATAACGGGACCTATTGTCTACTTTTTAAGTTTTTGTTCCTACAAAAGGCTTTCTTGTCTTTGGGCCTTACAGTGTTGTGAGGTTCTGAGGAGAACCGGGGAGGGGTGGGGAGAGGCAGAGTTTTCTCTTCGGAATGTTGAGTTTCTCGTTTTATTTGAGAATCTCACTAACTCACAAAAGATATAGCGCTACCACCATATAAACCTTCAATTATATCTGTATTATGTGATTAAAGCTTTCTTGTTGGTATTATCTATTACTGTAAATATATTACATGTTTTTAGCTGCAAGATTTCAATGGTGTAAGGTGTTCCTGCTTTGAAATATTTTCAACTCTTGTCTTGTGTAATATCCATACACTGTATGTATTTAAATCCACAATAGGCACATTGTTGGTTATTTTAATGAAGTAACCATGCTAATAACTTCTAAGATGGAAAGTGAATACTTTAAAAAAAAAATATCATTATGCATTTTTCATTTAAGTTTTTCGAATATATAGTAGCTACAGTCATAAAATAATGTAAAGCACTTTGATCCAAGTTAAAATTGCTATGTAAAAATCTGTTATTATTTTAGCAATGTTTTTAAAAATCCGACTCGAGTCTCAATGTAAGTGTGGTAATTTTTGTGATGTGAAAATGTTAAGACGTTTCGATAAAGTCTTAAAATAGATTTAAAGATTTGAGGAAAAAAACTGCTTCATTAGACAGTGTACAGCCATTGAGTTGTCGTGAGTTAGTCTTGCATACGCACTGTGGACCTCCGAACAATATAGGTCCACACGATGCGGGAAGAGGTTACGGTTTGTGGACTTGCACACGTCCACAATCCGTTTTTCAGTTTCCGAAAAAGAGCGCTAGAGGAAAAACGGGTTAGGGTTATATATAGAAAAGATAGAAGGGACAGCTGAGAGGCCCATTATCCAAATTTGAGGGTAAATTTGTTTTGGGGAAGCAAGAAAAATGAGTATTTAGTCAAAGTTTGTTAACTACACGAAGACAAAGGAATGTCCACAGTACGTATGTAAGGTAAAGCTGGGTGTGTTTGTGCAAATTTAATCCTAGTGTGCAAGTAATTTCAGTAGAACAAAAATGGAAGTTGATAATTTGTTGTTGTAAGTAACCAATTTCAAATGGATTTTTGTAGTTGTAGCGTGTTGACGTAAATTAAAAAAAACAAACACTTTATTGCCACACTTGTCATTTGTTTTCGAAATATAAAAAATCTTATTTTTGTGTGTACATGTAATTTTTTTATTTTTTATTATTCCCCCCCCCCCCTCCCTCCCCCCCCCCCCCCCCCCCTCTCCCTCCCTCCCTCCCCCCCCCCCTTCCCTCCCCCCCCCCCCCCTTCCCTCCCCCCCCTTCCCTCCCTCCCCCCCCCAAAAAAAGAGAGAAATTTATAGTATTTGTCACTTTTAAAATTAGGGTTTAATTGTCTGTGTGGACTTATTGATAACAACTAGACAAAATATTCAAGTAATGTTGTTGATCAAGGCCCGTATGCAGGGGGGGAGGATGGTGGGGGGGGGGGGGGGGGGGGATGGGTGTGCGACGGGTGCGTACGCACCCCTTCAAATTACCAAAAGGTCCACGTTTTCCGGGGTAAATAATGGTATTTTGATGTAGAAATAACTGTACTGGCACACAACAAAAGTTTTATTAATTTTCTAACTTTCAGTTTCTACATGCGAGTTTTGTTCGCCTTTATGTACAACTAATTTTGTTTCACTATTTATTTTTTTCCTCGACAGAGGGTGTCGAGATGACATTAAGTCAACTTAACGAAGTCGATATAATTACGTCGAGATATTATATTGACGTCAAATTGGCTGTCGATATTCGCATCAATATTCGTCGAAAGTCGCGAAGTTTTAAAGCGTTAGTTTTCGCTACAAAATTGACGACTTGCCCCCAAAGTCGTGAATATTGACTTCAAATTTCACGACTAGACATAAATTTTGACGCGAATTTTGTTCCAGCAAGCTACTGGTTTTTATGGTGGCCCTATGAAGTATAACAGTGACTAGTTGGTCCCGTAACTTAGCCAGGAAAGAAGAATGTTACATCGTCTTTGGTACTTCAATATAGGCCATGTTGGTATATATAACTAGAAAATTAGGGTAAACAATTTTGTTTTTCCTCCGAAGGTTTTTTGAAGCCTTGGGAAAACAAGAGTACCAAATGGGCAATTCCAGCATGGTGAATGGAAGTACAATATGCAATTAACCGTAGTTAATAATTTACAGGAATGATCTGTAATCTCCCTGGTTGTTCCTAGATGAAGAATGTATAATTGCAGGTTTAGTTCCATGATTTGTTACTCCAGAATTGGCAGCAGAAAAACATTAAGTTATCCAGAAGGCTGTGGGTTTGCCATTAAATTAACTCCTGTTTGGCTCCATGATCTGTTGGTCGTAAACACAGCAGGTGATCACCATGCATTCTCTGTAGGTGGGGCTGCATGGCCTGGGGGTTGATGCCTTCCTGTTTATAACTCCTGGCTCCATGAACCACAGCAGGTGATCACCATGCATTCTCTGTAGGTGGGGCTGCATGGCCTGCGGGTTGATCATGATGCCTTCCTGTTTATAACTCCTGGCTCCATGAACCACAGCAGGTGATCACCATGCATTCTCTGTAGGTGGGGCTGCATGGCCTGGGGAGTTAATGCCTTCCTGTTAACTCCTGGCTCCATGAACCACAGCAGGTGATCACCATGCATTCTCTGTAGGTGGGGCTGGCCTGTGGAGTTAATGCCTTCCTGTTAACTCCTGGCTCCATGAACCACAGCAGGTGATCACCATGCATTCTCTGTAGGTGGGGCTGGCCTGTGGAGTTAATGCCTTCCTGTTAACTCCTGGCTCCATGAACCACAGCAGGTGATCACCATGCATTCTCTGTAGGTGGGGCTGCATGCTGCATGGCCTGGGGAATTAACGCCTTCCTGTTAACTCCTGGCTCCATGAACCACAGCAGGTGATCACCATGCATTCTCTGTAGGTGGGGCTGCATGGCCTGGGGAGTTAATGCCTTCCTGTTAACTCCTGGCTCCATGAACCACAGCAGGTGATCACCATGCATTCTCTGTAGGTGGGGCTGCATGGCCTGCGGGTTGATCATGATGCCTTCCTGTTTATAACTCCTGGCTCCATGAACCACAGCAGGTGATCACCATGCATTCTCTGTAGGTGGGGCTGCATGGCCTGGGGGTTGATGCCTTCCTGTTTATAACTCCTGGCTCCATGAACCACAGCAGGTGATCACCATGCATTCTCTGTAGGTGGGGCTGCATGGCCTGGGGAGTTAATGCCTTCCTGTTAACTCCTGGCTCCATGAACCACAGCAGGTGATCACCATGCATTCTCTGTAGGTGGGGCTGGCCTGTGGAGTTAATGCCTTCCTGTTAACTCCTGGCTCCATGAACCACAGCAGGTGATCACCATGCATTCTCTGTAGGTGGGGCTGCATGCTGCATGGCCTGGGGAATTAACGCCTTCCTGTTAACTCCTGGCTCCATGAACCACAGCAGGTGATCACCATGCATTCCCTGTAGGTGGGGCTGCATGGCCTGGGGAGTTAATGCCTTCCTGTTAACCCCTGGCTCCATGAACCACAGCAGGTGATCACCATGCATTCTCTGTAGGTGGGGCTGGCCTGGGGAGTTAGAGCCTTCTTGTTAACTCCTGGCTCCATGAACCACAGCAGGTGATCACCATGCATTATCTGTAGGTGGGGCTGGCCTGGTGATTTAATGCCTTCCTGTTAACTCCTGGCTCCATGAACCACAGCAGGTGATCACCATGCATTATCTGTAGGTGGGGCTGCATGGCCTGGGGAGTTAATGCCTTCCTGTTAACTCCTGGCTCCATGAACCACAGCAGGTGATCACCATTCATTCTCTGTAGGTGGGGCTGCATGGCCTGGGAAGTTGAAGCCTTTTTGTTAACTCCTGGCTCCATGAACCACAGCAGGTGATCACCATGCATTCTCTGTAGGTGTGGCTGGCCTGGGAAGTTGAAGCCTTTTTGTTAACTCCTGGCTCCATGAACCACAGCAGGTGATCACCGTGCATTCTCTGTAGGTGGGGCTGCATGGCCTGGTGAGTTAATGCTTTCTTGTTAACTCCTGGCTCCATGAAACACAGCAGGTGATCACCATGCATTCTCTGTAGGTGGGGCTGCATGGCCTGGTGAGTTAATGCTTTCTTGTTAACTCCTGGCTCGAAACACAGCAGGTGATCACCATGCATTCTCTGTAGGTGGGGCTGCATGGCCTGGTGAGTTAATGCTTTCTTGTTAACTCCTGGCTCCATGAAACACAGCAGGTGATCACCATGCATTCTCTGTAGGTGGGGCTGCATGGCCTGGTGAGTTAATGCTTTCTTGTTAACTCCTGGCTCCATGAAACACAGCAGGTGATCACCATACATTCTCTGTAGGTGGGGCTGGCCTGGGGAGTTAAAGCCTTCTTGTTAACTCCTGGCTCCATGAACCACAGCAGGTGACCACCATGCATTCTCTGTAGGTGGGGCTGGCCTGGGGAGTTAAAGCCTTCTTGTTATCTCCTGTTTAGGCTCCATGATCCGTTCTACCAGGTCAAATGAGACTATTTGCCTTGCAGTAAATTTGATTTGTTTTCCCCGCTTCATCATTACCAAATTGTATTAATTTTCTAACCTTCAGTTTCTACATGCGAGTTTTGTTCACGACCTATATTGTACCACTAATTTGGTTTCACTATTTATTATTTTCCTCGACAGGGGGTGTCGAGATAACATATCTCGCCAAGTCGACTTAACAAAGTCGATATAATTACTTGTCGAGATATTATATTGACGTCAAATTGGACGTGGATATTCGCATCAATTTTCGCGACTTTCTTTATATTTATTGTGTGAATTTTCGCTACAAAATTCACGACTTGCCCCCAAAGTCGTAAATATTGACGTCAAATTTTACGACCGGACATACGTACATTTTGATGCGAATTTTGTTCCAGCAAGCTACTGGTTTTTATGGTGGCCCTGGAGGGACATAAACAGTCGTGAATTGATTTGCGACTAGTCGTGAATTTATTCGCGACTCGTTACGTCGACTTGGCGAGATATATGATCTCGACAAGTAATTATCTCGACTTCGTTATGTCGACTTAGCGAGATAATTTATGTGATTAAGTCGCCTTACTTTCTGCTTTATGTCACCATGGCGTGATAATTTACCTAAATATATAAATAACAGGATGGCACTCACGGAGTGCCGTAGGATCGAGACTTTTTGCCTTGCAGTAAATTATGTTTTCCCTTCTTCTCTATTATCAAATTGTAATAATTTTCTAACCTTCAGTTTCTACATGCAAGTTTTATTCGTAATTCTTTTTCACTATTTTTTTTTTCCTCGACAGGGGGTGACAAAATACAATTAAAGATTTAATTTAATAACAATTATATTTTCAACTGTAAAAGAAGTAATACATGAATGTAGTGCTTAGTCACTGCATAGATCCCAGTACATCTCAGAAAACATCATTATTATACTTGGTGTACTGAGCTCTCCACACCACAGTTTTTATCTCAACCTGCATCCATGTAAAAGACAGTCAACTAATATAAACCGATTCAACTGTGGTGTCAAATTACAATATTAGCTGTTTAAAAGTGAGCTAATCTGAGGACAAAGTTTACTCTGCAAATAACTCAATTCTGCCGGAACCAAAGCTGCTACTGCCTGGATTCTAAGAAACTGCAAAGTTTAGTGCCAGATTGTCTGTGTAAAGACAGTTGTTTAGTCATTTGCAAAGACTTGTTCTTAATCCTCACTTGATTGTGTCTAATTTGGTGACGTTGACTCAAACGCAATGGGATCAAGCTTAACATCAGTTGAGTGCAACGCTCAAGAGACTCTTAACATCACTACTGAGATGAGCGACGAGTTGCTTTACACTCCAACGCACACCATCTTTGTAACCATCATCGTGCCAGTTTTCTGGGGAGTCGGAATTGTCACAAACTCAACATTTCTGTTTGTCTTGCTTCGCCTCCCAAAGATGAGATCCAAGGGTAACATCTTGTTGGCTCACTTAGCGCTGGCTGATCTCTGGCAGATGGGTTTTTATGTTGGATTCTACCTCTGGTTGTATTTAGCCTCTCCAGTTCGGTTCTCCGTACCATTTGTAAACTCAGCCAGCTGCATGAGTTTTTTTCGCGCCAGTTAACATCGGGTACTTTGCATCTGTCGCTCTTGTCACTGCGGTTTCGCTGGAGCGTTACATGGCCCTCTGCCATCCCATGAAGCATCTGACAATATTCAGCCGCCAGCAGGCCTGCAAGATGGTCGGGATCTGCTGGATTGTAGGGTTGGTGTTTTCATGTTTTATCATGCCTGCTTCAGGGATCCTCAATGTGCGATGTCTTCAGTGGCCCGATGAGGACACATTTGATGGGTTCCCACCTACTTCTGCCTACTGCGGTGCGGTACATCTCTGGGTTCATTACTACATCAATCCACTGGTATTTGCACCATGGCTGGTAATCGTCATTGCAAACACATACATGTACATGTACAAATTGTGCGCGCCTTAAATAAACGCCAGGAATTCACAGATAGTGCTGTAAATACTGCAGCACACCTCAAAATGATTCAAGCCAGACTCCAAACCGATTGGTCGATCTCTCCTTTTGGATCTGCTATGTTGCTGGTATCCAATACAATCCCTTTGATGGAGATTACAGAGAGTG
Source organism: Crossaster papposus (assembly GCA_037893245.1). Lineage (NCBI taxonomy): Eukaryota > Metazoa > Echinodermata > Asteroidea > Velatida > Solasteridae > Crossaster > Crossaster papposus. The sequence goes on from JBAIAA010000947.1 coordinate 977,045, forward strand.
GATTGTCCTGGTACCCACACTCACTAACAGTCTGGTGAATCCATTAATCTATGGCGCTACCAATGCCAACTACTGGGCTGCATTTTATCAATCATTCGGCTGCGGACGTAAGCCCAGAAAAGCCCAGTCGACGACGATGTCAACAGCCAAGTGCTGTCGTAATAAGGAATGACCACGCTGATGTTCATGTAGAAGACCAAGAACAAGCACCAACTGTCAACAAGCTGTAGGAACTTGATTCCAACAATGAAGTATAACAGTGACTAGTTGGTCCCGTAACTTAGCGTGGAAAGAAGAATGTTACATCGTCTTTGGTACTTCAATATAGGCCTAGTTGGTATATGTTGGTATACTAAAAAAATTAGGGTAAACAATTTTTTTTTTTTTTTTTTTGTAGATTGTTGCTTTTTTCCTCAGATGGTTTTTTTAAGCCTTGGGAAAACAAGAGTCCCAAATGGGCAATTCCAGCATGGTGAATGGAAGTACAATGTGCAATTTTACAGAAATGATCTGTAATCTCCCTGGTTGTTCCTAGATGATTAATGTATAATTGCAGGTTTAGTTCCATGATTTGTTACTCCAGAATTGGCAGCAGAAAAACATTAAGTTATCCAGAAGGCTGTGGGTTTGCCATTAAATTAACTCCTGTTTGGCTCCACGATCTGTTGGTGGTAAACACAGCAGGTGATCACCATGCATTCTCTGTAGGTGGGGCTGCATGGCCTGGTGAGTTAATGCCTTCCTGTTAACTCCTGGCTCCATGAACCACAGCAGGTGATCACCATGCATTCTCTGGGCATATTCAGACGGTGGCGTAAGTTAAGCTAATCCAAAAATACTAAGTTATTCCGTTTTTAATCCAAAACATGCTTGCGTTCAAACCAGAAAGTTACGCAATTTCCCAGGCGGAAAAGTTGGTCAAGTTACGCCATCGTGGTTACGCAACGCAAACACCACTTTCTCAGCCTTCCGGTTAAAGCGCGCGCGCGGGAAACAAGGAAAGTGTACATGTACATGTGTACGTTAGTATACAGTATAGTTGTACATTAGAGCGCAAGCGTACTGCCGTTTTCCAAACTCCAGCCTCTTCGCAATATTGGCTTTATTTATGCAGTTTGGCTATGATAATGGAGCGCAGTGGACCGACTGGCCTAAGCTAGGGTTTGTAAACGGTCTGGTAAATAAGCCGTGTACATGTACATGTACACGCACGTCATGCACACACGGACGTGTACATGTAATTGCACGTGCGCGACAGGCCATGCGTTATCAAAATGGCGCCGATGAAGATCAATGCTAAGTTTTTCTCGCGTTTTTGCTTGCCTGTATTCGGGATAAAAGGAAACGATCGTCGGATTCCTAGGCCGGAGAGTTGATTACTAAATCGAGTGCTGAAAAAGCTCAGAAGACTAAAAAACAACCGATGGCGTCAACAAGACCACGCTACCCGTTGACTTTTTTGGCAGGAAGTTTGTCAAACGAAGGCAACGGGCAATCGGATGTATTCTCGGCGCGGTTGCCATCATTGCAAAGGGTTATAAATCGCCTTGTCCGTGGCCGGCTAATGAGCACGGCGTGAACCTGTTACGAAAAAGGTCAATGTGAATAAACTACCACCGGAAGTGGCAGGTCAGTTGCGTTCCAACGGGACTTCACGGCTCATCGCAGCGGGGGGAGATCGTTATCTTTCGCTCAACTTAATCTAATCGGCCACTTTTGGGAAGCGTAAGTTACGCCATTTTGGTCGCGTAACTTACGCCGCGCGGGTGGATTAGAGCGTTCCAACGGACAGATTAACTTAGTATTTTTGGATTAGATTAACTTACGCCACCGTCTGAACGTACCCTCTGTAGGTGGGGCTGCATGGCCTTGGGAGTTAATGCCTTCCTGTTAACTCCTGGCTCCATGAACCACAGCAGGTGATCACCATGCATTCTCTGTAGGTGAGGCTGCATGGCCTGGGGAGTTAATGCCTTCTTGTTAACTCCTGGCTCCATGAACCACAGCAGGTGATCACCATGCATTCTCTGTAGGTGGGGCTGCATGGCCTGGGGAGTTAATGCCTTCCTGTTAACTCCTGGCTCCATGAACCACAGCAGGTGATCACCATGCATTCTCTGTAGGTGGGGCTGGCCTGTGGAGTTAATGCCTTCCTGTTAACATCTGTTTACTGGCCCCATGATCAGTTCTAAATGAGACGATTTGCCTCGCAGTAAATTTGATTTGTTTTCCCTGCTTCATTATTACCAAATTGTATTAATTTTCTAACCTTCAGTTTCTACATGCGAGTTTTGTTCGCGACCTATACTGTACAACTAATTTTGTTTCACTATTTTTTTTTTCCTCGACAGGGGGTGTCGAGATACCATATCTCGCCAAGTCGACTTAACAAAGTCAATATAATTACTTGTCGAGATATTATATTGACGTCAAATTGGACGTTGATATTCGCATCAATTTTTGCGACTTTCGATGAAAGTCGCGAATATTTATAGCGTTAATTTTCGCTACAAAATTCACGACTTTCCCCAAAATTCATGAATATTGACGTCAAATTTCACGACTGGAGATATATTTTGACGCAAATTTTGTTCCAGCAAGCTACTGGGTTTTTTTATGGTGGCCCTGGAGGGACATAAACAGTCGTGAATTTATTCGCAACTTGTCGTGATTCGTTAGGTCGACTTGGCGAGATATATAATCTCGACAAGTAATTGTCTCGACTTCGTTACGTCGACTTGGCGAGATATATGATCTCGGCAAGTAATTATCTCGACTTCTTAAGTCGACTTGGCGAGATATATGATCTCGACAAGTAATTATCTCGACGTCGACTTGGCGAGATATGTGATCTCGTCAAGTAATTATCTCGACTTCGTTAAGTCGACTTGGCGAGATATATGATCTCGACAAGTAATTATCTCGACTTCGTTAAGTCAACTTAGTGAGATAATTTATGTGATTAAGTCGCCTTACTTTCTGCTTTATGTCACCATGGCGTGATAATTTACCTAAATATATAAATAACAGGATGACACTTATGGAGCGCCGTAGGATCAAAACTTTTTTCCTTGCAGTAAATTATGTTTTCCCCTCTCCATCATTATCAAATAGAAATAATTTTCTAACCTTCAGTTTCTATAGCGAGTTTTATTCGTGACATATATTGTACCACTAATTCTTTTTCACTATTTATTTTTTTTTCCTTGACAAGGGGTGACAAAATACAGTTAAAGATTTAATTCTATAACAATTATATTTTCAACTGTAAAAGAAGTGATACCTGTATGTAGTGCTTTAGTCACTGTATAAGGTCCCAGTACATCTCAGAAAACATCATTATTATACTTGGTGTACTGAGCTCTCCACACCACAGTTTGCTCTCTTAGAGTCGTAGATAAACCAGCACCATCTCAGAAAACATCATTTATACTTGGTGTACTGAGCTCTCCACACCGGAGATTTATCTCAACCTGCATCGATGTAAAAGACAGTCAACTAAACCGATCCAGCTGTGGTGTCAAATTTAAATATTAGCTGTTTAAATGTGAGCCAATCTGAGGACAAAGTTTACTCTGCAAATAACGCAATCCTGCCAGAACCAAAGCTGCTCCTGCCTGGATTCTAAGAAACTGCAAAGTTTTGTGCCAGATTGTCTGTGTAAAGACAGTTGTTTAGTCATTTCCAAAGACTTGTTCTTAATCCTCACTTGATTGTGTCTAATTTGGTGACGTTGACTCAAACACAATGGGATCAAGCTTAACGTCAGTCGAGTGCAACGCTCAAGAGACTCTAAACATCACTACTGAGATGATCGCTGAGTTGCTTTACACTCCAACGCACACCATCTTTATAACTATCATCATGCCAGTTTTCTGGGGCGTCGGAATTGTCACAAACTCAACATTTCTTTTTGTCTTGTTTCGCCTCCCAAAGATGAGATCCAAGGGTAACATCTTGTTGGCTCACTTAGCGCTGGCTGATCTCTGGCAGATAAATTGTTTTGCCGGATTCTACCTCTGGATGTATTTAGCCTCTCCGGTTCGGTTCTCCGTACCATTTGTAAACTCAGCCAGCTGCATGAGTTTTGTCGCTGTAGCCAACGTAGGGTACTTTGCATCTGTCGCTCTTGTCACTGCGGTTTCGCTGGAGCGTTACATGGCCCTCTGCCATCCCATAAAGCATCTGACAACATTCAGCCGCCAGCAGGTCTACAAGATGGTCGGGATCTGCTGGATTGTAGGGTTGGTGTTTTCATGTTCAACCATGCCTGCTTACGGGATCCTCAATGTGCGATGTCTTCAGTGGCCCGATGAGGACACATTTGATGGGTTCCCATCTACTTCTGCCTACTACGGTGCGGTACATCCCTGGGTTCATTACTACATCGATCCACTGATATTTGCACCATGGCTGGTAACCGCGATTGCAAACACCTACATCTATGTACAAATTGTGCGCGCCTTAAATAAACGCCAGGAATTCACAGATACCCCTGTAAATACTGCAGCTCACCTCAAAATGATTCAAGTCAGAAACCAGTTTGCGATCATGATGATCGTAAATGGGTCAGTTTTCTTCATCTGCCAGACTCCAAACCGATTGGCCGAACTCTCCTCTTGGATCTGCTATGTTGCTGGTATCGCATACAATCCCTTTGATGTAAAATACAGAGAGTGGATTGTCCTGGTACCCACACTCACTAACACTCTGGTGAATCCATTAATCTATGGCGCTACCAATGCCAACTACCGGGCTGAATTTCGTCGAGCGTTTGGGTGCGGACGTAATCCCAGAAAATCCCATTCGACGATGATGACTACGATGAGTCAACAGCCAAGTGCTGTCGTAATAAGGAATGACCACGCTGATGTAGAAGACCAAGAAGAAGCACCCACTGTCAACGAGCTGTAGGAACTTGAATCTAACATTCTTTTCATGAACTATAATTCATTTAGTTATTTGTTACCTATACTGTACAACTAATTTTGTTTCACTATTTTTTTTTTCCTCGACAGGGGGTGTCAAGATAACATATCTCGCCAAGTCGACTTAACAAAGTCAATATAATTACTTGTCGAGATATTATATTGACGTCAAATTGGATGTCGATATTCGCATCAATTTTCGTGACTTTCGTCGAAAGTTGCGAATTTTTATAGCGTTAATTTTCGTTACAAAATTTACGAATTGCCCCCAAAGTCGTGAATATTGACGTCAAATTTCACGACCGGACATACATTTTGACGCAAATTTTGTTCCAGCAAGCTTCTGGTTTTTATGGTGGCCCTGGAGGGACATAAACAGTCGTGAATTTGTTCACGACTAGTCATGAAATTATTTGAGACTAGTCGTGGAATTTATTCGCGACTTGTCGTGATTCGTTAAGTCGACTTGGCGAGATATATGATCTCGACAAGTAATTATCTCGACTTTGTTAAGTCGACTTAGTGAGATAATTTATGTAATTAAGTCGCCTTACTTTCTGCTTTATGTCACCATTGTGTGATAATTTACCTAAATATATAAATAACAGGATGGCACTCATGAAGCGCCGTAGGATCGAAACTTTTTGCCTTGCAGTAAATCATGTTTTCCCCTCCCCATCATTATCAAATTGTAATAATTTTCTAACCTTCAGTTTCTATAGCGAGTTTTATTCGTGACCTATATTGTACCACTAATTCTTTTTCACTATTATTTGTTTTCCTCGACAGGGGGTGACAAAATACAATTAAAGATTTAATTCTATAACAATTATATTTTCAACTGTAAAAGAAGTGATACCTGTATGTAGTGCTTTAGTCACTGTATAAGATCCCAGTACATCTCAGAAAACATCATTTATACTTGGTGTACTGAGCTCTCCACACCGGAGTTTTTATCTCAACCTGCATCGATGTAAAAGACAGTCAACTAAACCGATCCAGCTGTGGTGTCAAATTGAAATATTAGCTGTTCAAAAGTGAGCCAATCTGAGGACAAAGTTTACTCTGAAAATAACGCAATCCTGCCAGAACCAAAGCTGCTCCTGCCTGGATTCTAAGAAACTGCAAAGTTTGGAGCAAGATTGTCTGTGTAAAGACAGTTGTTTAGTCATTTCCAAAGACTTGTTCTTAATCCTCACTTGACTGTGTCTAATTTTGTGACGTTGACTCAAACACAATGGGATCAAGCTTAACGTCAGTTGAGTGCAACGCTCAAGAGACTCTAAACATCACTACTGAGATGAGCGCTGAGTTGCTTTACACTCCAACGGACATCATCTTTGTAACTATCATCATGCCAGTTTTCTGGGGCGTCGGAATTGTCACAAACTCAACATTTTTTTTGGTCTTGTTTCGCCTCCCAAAGATGAGATCCAAGGGTAACATCTTCTTGGCTCACTTAGCGCTGGCTGATCTCTGGCAGATAAATTTTTATGTCGGAATCTACCTCTGGATGTATTTAGCCTCTCCGGTTCTGTTCTCCATACCATTTGTAAACTCGGCCAGCTGCATGAGTTTCTACGCCGCTTTCAACGTCGGGTACTTTGCATCTGTTGCTCTTATCACTGCGGTTTCGCTGGAGCGTTACATGGCCCTCTGCCATCCCATGAAGCATCTGACAACATTCAGCCGCCAGCAGGCCTACAAGATGGTCGGGATCTGCTGGATTGTAGGGTTGGTGTTTTCATGTTCAATTCTGCCTGCTCAAGCGATCCTCCATGTGCGATGTCTTCAGTGGCCCGATGAGGACACATTTGATGGGTTCCCACCTACTTCTGCCTACTATGGTGCGGTACATCCCTGGGTTTATTACTACACCGAGCCACTGGTATCTGCACCATGGCTGGTAATCGTCATTGCAAACACCTACATGTATGTACAAATTGTGCGCGCCTTAAATAAACGCCAGGAATTCACAGATACCCCTGTAAATACTGCAGCTCACCTCAAAATGATTCAAGTCAGAAACCAGTTTGCGATCATGATGATCGTAAATGGGTCAGTTTTCTTCATCTGCCAGGCTCCAAACCGATTGGTCGATTTCTCCTTTTGGATCTGCTATGTTGCTGGTATCAAATACAATCCCCTTGATGGAAATTACATACAGTGGATTTTCCTGGTACCCACACTCACTAACAGTCTGGTGAATCCATTAATCTATGGCGCTACCAATGCCAACTACCGGGCTGCATTCCTTCAAGCGTTCTGGTGCAAAGGTCAGCCCAGAAAATCCCATTCGACGACGATGACGACAATGAGTCGACAGCCAAGTGCTGTCGTAATAAGGAATGACCACGCTGATGTGGAAAACCAAGAAGAAGCACCAACTGTCAACAAGCTGTAGAAACCTGAATCCAACATTCTTGTCATGAACTATAATTAATTTAGTTACTTGTAGATTAGCGCATACATATTACATACCGTATACACACACTAGTAGGTGCTCAAGGGGCTCTATCATTGCTTTTGGGGCCAATGAGACATTCCCAAGACAATCTTAGCAACATCCATCAAGCACAACAACCATCTCTGCCCTCATGTACCCAATTACACCTGGGTAGAGGGAGCAATGAGATAAGATGCCTTGCCCAAGGACACACACATCATAACCCTAGGCTGGAATTAGTCTTGTAGCTTTGCATTAAAAGTGTAGAATGTTATTTTGTCTTGTGTGATAAGATCAAAAAGTTATAAAAAAGTTATAACAGGACCTATTGTTTACTTTTTAAGTTTTTGTTTGTACAAAAGGCTTTCTTGTCTTCGGGCCTTAGTGTTGTGAGGTTCTGAGGAGAACTGGGGAGGGGTGCCGGTGGGGAGAGGAAGAGTTTTCTCTACGGAATGTCGAGTTTCCCGGTTTATTTGAGAATCTAACTCACAAAAGATATAGCGCTACCACCATATTATAATCTGTATAATTATATCTGTATTATGTGATTAAAGCTTTCTTGTTGGTATTCTACAACTGTAAATATATTACATGTTTTTAGCTGCAAGATTTCAATAGTGTAAGGTGTTCCTGCTTTGAAATATTTTCAACTCTTTTCTTGTGTAATATCCATACACTGTATGTATTTAAATCAACAATAGGCACATTGTTGGTTATTTTAATGAAGTAACCATGCTAATAACTTCTTAGATGGAAAGTTAAATTGAATATCGTATTCATTTTTCATTTAAAGGTAGGATACACCATTTGCAGATATCGAAAATATTTACTACTGAATTATTAAGAAATATTTTACTCATTTGAAAGTAAATAATGACTCTAGGCATCCAGCAAAATGATTGTGCTAGATATCCTGTAATTATTCCTAAAAAAAATATTTTATAAAGAAAAAGTCGCCATCGCCGGACGGCGATCGCGAAAAAACAAAGATCACATAAGAATAACTGCCTGATGCCGGTTGAAAACGAACGCCGTTTTTCATGCTTTTCTCGGCATCCATAATTGTAAAACTTCGAACAGGTCAGTTGAACGATATTTACTATAAAATACAATCCCCCAAATCCACCCATTCATTATAATTCAAACAATTACCAATGGTGTATCCTACCTTGTTTTTAGAATATATAGTAGCTTCAGTCATAAAATAAAATAAGCACTTTGATCCAAATTAAAATTGTTATGTAAAAATCTGCTATTATTTTAGCAATGTTTTAAAAAATCTGACTCGAGTCTCAATGTAATTGTGGTCATTTTTGTGATGTGAAAATGTTAAGACTTTTGGAGAAAGTCTAGAAATAGATTTAAAGATTTGAGGAAAAAGAACTGCTGCATTAGACAGTGTACAGCCATTCGGTTGTCGTGTTTGTGCAAATTAATCCTAGTATGCAAGTAATTTCAGTAGAACAAAAATGGAAGTTGATAATTTTTTGTTGTAAGTAACCAATTTCAAATAGATTTTTGTAGTTGTAGCGTGTTGACGTAAATTAAAAAACAAACACTTTATTGCCACACAAAATATAAAAATATCTTATTTTTGTGTGTAATTCTTTTATTTATTTGTATTCCTCCCCCCACCCCCCCCTCCCTCCTCCCCCACCCCCCTCCCTCCTCCCCCCACCCCCCCTCCTCCCCCCACCTCCCCCACAAAAAAAAACAAGAAGAGAGAAATTGATATTATTTGTGACTTTTAAAATGAGGGTTTAATTGTCTGTGAGGACTTATTGATAACAACTGGACAAAATATTTGAGTAATGTTGTTGATCATTACATAGCTACATGTGTAATTGTTCCAGTTTCATGCTATATTTCAGGAAATGGGTTAATTCTTAAATTTATTAACACGCTCCATCTTACATGCATCTATCGATCGGACATTTCCACAAATGTCACTTTTTATCCTTTTCACAATTTCATCCCTGCTTGTCAAAGAGTGGCACGCGCTGTTCTTTGTTGTGAGGAAATCCATTTGGGTGGTTTGAAGGTCATTTGCGAGTAAATGCAAAACAGTTAATTGTCTTTACATCATCTCGTCATTTTTTCTTTGCTGTGCAAGAAAATGAAAATGGATCCTCCAAATCTTGTCTTAAGTCTTGACTAAATTTATTGTTACTCCCTGTTGACTAGGGTCGACTGGGACCGGGTCGGATCCACCACTGCATGCGTCTAATCGGCATGGCAGAGCGTTGTCTCGAGCTGATGGTAGTCAGGGTGCAAGACCGCATAGCCTTTGGTAAGCCCCTGGCGCAGCAAGGCACTATACAGGAAGCCATAGCAGAGTCTCGGATGGAGATAGAACAGGCTAGGCTACTGACACTCAAGGCTGCTCATATGATGGATACAGCGGGTAACAAGGCAAGTCTTGAGAATGAAATCAACCCTTTATTTCTATTTCAATTCAGTACTTGGATTATAAGGCAAGTCTATCCAACATTACACCTGATTTGGATGGATTTGAGACGGAGGTACATGTGAGTTCGACAAATTTTATTAAGTCATGCAAAACCTTTTTTCAAATCTGTCGAACACAATTTGAGTTCAAATGATTCATGTTCGACAGTCACATTTGACAGTCTAGCAAATCCAATGAAATCCTACATCAATGTGGTTCATCAAGGACAGTTATCTCACAATACTAATACCTTGTTCATCTGTTTTTCAGTTTGCTGCACCAGAGATCGCTATGATCAAAGTAGTCGCTCCTAACATGGCCCAGCGAGTCGTTGACAGGGCCATCCAAGCTTTTGGAGGGGCGGGGCTTAGTGCCGACTGGCCCCTGGCTAATTTCTTTGCCTGGGCACGGATCTTGAGGATTGCAGATGGTCCCGATGAAGTGCATCGGAGGTCCATAGCTCGCATGGAGTTAAGAAAATCACTGAAATGAGGAAATTATCAGTCTGCCAATCAAGAAAACAGTTTCTTTGTTTTGAGATATTCCAATACAGTCCTTGTTTTCTTGAGCAAGAAATTTTAGTCAACATTTTTTTCTCTCAAATGAGTGCGGTCAGAGATTACCACTGTAACAACAGTTTATTATACAGAAATTATGAGAGAAATATTTTGGATACATTATCAAACAATTTATTTCTGAATTGAATTATTTGTAGCCTCGGATAAAGAGATTATTTTGTCTGAAATATATTTTTGTTTTAGCATGGTGTGCCTTAAGAAATATTCAACCATTTGGGGTTTTTTTTTTGGGGGGGGGGGGGGGGGGTGGAAATGTTGAAAAAAAAAGTAAACATATCCGATTGTTTATTTGTATGCGAATAAAGCACTTTTATTTATAGAGTAGTCTAAGAAGTTGGATATAATGACTTGGAAGTAGTGTCAAATTGTCAAGAGTAACAGATAGATCAACACATAATTAATGTCTTAATGTTCCAATAAATTGTTTTGAAGTTTTAAAAACTGAAATTTCTTTCTAATTTTACAGAAGCAGGAATCGAAGCAACCTTAGAACTGTAAGCTACTACAGAGAGAATAATTTATAATAATAATTAGGCTGCTTTTTAAAATGCAAAATATAAAAAAAATAACATGAATATACTTACTTTGTTAATTTATAATATATTTATGTAAGTATTGTGTACTTCTCTTTAAAGTTTAAACCAAACCAACACCAGAGGAATGAATACAGCTACTGGTTTAGTGCACAAATTAACATTAGCAAATAAAAGATACATGTATTAAAAAAACGATCACTAACGCAAATTTTGATTAAAAATAGTTAAAATACAGATCGGTGCCCAAACTGCATTGCATACAAATATTGACTTCCAACCCCATTAGTGATGTAACATTAAATTTACTTCTACTTCTTGTTTACCAAATTTATTCAAATAAAAAGTAGAGAATTGTTTATATAAACTGTTTAGCAGTAAGCTAACATTCGTTTGGAATGGTAATGCAACAAGGGTACATATGGTTGAAGTAACGCTGTTTCAGTTTGGTGGGCTGAATGACGGGCTGATGGACTCTAGTAGTGCGTTAGGCGATGGCGTACGGATTGTCTGTAACAAAAAGATAGTATTTGAGTAAATTTCCAAACTAGAAACAAATATTTTCCATGACACAACAAAATGACTCAAAACTGTCTGTAAACACACCTTGAATTTCCTGTGTAGAGCCTTGGTCATGAGTGGTGTTATTCCGGTACCCTGACTTGTCGTGATTCGTTAGGTCGACTTGGCGAGATATATAATCTCGACAAGTAATTATCTCGACTTTGTTACGTTGACTTGGCGAGATATATGATCTCGACAAGTAATTATCTCGACTTCGTTAACCAGTTCGCGCCGGATGATGTATATAAACGCAAACATTTCCCCAAATTCAAAACGGATGACGCATAAACACGCCAAATTCAAGTTCGGAAATGTATGTCAGCAGCGAGCAAGGCCGGAAATGCGTGGGTGTGCTTCCCGGCACTATCAGCCTGAACCCGCTTCGGATCGAGTTTCATTAAAAATAATCCCGCCCGTGGGCTTGGCGATGTTAAAATAATCCCGGCGCGAACTGGTTAAGTCGACTTAGTGAGATAATTTATGTGATTAAGTCGCCTTACTTTCTGCTTTATGTCACCATGGTGTGATAATTTACCTAAATATATAAATAACAGGATGGCACTCATGGAACACCGTAGGATCGAGACTTTTTGCCTTGCAGTCAATTATCTTTTCCCCCTCTCCATCATTATCAAATTGTAATAATTTTCTAACCTTCAGTTTCTACATGCAAGTTTTATTCGTAATTCTTTTTCACTATTTTTTCTTTTTTCTCGACAGGGGGTGGCAAAATACAATTAAAGATTTTATTTAATAACAATTATATTTTCAACTGTAAAAGAAGTAATACATGTATGTAGTGCTTTAGTCACTGCATAAGATCCCAGTACATCTCAGAAAACATCATTATTATACTTGGTGTACTGAGCTCTCCACACCACAGTTTTTATCTCAACCTGCATCTATGTAAAAGACAGTCAACTAATATAAACCGATCCCGCTGTGGTGTCAAATTGAAATATTAGCTGTTTAAGAGTGAGCTAATCTGAGGACAGAGTTTACTCTGCAAATAACGCAATTCTGCCGGAACCAAAGCTGCTCTTGCCTGGATTCTAAGAAACTGCAAAGTTTAGTGCCAGATTGTCTGTGTAAAGACAGTTGTTTAGTCATTTCCAAAGACTTGTTCTTAATCCTCATTTAATTGTGTCTAATTTGGTGACGTTGATTCAAACACAATGGGATCAAGCTTAACATCAGTTGAGTGCAACGCTCAAGAGACTCTTAACATCACCACTGAGATGAGCGCTGATTTGCTTTACATCCAACGCACACCTTCTTTGTAACCATCATCATGCATGGCCTAGGGAGTTAAAGCCTTCCTGTTAACTCCTGGCTCCATGAACCACAGCTGGTGATCACCATGCATTCTCAGTAGGTGGGGCTGCATGGCATAGGGAGTTAATGCCTTCTTGTTAACTCCTGGCTCCATGAACCACAGCTGGTGATCACCATGCATTCTCTGTAGGTGGGGCTGCATGGCCTGGGGAGTTAATGCCTTCCTGTTAATTACTCCTGGCTCCTTGAACCACAGCAGGTGATCACCATGCATTCTCTGTAGGTGGGGCTGCATGGCCTAGGGAGTTAATGCCTTCCTGTTAACTCCTGGCTCCATGAACCACAGCAGATCATCACCATGCATTCTATGTAGGTGGGGCTGGCCTGGGGAGTTAATGCCTTCCTGTTAACTCCTGGCTTCATGAACCACAGCTGGTGATCACCATGCATTCTCAGTAGGTGGGGCTGCATGGCATAGGGAGTTAATGCCTTCTTGTTAACTCCTGGCTCCATGAACCACAGCTGGTGATCACTATGCATTATCTGTAGGTGGGGCTGCGTGGCCCAGGGAGTTAATGCCTTCCTGTTAACTCCTGGCTCCATGAACCACAGCAGGTGATCACCATGCATTCTCTGTAGGTGGGGCTGGCCTGGGGAGTTAATGCCTTCCTGTTAACTCCTGGCTCCATGAACCACAGCAGGTGATCACCATGCATTCTCTGTAGGTGGGGCTGGCCTGGGGAGTTATTGCCTTCCTGTTAACTCCTGGCTCCATGAACCACAGCAGGTGATCGCCATGCATTCTCTGTAGGTGGGGCTGGCCTGGGGAGTTATACCTTTCTGTTAACTCCTGGCTCCATGGACCACAGCAGGTGATCACCATGCATTCTCTGTAGGTGGGGCTGGCCTGGGGAGTTAGAGCCTTTTTGTTAACTCGTGGCTCCATGCAGCAGGTGATCACCATGCATTATCTCTAGGTGGGGCTGGCCTGGGGAGTTAATGCCTGCATGTTAACTCCTGGCTCCATGAACCACAGCAGGTGATCACCATGCATTCTCTGTAGGTGGGGCTGGCCTGGGGAGTTAGAGCCTTTTTGTTAACTCCTGGCTCCATGAACCACAGCAGGTGATCACCATGCATTCCCTGTAGGTGGGGCTGGTCTGGGGAGTTAATGCCTTCCTGTTAACTCCTGGCTCCATGAACCACAGCAGGTGATCACCATGCATTCTCTGTAGGTGGGGCTGGCCTGGGGAGTTAGAGCCGTTTTGTTAACTCCTGGCTCCATGGACCACAGCAGGTGATCACCATGCATTCTCTGTAGGTGGGGCTGGCCTGGGGAGTTAGAGCCTTTTTGTTAACTCGATCGTGGCTCCATGCAGCAGGTGATCACCATGCATTATCTCTAGGTGGGGCTGGCCTGGGGAGTTAATGCCTGCCTGTTAACTCCTGGCTCCATGAACCACAGCAGGTGATCACCATGCATTCTCTGTAGGTGGGGCTGGCCTGGGGAGTTAGAGCCTTTTTGTTAACCCCTGGCTCCATGAACCACAGCAGGTGATCACCATGCATTCCCTGTAGGTGGGGCTGGTCTGAGGAGTTAATGCCTTCCTGTTAACTCCTGGCTCCATGAACCACAGCAGGTGATCACCATGCATTCTCTGTAGGTGGGGCTGGCCTGGGGAGTTAGAGCCGTTTTGTTAACTCCTGGCTCCATGGACCACAGCAGGTGATCACCATGCATTCTCTGTAGGTGGGGCTGGCCTGGGGAGTTAGAGCCTTTTTGTTAACTCGTGGCTCCATGCAGCAGGTGATCACCATGCATTATCTCTAGGTGGGGCTGGCCTGGGGAGTTAATGCCTGCCTGTTAACTCCTGGCTCCATGAACCACAGCAGGTGATCACCATGCATTCTCTGTAGGTGGGGCTGGCCTGGGGAGTTAGAGCCTTTTTGTTAACTCCTGGCTCCATGAACCACAGCAGGTGACCACCATGCATTCCCTGTAGGTGGGGCTAGTCTGGGGAGTTAATGTCTTCCTGTTAACTCCTGGCTCCATGAACCACAGCAGGTGATCACCATGCATTCTCTGTAGGTGGGGCTGGCCTGGGGAGTTAGAGCCGTTTTGTTAACTCCTGGCTCCATGGACCACAGCAGGTGATCACCATGCATTCTCTGTAGGTGGGGCTGGCCTGGGGAGTTAGAGCCTTTTTGTTAACTTGTGGCTCCATGCAGCAGGTGATCTCACCATGCATTATCTCTAGGTGGGGCTGGCCTGGGGAGTTAATGCCTGCCTGTTAACTCCTGGCTCCATGAACCACAGCAGGTGATCACCATGCATTCTCTGTAGGTGGGGCTGGCCTGGGGAGTTAGAGCCTTTTTGTTAACTCCTGGCTCCATGAACCACAGCAGGTGATCACCATGCATTCCCTGTAGGTGGGGCTGGTCTGGGGAGTTAATGCCTTCCTGTTAACTCCTGGCTCCATGAACCACAGCAGGTGATCACCATGCATTCTCTGTAGGTGGGGCTGGCCTGGGGAGTTAATGCCTTCCTGTTCACTCCTGTTTGGGCTCCATGATCAGTTCTACCAGGTCAAATGAGACTATTTGCCTTGCAGTAAATTTGATTTGTTTTCCCCCGCTTCATTATTACCAAATTGTATTAATTTTCTAACCTTCAGTTTCTACATGCGAGTTTTGTTCGGGACCTATAATGTACCACTAATTTCGTTTCACTGTTTATTTTTTTCCTCGACAGGGGGTGTCGAGATATCATATCTCGCCAAGTCGACTTAACAAAGTCAATATAATTACTTGTCGAGATATGATATTGACGTCAAATTGGACGTGGATATTCGCATACATTTTCGCGACTTTCGATGAAAGTCACGAATATTGATTGTGTGAATTTTCGCTACAAAATTCACGACTTGCCCCCAAAGTCGTGAATATTGACGTCAATTTTCACGACCGGACATACATTTTGACGCGAATTTCGTTCCAGCAAGCTACTGGTTTTTATGGTGGCCCTGGAGGGACATAAACAGACTAGTCGTGAAATTATTCGCGACTAGTCGTGAATTTATTCGCAACTCGTTACGTCGACTTGGCGAGATATATGATCTCAACAAGTAATTATCTCGACTTCGTTAAGTCGACTTAGTGAGATAATTTATGTGATTAAGTCGCCTTACTTTCTGCTTTATGTCACCATGGCGTGATAATTTACCTAAATATATAAATAACAGGATGGCACTCATGGAACACCGTAGGATCGAGACTTTTTGCCTTGCAGTCAATTATCTTTTCCCCCTCTCCATCATTATCAAATTGTAATAATTTTCTAACCTTCAGTTTCTACAATGCGAGTTTTATTCGTAATTCTTTTGCACTATTTCTTTTTTTTTCATCGTCAGGGGGTGGCAAAATACAATTAAAGATTTAATTTAATAACAATTATATTTTCAACTGTTAAAGAAGTAATACATGTATGTAGTGCTTTAGTCACTGCATAAGATCCCAGTACATCTCAGAAAACATCATTTATACTTGGTGTACTGAGCTCTCCACACCACAGTTTGCTCTCTTAGAGTCGTAGATAAACCAGCACCATCTCAGAAAACATCATTTATACTTGGTGTACTGAGCTCTCCACACCGGAGATTTTATCTCAACCTGCATCGATGTAAAAGACAGTCAACTAAACCGATCCCGCTGTGGTGTCAAATTGAAATATTAGCTGTTTAAAAGTGAGCCAACAATCTGAGGACAAAGTTTACTCTGCAAATAACGCAATCCTGCCAGAACCAAAGCTGCTCCTGTCTGGATTCTAAGAAACTGCAAAGTTTGGGGCCAGATTGTCTGTGTAAAGACAGTTGTTTAGTAATTTCCAAAGACTTGTTCTAATCCTCACTTGACTGTGTCTAATTTGGTGACGTTGACTCAAACACAATGGGATCAAGCTTAACATCAGTTGAGTGCAACGCTCAAGAGACTCTTAACATCACTACTGAGATGAGCGCTGATTTGCTTTACACTCCAACGCACACCATCTTTGTAACTATCATCATGCCAGTTTTCTGGGGCCTCGGAATTGTCACAAACTCAACATTTCTGTTTGTCTTGTTTCGCCTCCCAAAGATGAGATCCAAGGGTAACATCTTGTTGGCTCACTTAGCGCTGGCTGATCTCTGGCAGATGGGTTTTTATGTTGGACTCAACCTTTGGATGTATTTAGCCTCTCCGGTTCGGTTCTCCATACCATTTGTAAACTCAGCCAGCTGCATAAGTTTTACCGCTGTACTCAATGTCGGGTACTTTGCATCTATCGCTCTTGTCAGTGCGGTTTCGCTGGAGCGGTACATGGCCCTCTGCCATCCCATGAAGCATCTGACAATATTCAGCCGCCAGCAGGCTTACAAGATGGTCGGGATCTGCTGGATTGTAGGGTTGGTGTTTTCATGTTCAACTATGCCTGATACAGGGATCCTCCATGTGCGATGTCTTCAGTGGCCCGATGAGGACACATTTGATGGGTTCCCACCTACTTATGCCTACTGCGGTGCGATACATCCCTGGTTTTTTTACTACATCGAGCCACTGGTATCTCTACCATGGCTGGTAACCGCCATTGCAAACACCTACATGTATGTACAAATTGTGCGCGCCTTAAATAAACGCCAGGAATTCACAGATACCCCTGTAAATACTGCAGCTCACCTCAAAATGATTCAAGTCAGAAACCAGTTTGCGATCATGATGATCGTAAACGGGTCAGTTTTCTTCATCTGCCAGACTCCACACCGATTGGTCGATCTCTCCTCCTGGATCTTCTATGTTGCTGGTCTCCGATACGATCCCTTTAATGTAAAATACAGAGGGTGGATTTTCCTGGTACCCACACTCACTAATTGCCTGGTAAATCCATTAATCTATGGCGCTACCAATGCCAACTACCGGGCTGCATTTCGTCAAGCGTTTGGGTGCGGACGTAATCCCAGAAAATCCCATTCGACGACGATGACTACGATGAGTCAACAGCCAAGTGCTGTCGTAATAAGGAATGACCACGCTGATGTAGAAAACCAAGAAGAAGCACCAACTGTCAACAAGCTGTAGGAACTTGAATCTAACATTCTTGTCATGAACTATAATTCATTTAGTTACTTGTTAATGTGTATAAGAAGCGCATACATATTACATATACACACACACACTAGTAGGTGCTCAAGGGGCTCTATCATTGCTTTTGTGAGACATTCCCAAGACAATCTCAGCAACATCCATCAAGCACAACAACCATCTCTGCCCTCATGTACCCAATTACTCCTGGGTAGAGGGAGCAATGAGATAAGATGCCTTGCCCAAGGACACACACATCATAACCCTAGGCTGGAATTAGTCTTGTAGCTTTGCATTGAAAGTAGAATGTTATTCTGTCTTGTGTGAAAAGATCAATATTATCTGTAGTGCCATGTGGTCAATCTCTCTTGTAAGCTTGCAATGTGAAGCCCGAAGATGTGAAAACGTTTAGTGGGAAGAAAAACAAGTACAATAGATCCCCTTTTCTCGTTTTCAACAAGTTATAACGGGACCTATTGTCTACTTTTTAAGTTTTTGTTCCTACAAAAGGCTTTCTTGTCTTTGGGCCTTACAGTGTTGTGAGGTTCTGAGGAGAACCGGGGAGGGGTGGGGAGAGGCAGAGTTTTCTCTTCGGAATGTTGAGTTTCTCGTTTTATTTGAGAATCTCACTAACTCACAAAAGATATAGCGCTACCACCATATAAACCTTCAATTATATCTGTATTATGTGATTAAAGCTTTCTTGTTGGTATTATCTATTACTGTAAATATATTACATGTTTTTAGCTGCAAGATTTCAATGGTGTAAGGTGTTCCTGCTTTGAAATATTTTCAACTCTTGTCTTGTGTAATATCCATACACTGTATGTATTTAAATCCACAATAGGCACATTGTTGGTTATTTTAATGAAGTAACCATGCTAATAACTTCTAAGATGGAAAGTGAATACTTTAAAAAAAAAATATCATTATGCATTTTTCATTTAAGTTTTTCGAATATATAGTAGCTACAGTCATAAAATAATGTAAAGCACTTTGATCCAAGTTAAAATTGCTATGTAAAAATCTGTTATTATTTTAGCAATGTTTTTAAAAATCCGACTCGAGTCTCAATGTAAGTGTGGTAATTTTTGTGATGTGAAAATGTTAAGACGTTTCGATAAAGTCTTAAAATAGATTTAAAGATTTGAGGAAAAAAACTGCTTCATTAGACAGTGTACAGCCATTGAGTTGTCGTGAGTTAGTCTTGCATACGCACTGTGGACCTCCGAACAATATAGGTCCACACGATGCGGGAAGAGGTTACGGTTTGTGGACTTGCACACGTCCACAATCCGTTTTTCAGTTTCCGAAAAAGAGCGCTAGAGGAAAAACGGGTTAGGGTTATATATAGAAAAGATAGAAGGGACAGCTGAGAGGCCCATTATCCAAATTTGAGGGTAAATTTGTTTTGGGGAAGCAAGAAAAATGAGTATTTAGTCAAAGTTTGTTAACTACACGAAGACAAAGGAATGTCCACAGTACGTATGTAAGGTAAAGCTGGGTGTGTTTGTGCAAATTTAATCCTAGTGTGCAAGTAATTTCAGTAGAACAAAAATGGAAGTTGATAATTTGTTGTTGTAAGTAACCAATTTCAAATGGATTTTTGTAGTTGTAGCGTGTTGACGTAAATTAAAAAAAAAAAACACTTTATTGCCACACTTGTCATTTGTTTTCGAAATATAAAAAATCTTATTTTTGTGTGTACATGTAATTTTTTTATTTTTTATTATTCCCCCCCCCCTCCCTCCCCCCCCCCCCCTCTCCCTCCCTCCCTCCCCCCCCCCTTCCCTCCCCCCCCCCCCTTCCCTCCCCCCCCCTTCCCTCCCTCCCCCCCCAAAAAAAAGAGAGAAATTTATAGTATTTGTCACTTTTAAAATTAGGGTTTAATTGTCTGTGTGGACTTATTGATAACAACTAGACAAAATATTCAAGTAATGTTGTTGATCAAGGCCCGTATGCAGGGGGGGGGGAGGATGGTGGGGGGGGGGGGGGGGGGGGGGGGATGGGTGTGCGACGGGTGCGTACGCACCCCTTCAAATTACCAAAAGGTCCACGTTTTCCGGGGTAAATAATGGTATTTTGATGTAGAAATAACTGTACTGGCACACAACAAAAGTTTTATTAATTTTCTAACTTTCAGTTTCTACATGCGAGTTTTGTTCGCCTTTATGTACAACTAATTTTGTTTCACTATTTATTTTTTTCCTCGACAGAGGGTGTCGAGATGACATTAAGTCAACTTAACGAAGTCGATATAATTACGTCGAGATATTATATTGACGTCAAATTGGCTGTCGATATTCGCATCAATATTCGTCGAAAGTCGCGAAGTTTTAAAGCGTTAGTTTTCGCTACAAAATTGACGACTTGCCCCCAAAGTCGTGAATATTGACTTCAAATTTCACGACTAGACGTAAATTTTGACGCGAATTTTGTTCCAGCAAGCTACTGGTTTTTATGGTGGCCCTATGAAGTATAACAGTGACTAGTTGGTCCCGTAACTTAGCCAGGAAAGAAGAATGTTACATCGTCTTTGGTACTTCAATATAGGCCATGTTGGTATATATAACTAGAAAATTAGGGTAAACAATTTTGTTTTTCCTCCGAAGGTTTTTTTAAGCCTTGGGAAAACAAGAGTACCAAATGGGCAATTCCAGCATGGTGAATGGAAGTACAATATGCAATTAACCGTAGTTAATAATTTACAGGAATGATCTGTAATCTCCCTGGTTGTTCCTAGATGAAGAATGTATAATTGCAGGTTTAGTTCCATGATTTGTTACTCCAGAATTGGCAGCAGAAAAACATTAAGTTATCCAGAAGGCTGTGGGTTTGCCATTAAATTAACTCCTGTTTGGCTCCATGATCTGTTGGTCGTAAACACAGCAGGTGATCACCATGCATTCTCTGTAGGTGGGGCTGCATGGCCTGGGGGTTGATGCCTTCCTGTTTATAACTCCTGGCTCCATGAACCACAGCAGGTGATCACCATGCATTCTCTGTAGGTGGGGCTGCATGGCCTGCGGGTTGATCATGATGCCTTCCTGTTTATAACTCCTGGCTCCATGAACCACAGCAGGTGATCACCATGCATTCTCTGTAGGTGGGGCTGCATGGCCTGGGGAGTTAATGCCTTCCTGTTAACTCCTGGCTCCATGAACCACAGCAGGTGATCACCATGCATTCTCTGTAGGTGGGGCTGGCCTGTGGAGTTAATGCCTTCCTGTTAACTCCTGGCTCCATGAACCACAGCAGGTGATCACCATGCATTCTCTGTAGGTGGGGCTGGCCTGTGGAGTTAATGCCTTCCTGTTAACTCCTGGCTCCATGAACCACAGCAGGTGATCACCATGCATTCTCTGTAGGTGGGGCTGCATGCTGCATGGCCTGGGGAATTAACGCCTTCCTGTTAACTCCTGGCTCCATGAACCACAGCAGGTGATCACCATGCATTCTCTGTAGGTGGGGCTGCATGGCCTGGGGAGTTAATGCCTTCCTGTTAACTCCTGGCTCCATGAACCACAGCAGGTGATCACCATGCATTCTCTGTAGGTGGGGCTGCATGGCCTGCGGGTTGATCATGATGCCTTCCTGTTTATAACTCCTGGCTCCATGAACCACAGCAGGTGATCACCATGCATTCTCTGTAGGTGGGGCTGCATGGCCTGGGGGTTGATGCCTTCCTGTTTATAACTCCTGGCTCCATGAACCACAGCAGGTGATCACCATGCATTCTCTGTAGGTGGGGCTGCATGGCCTGGGGAGTTAATGCCTTCCTGTTAACTCCTGGCTCCATGAACCACAGCAGGTGATCACCATGCATTCTCTGTAGGTGGGGCTGGCCTGTGGAGTTAATGCCTTCCTGTTAACTCCTGGCTCCATGAACTACAGCAGGTGATCACCATGCATTCTCTGTAGGTGGGGCTGCATGCTGCATGGCCTGGGGAATTAACGCCTTCCTGTTAACTCCTGGCTCCATGAACCACAGCAGGTGATCACCATGCATTCCCTGTAGGTGGGGCTGCATGGCCTGGGGAGTTAATGCCTTCCTGTTAACCCCTGGCTCCATGAACCACAGCAGGTGATCACCATGCATTCTCTGTAGGTGGGGCTGGCCTGGGGAGTTAGAGCCTTCTTGTTAACTCCTGGCTCCATGAACCACAGCAGGTGATCACCATGCATTATCTGTAGGTGGGGCTGGCCTGGTGATTTAATGCCTTCCTGTTAACTCCTGGCTCCATGAACCACAGCAGGTGATCACCATGCATTATCTGTAGGTGGGGCTGCATGGCCTGGGGAGTTAATGCCTTCCTGTTAACTCCTGGCTCCATGAACCACAGCAGGTGATCACCATTCATTCTCTGTAGGTGGGGCTGCATGGCCTGGGGAGTTAATGCCTTCCTGTTAACTCCTGGCTCCATGAACCACAGCAGGTGATCACCATGCATTCTCTGTAGGTGGGGCTGGCCTGGGAAGTTGAAGCCTTTTTGTTAACTCCTGGCTCCATGAACCACAGCAGGTGATCACCATGCATTCTCTGTAGGTGTGGCTGGCCTGGGAAGTTGAAGCCTTTTTGTTAACTCCTGGCTCCATGAACCACAGCAGGTGATCACCGTGCATTCTCTGTAGGTGGGGCTGCATGGCCTGGTGAGTTAATGCTTTCTTGTTAACTCCTGGCTCCATGAAACACAGCAGGTGATCACCATGCATTCTCTGTAGGTGGGGCTGCATGGCCTGGTGAGTTAATGCTTTCTTGTTAACTCCTGGCTCGAAACACAGCAGGTGATCACCATGCATTCTCTGTAGGTGGGGCTGCATGGCCTGGTGAGTTAATGCTTTCTTGTTAACTCCTGGCTCCATGAAACACAGCAGGTGATCACCATGCATTCTCTGTAGGTGGGGCTGCATGGCCTGGTGAGTTAATGCTTTCTTGTTAACTCCTGGCTCCATGAAACACAGCAGGTGATCACCATGCATTCTCTGTAGGTGGGGCTGGCCTGGGGAGTTAGAGCCTTCTTGTTAACTCCTGGCTCCATGAACCACAGCAGGTGACCACCATACATTCTCTGTAGGTGGGGCTGGCCTGGGGAGTTAAAGCCTTCTTGTTAACTCCTGGCTCCATGAACCACAGCAGGTGACCACCATGCATTCTCTGTAGGTGGGGCTGGCCTGGGGAGTTAAAGCCTTCTTGTTATCTCCTGTTTAGGCTCCATGATCCGTTCTACCAGGTCAAATGAGACTATTTGCCTTGCAGTAAATTTGATTTGTTTTCCCCGCTTCATCATTACCAAATTGTATTAATTTTCTAACCTTCAGTTTCTACATGCGAGTTTTGTTCACGACCTATATTGTACCACTAATTTGGTTTCACTATTTATTATTTTCCTCGACAGGGGGTGTCGAGATAACATATCTCGCCAAGTCGACTTAACAAAGTCGATATAATTACTTGTCGAGATATTATATTGACGTCAAATTGGACGTGGATATTCGCATCAATTTTCGCGACTTTCTTTATATTTATTGTGTGAATTTTCGCTACAAAATTCACGACTTGCCCCCAAAGTCGTAAATATTGACGTCAAATTTTACGACCGGACATACGTACATTTTGATGCGAATTTTGTTCCAGCAAGCTACTGGTTTTTATGGTGGCCCTGGAGGGACATAAACAGTCGTGAATTGATTTGCGACTAGTCGTGAATTTATTCGCGACTCGTTACGTCGACTTGGCGAGATATATGATCTCGACAAGTAATTATCTCGACTTCGTTATGTCGACTTAGCGAGATAATTTATGTGATTAAGTCGCCTTACTTTCTGCTTTATGTCACCATGGCGTGATAATTTACCTAAATATATAAATAACAGGATGGCACTCACGGAGTGCCGTAGGATCAAGACTTTTTGCCTTGCAGTTAATTATGTTTTCCCTTCTTCTCTATTATCAAATTGTAATAATTTTCTAACCTTCAGTTTCTACATGCAAGTTTTATTCGTAATTCTTTTTCACTATTTTTTTTTTTCCTCGACAGGGGGTGGCAAAATACAATTAAAGATTTAATTTAATAACAATTATATGTTGAAATGTGAAAGAAGTAATACATGTATGTAGTGCTTTAGTCACTGCATAAGATCCCAGTACATCTCAGAAAACTTCATTTATACTTGGTGTACTGAGCTCTCCACACCGGAGATTTTATCTCAACCTGCATCGATGTAAAAGACAGTCAACTAAACCGATCCAGCTGTGGTGTCAAATTAAAATATTAGCTGTTTAAAAGTGAGCCAATCTGAGGACAAAGTTTACTCTGCAAATAACGCAATCCTGCCGGAACCAAAGCTGCTCCTGCCTGGATTCTAAGAAACTGCAAAGTTTGGAGCCAGATTGTCTGTGTAAAGACAGTTGTTTAGTCATTTGCAAAGACTTGTTCTTAATCCTCACTTGACTGTGTCTAATTTGGTGACGTTGACTCAAACACAATGGGATCAAGCTTAACGTCAGTTGAGTGCAACGCTCAAGAGACTCTTAACCAGTTCGCGCCGGGATTATTTTAACATCGCCGAGCCGACGGGCGGGATTATTTTTAACGAAACTCGATCCGAAGCGGGTTCAGGCTGATAGTGCCGGGAAGCACACCCACGCATTTCCGGCCTTGCGCGCTGCTGACATACATTTCCGAACTTGAACTTGGCGTGTTTATGCGTCATCCGTTTTGAATTTGGGGAAATGTTTGCGTTTATATACGTCATCCGGCGCGAACTGGTTAACATCACTACTGAGATGAGCGACGAATGGCTTTACACTCCAACGCACACCATCTTTGTAACTATCATCATGCCAGTTTTCTGGGTCGTCGGAATTGTCACAAACTCAACATTTCTGTTTGTCTTGTTTCGCCTCCCAAAGATGAGATCCAAGGGTAACATCTTGTTGGCTCACTTAGCCCTGGCTGATCTCTGGCAGATTTGTTTTTATGTTGGTACCTACCTTTGGATGTATTTAGCCTCTCCGGTTCGGTTCTCTGTACCATTTGTAAACTCAGCCAGCTGCATGAGTTTTTTCGCCGCACTCAACATCGGGTACTTTGCATCTATCGCTCTTGTCACTGCGGTTTCGCTGGAGCGTTACATGGCCCTCTGCCATCCCATGAAGCATCTGACAATATTCAGCCGCCAGCAGGCCTACAAGATGGTCGGGATCTGCTGGATTGTAGGGTTGGTGTTTTCATGTTCAATCATGCCTACTTCAGCTATCCTCAATGTGCGATGTCTTCAGTGGCCCGATGAGGACACATTTGATGGGTTCTCATCTACTTCTGCCTACTGCGGTGCGGTACATCCCTGGGTTTATTACACCGAGCCACTGGTATTTGCATCATTGCTGGTAATCGTCATTGCAAACACCTACATGTTTGTACAAATTGTGCGCGCCTTAAATAAATGCCAGGAATTCACAGATACCCCTGTAAATACTGCAGCTCACCTCAGAATGATTCAAGTCAGAAACCAGTTTGCAATCATGATGATCGTAAACGGGGCAGTTTTCTTCATCTGCTAGACTCCAAACCGATTGGTCGATCTCTCCTTTTGGATCTGCAATGCTGCTGGTATCCAATACAATCCCCTTGATGGAAATTACACAGAGTGGATTGTCCTGGTACCCGCACTCACTAATTGCCTGGTAAATCCATTAATCTATGGCGCTACCAATGCCAACTACCGGGCTGCATTTTATCAATCGTTCGGCTGCGGACGTAAGCCCAGAAAAGCCCATTCGACGACGATGACGACGATGAGTCGACAGCCAAGTGCTGTCGTAATAAGGAATGACCACGCTGATGTGGTCATGGTGATGATGTGGTCACCAACTGTCAACAAGCTGTAGGAACTTGAATCCAACATTCTTGTTACGAACTATAATTCATTTAGTTACTTGTTAATGTGTATAAGAAGCGCATACATATACATACACACACTAGTAGGTGCTCAAGGGGCTCTATCATTGCTTTTTGGGGCCAATGAGACATTCCCAAGACAATCTCAGCAACATCCATCAAGCACAACAACCATCTCTGCCCTCATGTACCCAATTACTCCTGGATAGAGGGAGCAATGAGATAAGATGCCTTGCCCAAGGACACACACATCATAACCCTAGGCTGGAATTAGTCTTGTAGCTTTGCATTGAAAGTAGAATGTTATTCTGTCTTGTGTGATAAGATCAATATTATCTGTAGTGCCATGTGGTCAATCTCTCTTGTAAGCTTGCAATGTGAAGCCTGAAGATGTGAAAACGTTTAGTGGGAAGAAAAACGAGTACAATACATGTAGATCCCCTTTTCTCGTTTTCAAAAAGTTATAACAGGACCTATTATTTACTTTTTAAGTTTTTGTTTGTACAAAAGGCTTTCTCTTACAGTTTTGTGAGTTTCTGAGGAGAACTGGGGAGGGGTGGGGAGAGGCAGAGTTTTCTCTTCGGAATGTCGAGTTTCCCGGTTTATTTGAGAATCTAACTCACAGAAGATATAGCGCTACCACCATATTATAATCTGTATAATTATATCTGTATTATGTGATTAAAGCTTTCTTGTTGGTATTATCTACGACTGTAAATATATTACATGTTTTTAGCTGCAAGATTTCAATAGTGTAAGGTGTTCCTGCTTTGAAATATTTTCAACTTTTTTCTTGTGTAATATCCATACACTGTATGTATTTAAATCCACAATAGTCACATTGTTGGTTAATTTAATGAAGTAACCATGCTAATAACTTCTCAGATGGAAAGTTAAATTGAATATTAAAAGAAAAATATCATTATGCATTTTTCATTAAGTTTTTAGAATATATAGTAGCTACAGTCATAAAATAATGTAAAGCACTTTGATCCAAGTTAAAATTGCTATGTAAAAAATCTGTTATTATTTTAGCAATGTTTTTAAAAATCTGACTCGAGTCTCAATGTAAGTGTGGTAATTTTTGTGATGTGAAAATGTTTTAACATTAAGTCTTAAAAGACTTTTGGATAAAGTCTGAAAATAGATTTAAAGATTTGAGGAAAAGAACTGCTGCATTAGACAGTGTACAGCCATTGAGTTGTCGTGTGTTTGTGCAAATTTAATCCTAGTATGCAAGTCATTTCAGTAGAACAAAAATGGAAGTTGATAATTTCTTGTTGTAAGTAACCAATTTCAAATGGATTTTTGTAGTTGTAGCGTGTTGACGTAAATTAAAAAAACAAACACTTTATTGCCACACTTGTCATTTGTTTTCAAAATATAAAAATATCTTATTTTGTTGTGTACATGTAATTTTTTTATTTGTTATTATTCCTCCCCCCCCCCCCCCCTCCCCCCTAAAAAGAGAGAAATTGATACTATTTGTCACTTTTAAAATGAGGTTTTAATTGTCTGTGTGGACTTATTAATAACAACTGGACAAAATATTCAAGTAATGTTGTTGATCAAGGCCCGTATGCAGGGGGGGGGGGGAGGATGGTGGGGGGGGGGGGGGATGGGGGGGGGGGGGGGGGGGGGATGGGTGTGCAACGGGTGCGTACGCACCCCTTCAAATTACCAAAAGGTCCACGTTTTCCGGGGTAAATAATGGTATTTTGATGTAGAAATAACTGTACTGGCACACAACAAAAGTTTTATTAATTTTCTAACTTTCAATTTCTACATGCGAGTTTTGTTCGCGACCTTTATGTACAACTAATTTTGTTTCACTATTTATTGTTTTCCTCGACAGAGGGTGTCGAGATGACATATCTCGGCAAGTCGACTTAACGAAGTTGATATACCTACTTGTCGAGATATTATATTGACGTCAAATTGAATGTCGATATTCGCATCAATTTTCGTCGAAAGTCGCGAATTTTTATAGCGTTAATTTTCGCTACAAAATTTACGACTTGCCCCCAAAGTCAAGAATATTGACGTCAAATTTCACGACTGGACATAAATTTGGACGCGAATTTTGTTCCAGCAAGCTACTGGTTTTTATGGTGGCCCTGGAGGGACATAAACAGTCGTGAATTTGTTCGTGACTAGTCGTGAAATTATTTGCGACTTGTCGTGATTCGTTAGGTCGACTTGGCAAGATAAATTATTTCGACAAGTAATTATCTCGACTTCGTTAAGTCAACTTAGTGAGATCATTTATGTGATTAAGTCGCCTTACTTTCTGCTTTATGTCACCATGGCGTGATAATTTACCTAAATATATAAATAACAGGATGGCACTCACGGAGTGCCGTAGGATCAAGACTTTTTGCCTTGCAGTTAATTATGTTTTCCCTTCTTCTCTATTATCAAATTGTAATAATTTTCTAACCTTCGGTTTCTACATGCAAGTTTTATTCGTAATTCTTTTTCACTATTTATTTTTATTCCTCGACAGGGGGTGACAAAATACAATTAAAGATTTAATTTAATAACAATTATATTTTCAACTGTAAAAGAAGTAATACATGTATGTAGTGCTTTAGTCACTGCATAAGATCCCAGTACATCTCAGAAAACATCATTTATACTTGGTGTACTGAGCTCTCCACACCGGAGTTTTTATCTCAACCTGCATCGATGTAAAAGACAGTCAGCTAAACCGATCCAGCTGTGGTGTCAAATTAAAATATTAGCTGTTTAAAAGTGAGCCAATCTGAGGACCAAGCTTCTGCAAATAACGCAATCCTGCCAGAACCAAAGCTGCTCCTGCCTGGATTCTAAGAAACTGCAAAGTTTGGAGCCAGATTGTCTGTGTAAAGACAGTTGTTTAGTAATTTCCAAAGACTTGTTCTTAATCCTCATTTGACTCTGTCTAATTTGGTGACATTGACTACAACACAATGGGATCAAGCTTAACGTCAGTTGAGTGCAACCCTCTAGAGACTCTTAACATCACTACTGAGATGAGCGACGAGTTGCTTTACACTCCAACGGACATCATCTTTGTAACTATCATCATGCCAGTTTTCTGGGGCGTCGGAATTGTCACAAACTCAACATTTCTTTTTGTCTTGTTTCGCCTCCCAAAGATGAGATCCAAGGGTAACATCTTCTTGGCTCACTTAGCGCTGGCTGATCTCTGGCAGATACATTTTTATGCCGGAATCTACCTCTGGATGTATTTAGCCTCTCCGGTTCGGTTCTCCAAACCATTTGTAAACTCAGCCAGCTGCATAAGTTTTTTCGCTGTAGCCAACGTCGGGTACTTTGCATCTGTTGCTCTTATCACTGCGGTTTCGCTGGAGCGTTACATGGCCCTCTGCCATCCCATGAAGCATCTGACAACATTCAGCCGCCAGCAGGTCTACAAGATTGTCGGGATCTGCTGGATTGTAGGGATGGTGTTTTCATTTGCAATTCTGCCTGCTCAAGGGATCCTCCATGTGCGATGTCTTCAGTGGCCCGATGAGGACACATTTGATGGGTTCCCACCTACTTCTGCCTACTATGGTGCGGTACATCCCTGGGTTCATTACTACACCGAGCCACTGGTATCTGCACCATGGCTGGTAATCGTCATTGCAAACACCTACATGTATGTACAAATTGTGCGCGCCTTAAATAAACGCCAGGAATTCACAGATACCCCTGTAAATACTGCAGCTCACCTCAAAATGATTCAAGTCAGAAACCAGTTTGCGATCATGATGATCGTAAACGGGGCAGTTTTCTTCATCTGCCAGACTCCACACCGATTGGTCGATCTCTCCTTTTGGATCTGCTTTGTTGCTGGTAATGGTATCAAATACAATCCCCTTGATGGAAATTACATACAGTGGATTTTCCTGGTACCCATGCACACTCACTAACACTCTGGTGAATCCATTAATCTATGGCCTTACCAATGCCAACTACCGGGCTGCATTTCGTCAAGCGTTCTGGTGCAAAGGTCAGCCCAGAAAATCCCATTCGACGATGATGACGACAATGAGTCAACAGCCAAGTGCTGTCGTAATAAGGAATGACCACGCTGATGTGGAAAACCAAGAAGAAGCACCAACTGTCAACAAGCTGTAGGAACTTGAATCCAACATTCTTGTCATGAACTATAATTCATTTAGTTACTTGTAGATTAGCGCATACATATTACATACCGTGTACACACACTAGTAGGTGCTCAAGGGGCTCTATCATTGCTTTTTGGGGCCAATGAGACATTCCCAAGACAATCTCAGCAACATCCATCAAGCACAACAACCATCTCTGCCCTCATGTACCCAATTACACCTGGGTAGAGGGAGCAATGAGATAAGATGCCTTGCCCAAGGACACACAGATCATAACCCTAGGCTGGAATTAGTCTTGCAGCTTTGCATTGAAAGTAGAATGTTATTCTGTCTTGTGTGATAAGATCAAAAAGTTATAAAAAAGTTATAACAGGACCTATTGTTTACTTTTTAAGTTTTTGTTTGTACAAAAGGCTTTCTTGTCTTCGGGCCTTAGTGTTGTGAGGTTCTGAGGAGAACTGGGGAGGGGTGGGGAGAGGCAGAGTTTTCTCTTCGGGATGTCGAGTTTTCCGGTTTATTTGAGAATCTCACTAACTCACAAAAGATATAGCGCTACCACCATACAAACCTTCAATTATTTCTGTATTATGTGATTAAAGCTTACTTGTTGGTATTATCTACGACTGTAAATATATTGCAAGATTTTAATGGTGTAAGGTGTTCCTGCTTTTAAATATTTTCAACTCTTGTCTTGTGTAATATCCATACACTGTATGTATTTAAATCCACAATAGGCACATTGTTGGTTATTTTAATGAAGTAACCATGCTAATAACTTCTTAGATGGAAAGTTAAATTGAATATCATATTCATTTTTCATTTAAAGGTAGGATACACCATTTGCAGATATCGAAAATATTTACTACTGAATTATTAAGAAATATTTTACTCATTTGAAAGTAAATAATGACTCTAGGCATCCAGCAAAATGATTGTGCTAGATATCCTGTAATTATTCCTAAAAAAAATATTTTATAAAGAAAAAGTCGCCATCGCCGGACGGCGATCGCGAAAAAACAAAGATCACATAAGAATAACTGCCTGATGCCGGTTGAAAACGAACGCCGTTTTTCATGCTTTTCTCGGCTTCCATAATTGTAAAACTTCGAACAGGTCAGTTGAACGATATTTACTATAAAATACAATCCCCCAAATCCACCCATTCATTATAATTCAAACAATTACCAATGGTGTATCCTACCTTGTTTTTAGAATATATAGTAGCTACAGTCATAAAATAATGTAAAGCACTTTGATCCAAGTTAAAATTGTTATGTAAAAATCTGTTATTATTTTAGCAATGTTTTAAAAAATCTGACTCGAGTCTCAATGTAATTGTGGTCATTTTTGTGATGTGAAAATGTTAAGACTTTTGGATAAAGTCTAGAAATAGATTTAAAGATTTGAGGAAAAAGAAATGCTGCATTAGACTGTGTACAGCCATTCAGTTGTCGTGTGTTTGTGCAAATTTAATCCTAGTATGCAAGTAATTTCAGTAGAACAAAAATGGAAGTTGATAATTTTTTGTTGTAAGTAACCAATTTCAAATGGATTTTTGTAGTTGTAGCGTGTTGACGTAAATTAAAAAACAAGCACTTTATTGCCACACTTGTTTTTGTTTTCAAAATATAAAAATATCTTTTTTGTTTGTGTAATTCTTTTATTTATTTGTATTCCTCCCCCCACCCCCCTCCCTCCTCCCCCCTCCCCCACAAAAAAAACAAGAAGAGAGAAATTGATATTATTTGTGACTTTTAAAATGAGGGTTTAATTGTCTGTGAGGACTTATTGATAACAACTGGACAAAATATTTGAGTAATGTTGTTGATCATTACATATAGCTAATTGTTCCAGTTTCATGCTATATTTCAGGAAATGGGTTAATTCTTAAATTTATTAAAACGCTCCATCTTACATTAACATACATCTATCGATCGGACATTTCCACAAATGTCACTTGTTTTTATTCTATTGACAACTTCATCCCTGCTTGTCAAAGAGTGGCACGCGCTGTTCTTTGTTGTGAGAATAATCCATCAAGGAAATCCATTTGGGTGGTTTGAAGGTAATTTGCAAGTAAATGCAAAACAGTTAATGGTCTCGACATCTCGTCATTTTTTCTTTGCTGTGCAAGAAAATGAAAATGGATCATCCAAATAGTCTTGACATTATTGTTACTCCCTGTTGACTAGGGTCGACTGGGACCAGGTCGGATCCACCACTGCATGCGTCTAATCGGCATGGCAGAGCGTTGTCTCGAGCTGATGGTAGTCAGGGTGCAAGACCGCATAGCCTTTGGTAAGCCCCTGGCGCAGCAAGGCACTATACAGGAAGCCATAGCAGAGTCTCGGATGGAGATAGAACAGGCTAGGCTACTGACACTCAAGGCTGCTCATATGATGGATACAGCGGGTAACAAGGCAAGTCTTGAGAATGAAATCAACCCTTTATTTCTATTTCAATTCAGTACTTGGATTATAAGGCAAGTCTATCCAACATTACACCTGATTTGGATGGATTTGAGACGGAGGTACATGTGAGTTCGACAAATTTTATTAAGTCATGCAAAACCTTTTTTCAAATCTGTCGAACACAATTTGAGTTCAAATGATTCATGTTCGACAGTCACATTTGACAGTCTAGCAAATCCAATGAAATCCTACATAAATGTGGTTCATCAAGGACAGTTATCTCACAATACTAATACCTTGTTCATCTGTTTTTCAGTTTGCTGCACCAGAGATCGCTATGATCAAAGTAGTCGCTCCTAACATGGCCCAGCGAGTCGTTGACAGGGCCATCCAAGCTTTTGGAGGGGCGGGGCTTAGTGCCGACTGGCCCCTGGCTAATTTCTTTGCCTGGGCACGGATCTTGAGGATTGCAGATGGTCCCGATGAAGTGCATCGGAGGTCCATAGCTCGCATGGAGTTAAGAAAATCACTGAAATGAGGAAATTATCAGTCTGCCAATCAAGAAAACAGTTTCTTTGTTTTGAGATATTCCAATACAGTCCTTGTTTTCTTGAGCAAGAAATTTTAGTCAACATTTTTTTCTCTCAAATGAGTGCGGTCAGAGATTACCACTGTAACAACAGTTTATTATACAGAAATTATGAGAGAAATATTTTGGATACATTATCAAACAATTTATTTCTGAATTGAATTATTTGTAGCCTCGGATAAAGAGATTATTTTGTCTGAAATATATTTTTGTTTTAGCATGGTGTGCCTTAAGAAATATTCAACCATTTGGGTTTTTTTTTTGGGGGGGGGGGGGGGGGGGGGTGGAAATGTTGAAAAAAAAAGTAAACATATCCGATTGTTTATTTGTATGCGAATAAAGCACTTTTATTTATAGAGTAGTCTAAGAAGTTGGATATAATGACTTGGAAGTAGTGTCAAATTGTCAAGAGTAACAGATAGATCAACACATAATTAATGTCTTAATGTTCCAAT
Source organism: Crossaster papposus (assembly GCA_037893245.1). Lineage (NCBI taxonomy): Eukaryota > Metazoa > Echinodermata > Asteroidea > Velatida > Solasteridae > Crossaster > Crossaster papposus. The sequence goes on from JBAIAA010000947.1 coordinate 1,010,407, forward strand.
AAATTGTTTTGAAGTTTTAAAAACTGAAATTTCTTTCTAATTTTACAGAAGCAGGAATCGAAGCAACCTTAGAACTGTAAGCTACTACAGAGAGAATAATTTATAATAATAATTAGGCTGCTTTTTAAAATGCAAAATATAAAAAAAATAACATGAATATACTTACTTTGTTAATTTATAATATATTTATGTAAGTATTGTGTACTTCTCTTTAAAGTTTAAACCAAACCAACACCAGAGGAATGAATACAGCTACTGGTTTAGTGCACAAATTAACATTAGCAAATAAAAGATACATGTATTAAAAAAACGATCACTAACGCAAATTTTGATTAAAAATAGTTAAAATACAGATCGGTGCCCAAACTGCATTGCATACAAATATTGACTTCCAACCCCATTAGTGATGTAACATTAAATTTACTTCTACTTCTTGTTTACCAAATTTATTCAAATAAAAAGTAGAGAATTGTTTATATAAACTGTTTAGCAGTAAGCTAACATTCGTTTGGAATGGTAATGCAACAAGGGTACATATGGTTGAAGTAACGCTGTTTCAGTTTGGTGGGCTGAATGACGGGCTGATGGACTCTAGTAGTGCGTTAGGCGATGGCGTACGGATTGTCTGTAACAAAAAGATAGTATTTGAGTAAATTTCCAAACTAGAAACAAATATTTTCCATGACACAACAAAATGACTCAAAACTGTCTGTAAACACACCTTGAATTTCCTGTGTAGAGCCTTGGTCATGAGTGGTGTTATTCCGGTACCCTGACTTGTCGTGATTCGTTAGGTCGACTTGGCGAGATATATAATCTCGACAAGTAATTATCTCGACTTTGTTACGTTGACTTGGCGAGATATATGATCTCGACAAGTAATTATCTCGACTTCGTTAACCAGTTCGCGCCGGATGATGTATATAAACGCAAACATTTCCCCAAATTCAAAACGGATGACGCATAAACACGCCAAATTCAAGTTCGGAAATGTATGTCAGCAGCGAGCAAGGCCGGAAATGCGTGGGTGTGCTTCCCGGCACTATCAGCCTGAACCCGCTTCGGATCGAGTTTCATTAAAAATAATCCCGCCCGTGGGCTTGGCGATGTTAAAATAATCCCGGCGCGAACTGGTTAAGTCGACTTAGTGAGATAATTTATGTGATTAAGTCGCCTTACTTTCTGCTTTATGTCACCATGGTGTGATAATTTACCTAAATATATAAATAACAGGATGGCACTCATGGAACACCGTAGGATCGAGACTTTTTGCCTTGCAGTCAATTATCTTTTCCCCCTCTCCATCATTATCAAATTGTAATAATTTTCTAACCTTCAGTTTCTACATGCAAGTTTTATTCGTAATTCTTTTTCACTATTTTTTCTTTTTTCTCGACAGGGGGTGGCAAAATACAATTAAAGATTTTATTTAATAACAATTATATTTTCAACTGTAAAAGAAGTAATACATGTATGTAGTGCTTTAGTCACTGCATAAGATCCCAGTACATCTCAGAAAACATCATTATTATACTTGGTGTACTGAGCTCTCCACACCACAGTTTTTATCTCAACCTGCATCTATGTAAAAGACAGTCAACTAATATAAACCGATCCCGCTGTGGTGTCAAATTGAAATATTAGCTGTTTAAGAGTGAGCTAATCTGAGGACAGAGTTTACTCTGCAAATAACGCAATTCTGCCGGAACCAAAGCTGCTCTTGCCTGGATTCTAAGAAACTGCAAAGTTTAGTGCCAGATTGTCTGTGTAAAGACAGTTGTTTAGTCATTTCCAAAGACTTGTTCTTAATCCTCATTTAATTGTGTCTAATTTGGTGACGTTGATTCAAACACAATGGGATCAAGCTTAACATCAGTTGAGTGCAACGCTCAAGAGACTCTTAACATCACCACTGAGATGAGCGCTGATTTGCTTTACATCCAACGCACACCTTCTTTGTAACCATCATCATGCATGGCCTAGGGAGTTAAAGCCTTCCTGTTAACTCCTGGCTTCATGAACCACAGCTGGTGATCACCATGCATTCTCAGTAGGTGGGGCTGCATGGCATAGGGAGTTAATGCCTTTTTGTTAACTCCTGGCTCCATGAACCACAGCTGGTGATCACTATGCATTATCTGTAGGTGGGGCTGCGTGGCCCAGGGAGTTAATGCCTTCCTGTTAACTCCTGGCTCCATGAACCACAGCAGGTGATCACCATGCATTCTCTGTAGGTGGGGCTGGCCTGGGGAGTTAATGCCTTCCTGTTAACTCCTGGCTCCATGAACCACAGCAGGTGATCACCATGCATTCTCTGTAGGTGGGGCTGGCCTGGGGAGTTATTGCCTTCCTGTTAACTCCTGGCTCCATGAACCACAGCAGGTGATCACCATGCATTCTCTGTAGGTGGGGCTGGCCTGGGGAGTTATACCTTTCTGTTAACTCCTGGCTCCATGGACCACAGCAGGTGATCACCATGCATTCTCTGTAGGTGGGGCTGGCCTGGGGAGTTAGAGCCTTTTTGTTAACTCGTGGCTCCATGCAGCAGGTGATCACCATGCATTATCTCTAGGTGGGGCTGGCCTGGGGAGTTAATGCCTGCATGTTAACTCCTGGCTCCATGAACCACAGCAGGTGATCACCATGCATTCTCTGTAGGTGGGGCTGGCCTGGGGAGTTAGAGCCTTTTTGTTAACTCCTGGCTCCATGAACCACAGCAGGTGATCACCATGCATTCCCTGTAGGTGGGGCTGGTCTGGGGAGTTAATGCCTTCCTGTTAACTCCTGGCTCCATGAACCACAGCAGGTGATCACCATGCATTCTCTGTAGGTGGGGCTGGCCTGGGGAGTTAGAGCCGTTTTGTTAACTCCTGGCTCCATGGACCACAGCAGGTGATCACCATGCATTCTCTGTAGGTGGGGCTGGCCTGGGGAGTTAGAGCCTTTTTGTTAACTCGATCGTGGCTCCATGCAGCAGGTGATCACCATGCATTATCTCTAGGTGGGGCTGGCCTGGGGAGTTAATGCCTGCCTGTTAACTCCTGGCTCCATGAACCACAGCAGGTGATCACCATGCATTCTCTGTAGGTGGGGCTGGCCTGGGGAGTTAGAGCCTTTTTGTTAACCCCTGGCTCCATGAACCACAGCAGGTGATCACCATGCATTCCCTGTAGGTGGGGCTGGTCTGAGGAGTTAATGCCTTCCTGTTAACTCCTGGCTCCATGAACCACAGCAGGTGATCACCATGCATTCTCTGTAGGTGGGGCTGGCCTGGGGAGTTAGAGCCGTTTTGTTAACTCCTGGCTCCATGGACCACAGCAGGTGATCACCATGCATTCTCTGTAGGTGGGGCTGGCCTGGGGAGTTAGAGCCTTTTTGTTAACTCGTGGCTCCATGCAGCAGGTGATCACCATGCATTATCTCTAGGTGGGGCTGGCCTGGGGAGTTAATGCCTGCCTGTTAACTCCTGGCTCCATGAACCACAGCAGGTGATCACCATGCATTCTCTGTAGGTGGGGCTGGCCTGGGGAGTTAGAGCCTTTTTGTTAACTCCTGGCTCCATGAACCACAGCAGGTGACCACCATGCATTCCCTGTAGGTGGGGCTAGTCTGGGGAGTTAATGTCTTCCTGTTAACTCCTGGCTCCATGAACCACAGCAGGTGATCACCATGCATTCTCTGTAGGTGGGGCTGGCCTGGGGAGTTAGAGCCGTTTTGTTAACTCCTGGCTCCATGGACCACAGCAGGTGATCACCATGCATTCTCTGTAGGTGGGGCTGGCCTGGGGAGTTAGAGCCTTTTTGTTAACTTGTGGCTCCATGCAGCAGGTGATCTCACCATGCATTATCTCTAGGTGGGGCTGGCCTGGGGAGTTAATGCCTGCCTGTTAACTCCTGGCTCCATGAACCACAGCAGGTGATCACCATGCATTCTCTGTAGGTGGGGCTGGCCTGGGGAGTTAGAGCCTTTTTGTTAACTCCTGGCTCCATGAACCACAGCAGGTGATCACCATGCATTCCCTGTAGGTGGGGCTGGTCTGGGGAGTTAATGCCTTCCTGTTAACTCCTGGCTCCATGAACCACAGCAGGTGATCACCATGCATTCTCTGTAGGTGGGGCTGGCCTGGGGAGTTAATGCCTTCCTGTTCACTCCTGTTTGGGCTCCATGATCAGTTCTACCAGGTCAAATGAGACTATTTGCCTTGCAGTAAATTTGATTTGTTTTCCCCCGCTTCATTATTACCAAATTGTATTAATTTTCTAACCTTCAGTTTCTACATGCGAGTTTTGTTCGGGACCTATAATGTACCACTAATTTCGTTTCACTGTTTATTTTTTTCCTCGACAGGGGGTGTCGAGATATCATATCTCGCCAAGTCGACTTAACAAAGTCAATATAATTACTTGTCGAGATATGATATTGACGTCAAATTGGACGTGGATATTCGCATACATTTTCGCGACTTTCGATGAAAGTCACGAATATTGATTGTGTGAATTTTCGCTACAAAATTCACGACTTGCCCCCAAAGTCGTGAATATTGACGTCAATTTTCACGACCGGACATACATTTTGACGCGAATTTCGTTCCAGCAAGCTACTGGTTTTTATGGTGGCCCTGGAGGGACATAAACAGACTAGTCGTGAAATTATTCGCGACTAGTCGTGAATTTATTCGCAACTCGTTACGTCGACTTGGCGAGATATATGATCTCAACAAGTAATTATCTCGACTTCGTTAAGTCGACTTAGTGAGATAATTTATGTGATTAAGTCGCCTTACTTTCTGCTTTATGTCACCATGGCGTGATAATTTACCTAAATATATAAATAACAGGATGGCACTCATGGAACACCGTAGGATCGAGACTTTTTGCCTTGCAGTCAATTATCTTTTCCCCCTCTCCATCATTATCAAATTGTAATAATTTTCTAACCTTCAGTTTCTACAATGCGAGTTTTATTCGTAATTCTTTTGCACTATTTCTTTTTTTTTCATCGTCAGGGGGTGGCAAAATACAATTAAAGATTTAATTCTATAACAATTATATGTTCAACTGTAAAAGAAGTAATACATGTATGTAGTGCTTTAGTCACTGCATAAGATCCCAGTACATCTCAGAAAACATCATTTATACTTGGTGTACTGAGCTCTCCACACCACAGTTTGCTCTCTTAGAGTCGTAGATAAACCAGCACCATCTCAGAAAACATCATTTATACTTGGTGTACTGAGCTCTCCACACCGGAGATTTTATCTCAACCTGCATCGATGTAAAAGACAGTCAACTAAACCGATCCCGCTGTGGTGTCAAATTGAAATATTAGCTGTTTAAAAGTGAGCCAACAATCTGAGGACAAAGTTTACTCTGCAAATAACGCAATCCTGCCAGAACCAAAGCTGCTCCTGTCTGGATTCTAAGAAACTGCAAAGTTTGGGGCCAGATTGTCTGTGTAAAGACAGTTGTTTAGTAATTTCCAAAGACTTGTTCTAATCCTCACTTGACTGTGTCTAATTTGGTGACGTTGATTCAAACACAATGGGATCAAGCTTAACGTCAGTTGAGTGCAACGCTCAAGAGACTCTTAACATCACTACTGAGATGAGCGCTGATTTGCTTTACACTCCAACGCACACCATCTTTGTAACTATCATCATGCCAGTTTTCTGGGGCCTCGGAATTGTCACAAACTCAACATTTCTGTTTGTCTTGTTTCGCCTCCCAAAGATGAGATCCAAGGGTAACATCTTGTTGGCTCACTTAGCGCTGGCTGATCTCTGGCAGATGGGTTTTTATGTTGGACTCAACCTTTGGATGTATTTAGCCTCTCCGGTTCGGTTCTCCATACCATTTGTAAACTCAGCCAGCTGCATAAGTTTTACCGCTGTACTCAATGTCGGGTACTTTGCATCTATCGCTCTTGTCAGTGCGGTTTCGCTGGAGCGGTACATGGCCCTCTGCCATCCCATGAAGCATCTGACAATATTCAGCCGCCAGCAGGCTTACAAGATGGTCGGGATCTGCTGGATTGTAGGGTTGGTGTTTTCATGTTCAACTATGCCTGATACAGGGATCCTCCATGTGCGATGTCTTCAGTGGCCCGATGAGGACACATTTGATGGGTTCCCACCTACTTATGCCTACTGCGGTGCGATACATCCCTGGTTTTTTTACTACATCGAGCCACTGGTATCTCTACCATGGCTGGTAACCGCCATTGCAAACACCTACATGTATGTACAAATTGTGCGCGCCTTAAATAAACGCCAGGAATTCACAGATACCCCTGTAAATACTGCAGCTCACCTCAAAATGATTCAAGTCAGAAACCAGTTTGCGATCATGATGATCGTAAACGGGTCAGTTTTCTTCATCTGCCAGACTCCACACCGATTGGTCGATCTCTCCTCCTGGATCTTCTATGTTGCTGGTCTCCGATACGATCCCTTTAATGTAAAATACAGAGGGTGGATTTTCCTGGTACCCACACTCACTAATTGCCTGGTAAATCCATTAATCTATGGCGCTACCAATGCCAACTACCGGGCTGCATTTCGTCAAGCGTTTGGGTGCGGACGTAATCCCAGAAAATCCCATTCGACGACGATGACTACGATGAGTCAACAGCCAAGTGCTGTCGTAATAAGGAATGACCACGCTGATGTAGAAAACCAAGAAGAAGCACCAACTGTCAACAAGCTGTAGGAACTTGAATCTAACATTCTTGTCATGAACTATAATTCATTTAGTTACTTGTTAATGTGTATAAGAAGCGCATACATATTACATATACACACACACACTAGTAGGTGCTCAAGGGGCTCTATCATTGCTTTTGTGAGACATTCCCAAGACAATCTCAGCAACATCCATCAAGCACAACAACCATCTCTGCCCTCATGTACCCAATTACTCCTGGGTAGAGGGAGCAATGAGATAAGATGCCTTGCCCAAGGACACACACATCATAACCCTAGGCTGGAATTAGTCTTGTAGCTTTGCATTGAAAGTAGAATGTTATTCTGTCTTGTGTGAAAAGATCAATATTATCTGTAGTGCCATGTGGTCAATCTCTCTTGTAAGCTTGCAATGTGAAGCCCGAAGATGTGAAAACGTTTAGTGGGAAGAAAAACAAGTACAATAGATCCCCTTTTCTCGTTTTCAACAAGTTATAACGGGACCTATTGTCTACTTTTTAAGTTTTTGTTCCTACAAAAGGCTTTCTTGTCTTTGGGCCTTACAGTGTTGTGAGGTTCTGAGGAGAACCGGGGAGGGGTGGGGAGAGGCAGAGTTTTCTCTTCGGAATGTTGAGTTTCTCGTTTTATTTGAGAATCTCACTAACTCACAAAAGATATAGCGCTACCACCATATAAACCTTCAATTATATCTGTATTATGTGATTAAAGCTTTCTTGTTGGTATTATCTATTACTGTAAATATATTACATGTTTTTAGCTGCAAGATTTCAATGGTGTAAGGTGTTCCTGCTTTGAAATATTTTCAACTCTTGTCTTGTGTAATATCCATACACTGTATGTATTTAAATCCACAATAGGCACATTGTTGGTTATTTTAATGAAGTAACCATGCTAATAACTTCTAAGATGGAAAGTGAATACTTTAAAAAAAAAATATCATTATGCATTTTTCATTTAAGTTTTTCGAATATATAGTAGCTACAGTCATAAAATAATGTAAAGCACTTTGATCCAAGTTAAAATTGCTATGTAAAAATCTGTTATTATTTTAGCAATGTTTTTAAAAATCCGACTCGAGTCTCAATGTAAGTGTGGTAATTTTTGTGATGTGAAAATGTTAAGACGTTTCGATAAAGTCTGAAAATAGATTTAAAGATTTGAGGAAAAAAACTGCTTCATTAGACAGTGTACAGCCATTGAGTTGTCGTGAGTTAGTCTTGCATACGCACTGTGGACCTCCGAACAATATAGGTCCACACGATGCGGGAAGAGGTTACGGTTTGTGGACTTGCACACGTCCACAATCCGTTTTTCAGTTTCCGAAAAAGAGCGCTAGAGGAAAAACGGGTTAGGGTTATATATAGAAAAGATAGAAGGGACAGCTGAGAGGCCCATTATCCAAATTTGAGGGTAAATTTGTTTTGGGGAAGCAAGAAAAATGAGTATTTAGTCAAAGTTTGTTAACTACACGAAGACAAAGGAATGTCCACAGTACGTATGTAAGGTAAAGCTGGGTGTGTTTGTGCAAATTTAATCCTAGTGTGCAAGTAATTTCAGTAGAACAAAAATGGAAGTTGATAATTTGTTGTTGTAAGTAACCAATTTCAAATGGATTTTTGTAGTTGTAGCGTGTTGACGTAAATTAAAAAAAACAAACACTTTATTGCCACACTTGTCATTTGTTTTCGAAATATAAAAAATCTTATTTTTGTGTGTACATGTAATTTTTTTATTTTTTATTATTCCCCCCCCCCCCCTCCCTCCCCCCCCCCCCTCTCCCTCCCTCCCTCCCCCCCCCCCTTCCCTCCCCCCCCCCCCTTCCCTCCCCCCCCCCTTCCCTCCCCCCCCCCCCTTCCCTCCCTCCCCCCCCCCAAAAAAGAGAGAAATTTATAGTATTTGTCACTTTTAAAATTAGGGTTTAATTGTCTGTGTGGACTTATTGATAACAACTAGACAAAATATTCAAGTAATGTTGTTGATCAAGGCCCGTATGCAGGGGGGGGGAGGATGGTGGGGGGGGGGGGGGGGATGGGTGTGCGACGGGTGCGTACGCACCCCTTCAAATTACCAAAAGGTCCACGTTTTCCGGGGTAAATAATGGTATTTTGATGTAGAAATAACTGTACTGGCACACAACAAAAGTTTTATTAATTTTCTAACTTTCAGTTTCTACATGCGAGTTTTGTTCGCCTTTATGTACAACTAATTTTGTTTCACTATTTATTTTTTTCCTCGACAGAGGGTGTCGAGATGACATTAAGTCAACTTAACGAAGTCGATATAATTACGTCGAGATATTATATTGACGTCAAATTGGCTGTCGATATTCGCATCAATATTCGTCGAAAGTCGCGAAGTTTTAAAGCGTTAGTTTTCGCTACAAAATTGACGACTTGCCCCCAAAGTCGTGAATATTGACTTCAAATTTCACGACTAGACATAAATTTTGACGCGAATTTTGTTCCAGCAAGCTACTGGTTTTTATGGTGGCCCTATGAAGTATAACAGTGACTAGTTGGTCCCGTAACTTAGCCAGGAAAGAAGAATGTTACATCGTCTTTGGTACTTCAATATAGGCCATGTTGGTATATATAACTAGAAAATTAGGGTAAACAATTTTGTTTTTCCTCCGAAGGTTTTTTTAAGCCTTGGGAAAACAAGAGTACCAAATGGGCAATTCCAGCATGGTGAATGGAAGTACAATATGCAATTAACCGTAGTTAATAATTTACAGGAATGATCTGTAATCTCCCTGGTTGTTCCTAGATGAAGAATGTATAATTGCAGGTTTAGTTCCATGATTTGTTACTCCAGAATTGGCAGCAGAAAAACATTAAGTTATCCAGAAGGCTGTGGGTTTGCCATTAAATTAACTCCTGTTTGGCTCCATGATCTGTTGGTCGTAAACACAGCAGGTGATCACCATGCATTCTCTGTAGGTGGGGCTGCATGGCCTGGGGGTTGATGCCTTCCTGTTTATAACTCCTGGCTCCATGAACCACAGCAGGTGATCACCATGCATTCTCTGTAGGTGGGGCTGCATGGCCTGCGGGTTGATCATGATGCCTTCCTGTTTATAACTCCTGGCTCCATGAACCACAGCAGGTGATCACCATGCATTCTCTGTAGGTGGGGCTGCATGGCCTGGGGAGTTAATGCCTTCCTGTTAACTCCTGGCTCCATGAACCACGGCAGGTGATCACCATGCATTCTCTGTAGGTGGGGCTGGCCTGTGGAGTTAATGCCTTCCTGTTAACTCCTGGCTCCATGAACCACAGCAGGTGATCACCATGCATTCTCTGTAGGTGGGGCTGGCCTGTGGAGTTAATGCCTTCCTGTTAACTCCTGGCTCCATGAACCACAGCAGGTGATCACCATGCATTCTCTGTAGGTGGGGCTGTAGCAACCAGGCACAATTATTAGCCTTTTTCTTAAACTAAATCCGATATTTAATCATATATATGTAATCTTAGCAAAATGTTTATTCTAAATCACCCCAGAAATGTTGCCCTGCGAAATCAGTTTTGTACACTGTTTCATGAATATGTATTCACGTCCAATGGCTTAACCAATCAGAGTTCGAATTAATATTCCTGTCTGGGGTCTTTTTCTCGTGTAAAAGGGTGCGTTTTCCGCGCTCACTCTCTCGCCTGACCTGTGTATCAGAGTTAACTTCAATGTTGTTTTCCTCTGCCGATTTTACGAATTGTATGAGTTTATCATACCTTGTTCACACTAACTTTTGCTACTAAGCTTCGTGTAGTGAACCAGCGATCAGTTTGTGTATATTACGACAGCTAAGTCGCCTCAAGAAAGTGACATTCTAACTGTTTTGGAACACCGTGTTTTCTTGAGGATTTGACCTGCGACGCCATCTTTTGTGTACACCACATGCGTGCGTGGCAACAGTATTAGCGTTACCGTATCGTCGTGCAGTACAGTTCACCACACGCCGACTGTTCTGTTGTGAATTAGACAACATACCAGGACGACTTCAACGTCTAGAATACAGTACAGACAGTATTTCTCGCTCAGCTCCATTCCGGATTCTGGCCCAGCTAGCCTACTACTGAATCAGCGGACGCTTACTGTTTCGCCTGTCCAGTTTTCCGTCAGCAGCCTCGTCCTGTTTTGCAGCGGTCACGAACAGTCGCGACGCGTGAGAGAGCAGTTTTTACGCCGACGTCACACCGCGGAGTTCCTGACCTTTTTCGCAATTGAGGGACCGCTACTTCCAGTTCCACTGTGGACTTTTCGTTCAGCAAAGTTTCGTCGCAGAACACTTGCAGTTACACTCTACGTCCTCACTCGAGAGCACCGATTAGTTGTTTATCTCAAATGTAAACGTTTTCAATTGTATTTTACTAGATCTTTTGTATACTGATTCGTAAATCATTTTGGAATTGATAATCACATAATCTGTGTGCATATTGCATTGAATTGGTCAACAGAAGCCAGACCAATTTTGGTACTTCATTTGAGGAGTATTTACTTGCTAATGCTAATACTATAGTGTGATTTATCCTTTGTCATTGTTTTGTGTGGCAAAGGGTGTGTTGTTTTTGTATAATCAACACTGTAGAAGAGATTTAAATTTACTAGATTAAATTACTTTGAATTGTTCATGTGTGCCTGATCATTTAATTTCTTGCACGTGGGATCGCACAGTAAAGCGTAGGGTTTCCTTCTTATAATTTTGTTTGATCGATTCCTTTCCATTTTCCCCATTTTGGAGGCATCCTATTTTGAATCGGTTCTCCCTTTAGAAAACATTCCCCTACAATTTGGTGACCCTGACGTGATCTTTCCATGTGCAGAAATAACATGATCATACACTCAATAATAATTGTTTAGAAATCTATGGTACGTTACTGATAATCATATCCATACTCGTATTCATACCAGCATATTACCTTGTGCGTGTACTTGGCACTCATACTAGTCATGTCTGCTTCGGACGATGAGAGCAATCCTGATGTACCCGCACCGCCTGAACCACCTCCACCCCTGCATGTTGTAAGTCTCAAGATTCCACCTTTCTGGGCGAGTGACCCACAAATATGGTTTGCTCAGGTGGAAGCCCAGTTCTTGACCCGTGGAATTGTACTGGAGTCGACGAAATATGCACACGTCATCTCCTCTCTGCAGCCCGAGGTGGCGCAAGAAGTGCGAGACCTGCTCATATCCCCGCCGAAGGACAAACCGTACACCACCCTCAAAGAAACTTTGATTAAGCGAACATCTGCTTCAGAACAGAGGCGCGTCCAACTTCTTCTCAACGAAGAGGTTCTTGGCGATCGCAAGCCATCTCAACTCTTACGCCGGATGCAACAGCTTTTGGGTGGATGCCAGATAGAAGCCGGCATCCTACGTCAGCTATTCCTACAACGTCTGCCACCCAACATTCGTCTGATCCTAACATCAGTTAGCGACTCTACCACAGTCGATGATCTCGCCATTCTAGCCGACCGACTGGTTGAGACGCATGTACCAGCTATCTCGCAAGTCTTGTCTCGATCCGAAACACACGACATCAAAGAGCAACTGGCGCAACTAACACAGCAAGTTAGTTCCCTTCAAGTTCAATTGGAGCGCCAACGTTCTCACTCGAGCTCTCGTTCCCGCTCTCGTGGCCCACCCAGAAATCGTGGTCGTGCAGCTACTCCCAACGCAGTTGGAGGACAAAATGGCTCTACCACTTCGTCCAGCACACATTGTTGGTATCATGCACGATTCCAAGACAAAGCTCACAAATGTGTACCACCCTGCAGCTATGGTGACGACCATCAGGGAAATGCACCTCCCAGGGGGTAGGTGCGGCACTTCCCACTGGGCGAGACAGCAGCCGCCTGTTTTATGTCATGGACAAGTTCTCTAACCACAGGTTCTTAGTAGACACCGGTGCAGCGGTGAGTGTGTTTCCCCCCAATTCAACGGAGCGGCGTAACAGCTCGTCCCTTGCCCTGCAGGCTGCCAATGGTACCCCTATTCCCACCTACGGACAGCGTTCCTTAGCGCTAGACTTCGGACTCCGTCGGACTTGCAGATGGGTATTCATACTTGCCGATACTCCTACTCCAATTTTGGGGGCCGACTTTCTGAGGCATTTTGCTCTGCTAGTCGACGTGGCAAAGCAGCAACTCATTGACACTACTACTCACCTGGTCGTAAAAGGAGTCAACTCCTTGGAAATGCCTGTCAGCCCAGTCTTCTCTACACCATTCCCAAGTACATATGATATCGTCCTCCAGGATTTCCCAGAGATTACACAGCCATTGTGTAAGGAAACGCCATTGAAGCATGATGTCACTCACCACATCTTGACCAAAGGACCACCAGCCAAGGCTCGTCCTCGCCGTCTGGCACCCGACCGCTTAAAGATTGCCAAGCAAGAGTTTGATCATATGCTTGAGTTGGGCATAGTACGTGCATCAGACAGCACTTGGTCCTCTCCCTTGCATCTTGTACCGAAGAAGTCACCTGGAGACTGGCGTCCTTGTGGCGATTACAGGTCTCTCAATCGAGTGACCCTGCCCGATCGTTACCCAATCGCTCACCTTCAGGACTTTGCGGCAAATCTTAAAGGCAAGACCATTTTCAGCAAGGTTGACTTGATACGGGCATATCACCAGATCCCAGTAGAACCAGAGGACGTGTGCAAGACAGCCATCATCACTCCTTTTGGACTTTTCGAATTTGTAAAGATGCCATTTGGGTTGCGAAATGCAGCACAGACTTTCCAACGGTTTATTGACCAAGTGGTCCGCGGCCTTCCGTTCGTCTACACATATATAGACGACATCTTGGTTGCCAGTGAGACCCCTGCACAACACGAAGAGCATCTCCGTTTGCTGTTCACCAGACTCCATCAATACGGCGTCGTCATCAATCCGAGCAAATGCATGTTCGGAGTGTCCGAGCTCAGTTTCCTTGGCCATCACGTCGATGCCCAGGGAATTCGGCCACTACCAGCAACAGTTGAAGCCATTCGCAACTTCCCTCAGCCGACTTCATACAAGCGACTTCGGAGTTTCCTTGGTTTGGTGAACTTTTACCGTCGATTTGTCCCCAACTGTGCTGATATCCTTGCTCCTCTGACCAACCTACTTGGCAAACAGCAAAAAGGATCCCGCAAACCACTGGTCTGGACAACCGAAAGCAGCACAGCCTTCACTGACGTTAAGGATGCTTTGTCTAACGCAACCATGCTTGCTCATCCTAGCATTGACGCTCCCATTAGCCTTATGACTGATGCTTCTGACGTAGCTGTGGGTGGAGTACTCCAGCAACTCACTGATGACTACTGGCAACCCATAGCATTTTACTCTCACAAGCTCCTCTCTGCCGAGACGAAGTACAGTGCTTTCGGTCGTGAACTCCTCGCCGTCTACTTGACTATTAAGCATTTTCGACACATGTTGGAAGGGCGACAGTTCTGCGTGTTCACGGATCACAAGCCTTTGATACACGCCTTTCACGCCAAGCCAGACCGACACAATCCACGTGAAATCAGACACTTGGACCTGATCTCGCAGTATACCACGGATCTAAGGCATGTTAAAGGCAAGGACAACGTCGTTGCTGACACATTATCTCGTCCTGAGGTTGACGCTCTCTACACTGACACAGTGGTTGATTTTGAACGACTGTCAGCCGATCAGAAAGATGACACCGAGTTGCAGACAGAATTGCAAAACCCTACTACTAGTCTTGTTCTCCAGACGCTTCCACTGATTACCACTGGAGGTAGTATCATCTGCGACACATCAACCGGCATCCCTCGACCGTTTGTGCCCAAGAGACACAGGCGTGCAGTATTCAATGCCCTACATGGTCTTTCCCACCCAGGGATTCGCGCAACCCAGCTGACCGTCACTTCTCGGTTTGTCTGGCCTGGAGTCAAGAAGGACATCCGCAAGTGGGCACAGTCATGTGTTCAATGTCAGAAGTCTAAGGTTCACCGACACATTAAAGCCCCACTTGGCACCTTCAGTTCTCCAGATGCGCGATTTGAGCATGTCCATATCGACTTGGTTGGACCTTTACCCACCTCCAATGGTTATACTTACCTCTTCACGTGTGTGGATAGATTCACGCGATGGCCAGATGCCATCCCCATTTCAGACATTACAGCGGAAACAGTCGCGAAAGCTTTCGTGGAGCGGTGGATTTCCGTTTTTGGTACTCCTGCTACGATTACTACTGATCGTGGTGGACAGTTCGAGTCTCACCTGTTTGCAGAACTCACAAAGTTGCTAGGCACCACGAGACTTCGCACTACATCCTACCATCCAGCCTCTAACGGGCTCGTGGAACGTTTCCACCGGACTCTCAAAGCTGCCTTAAAGGCACACGAAGACCCTCAGCGATGGACAGAGTTCCTCCCTTTGACCCTTCTTGGCATCAGATCTACAGTCAAATCTGATTTGAACTGCTCACCAGCAGAACTGGTTTTCGGAACTACTCTACGTTTACCTGGACAGTTTGTGACCCCCGATCAGTCGTCCACAACACTGGACCCTGGCAGATACGTTGACAGGTTGCGCCAACACATGCGTAACATCTCTCCATCTCGTACCAGAGCTCAGCTGGTCAAGGTCCAGATGCCTACAGGTCTCACTCAAGCCGCATATGTCTTTGTGAGAGTTGACTCAGTGCGGAAGCCCCTACAACAACCATATACTGGCCCCTTCCGAGTTTTGAAGAAGACGGATAAATTCTTCACGCTTTCCATTAAAGGAAGGAAGGAGAACATTAGTGTGGATCGCCTCAAAGTGGCGTATGTTGAGCCACCTTCCTCACCCTCATCAGGACCAGTAGCAGATGTAAACCTTGCACCACCTGCCAGTATTCCTTCTGCTACCCCTGCTGCAGCCCCAGTGCCACCCTCTGCGACATCCACGCTGCCTGCTGACTCTCCATCTGCGAGCAGTCCTCCTGAGCAACCACGAGTCACTCGTCGTTCAGGAAGACACGTGCATTGGCCCAAACGCTACGTGCAAGTCATGCAAATTTAATGTTCTCAAATTCATTTGTCCAATGCAGTGCCAATACCCATTACTTCATGCATATTCACAAATTGTAATGCATATTGCATTGCCAAATTACCTCTTTACAATTTGTTTATTGTTCAATTGCCACATATCTCTAATCCAGTACTTGATTATGGCTCTACAAGTACACGTACAGGGTTTAATAGCTGTGGTTAAATGCATGATTTCGATCTATATCGATTTGTGTGTCAAGTACTGAGCAATGTCAATACATGCCCATATCCTTGTATAATGTTTATGATGCAACTGCAAGTAGCAATACTGTCCAAATTACAGGTCTGATTATTATCATCATTAACTTTCGTGCTATTCTTTGTGAAATGTTACTCACTAGAACCTTTTGAGAGCGTGATAACAAAATGGTGCATCAAGTTATAACTTACTTTTTCAAATTTCGTACCCTCCATCACCAGTTTTAGTTAGTGCAGGAGAAATGTTAAATATCTTGCAGTCATCTCATGTTTAATCTCTCGTTTGATTGCAATGGTTATTTCCACAAACAATTCTCAAGTATTTTTTCCAATGTGTTTAGTCATGTGAAGTGTTTTCACAAATTATTCATGACTCGATACCATAGGTATTTCAAACCATTTGCCAGCACAGTGCTAGTATTTTATATAATGTTACGTTTTCTACGAATTTACAGTTTGTTTTTTTTTTTTGGTTTTTTTAACTAAATGTATCTAAAATATGTAAACTTGTATTTTGTCGCCCCTCAGAGGTTTATACCACTTCAGGTCTAACGGGGGGTTGATGTAGCAACCAGGCACAATTATTAGCCTTTTTCTTAAACTAAATCCGATATTTAATCATATATATGTAATCTTAGCAAAATGTTTATTCTAAATCACCCCAGAAATGTTGCCCTGCGAAATCAGTTTTGTACACTGTTTCATGAATATGTATTCACGTCCAATGGCTTAACCAATCAGAGTTCGAATTAATATTCCTGTCTGGGGTCTTTTTCTCGTGTAAAAGGGTGCGTTTTCCGCGCTCACTCTCTCGCCTGACCTGTGTATCAGAGTTAACTTCAATGTTGTTTTCCTCTGCCGATTTTACGAATTGTATGAGTTTATCATACCTTGTTCACACTAACTTTTGCTACTAAGCTTCGTGTAGTGAACCAGCGATCAGTTTGTGTATATTACGACAGCTAAGTCGCCTCAAGAAAGTGACATTCTAACTGTTTTGGAACACCGTGTTTTCTTGAGGATTTGACCTGCGACGCCATCTTTTGTGTACACCACATGCGTGCGTGGCAACAGTATTAGCGTTACCGTATCGTCGTGCAGTACAGTTCACCACACGCCGACTGTTCTGTTGTGAATTAGACAACATACCAGGACGACTTCAACGTCTAGAATACAGTACAGACAGTATTTCTCGCTCAGCTCCATTCCGGATTCTGGCCCAGCTAGCCTACTACTGAATCAGCGGACGCTTACTGTTTCGCCTGTCCAGTTTTCCGTCAGCAGCCTCGTCCTGTTTTGCAGCGGTCACGAACAGTCGCGACGCGTGAGAGAGCAGTTTTTACGCCGACGTCACACCGCGGAGTTCCTGACCTTTTTCGCAATTGAGGGACCGCTACTTCCAGTTCCACTGTGGACTTTTCGTTCAGCAAAGTTTCGTCGCAGAACACTTGCAGTTACACTCTACGTCCTCACTCGAGAGCACCGATTAGTTGTTTATCTCAAATGTAAACGTTTTCAATTGTATTTTACTAGATCTTTTGTATACTGATTCGTAAATCATTTTGGAATTGATAATCACATAATCTGTGTGCATATTGCATTGAATTGGTCAACAGAAGCCAGACCAATTTTGGTACTTCATTTGAGGAGTATTTACTTGCTAATGCTAATACTATAGTGTGATTTATCCTTTGTCATTGTTTTGTGTGGCAAAGGGTGTGTTGTTTTTGTATAATCAACACTGTAGAAGAGATTTAAATTTACTAGATTAAATTACTTTGAATTGTTCATGTGTGCCTGATCATTTAATTTCTTGCACGTGGGATCGCACAGTAAAGCGTAGGGTTTCCTTCTTATAATTTTGTTTGATCGATTCCTTTCCATTTTCCCCATTTTGGAGGCATCCTATTTTGAATCGGTTCTCCCTTTAGAAAACATTCCCCTACAGGGCTGCATGCTGCATGGCCTGGGGAATTAACGCCTTCCTGTTAACTCCTGGCTCCATGAACCACAGCAGGTGATCACCATGCATTCTCTGTAGGTGGGGCTGCATGGCCTGGGGAGTTAATGCCTTCCTGTTAACTCCTGGCTCCATGAACCACAGCAGGTGATCACCATGCATTCTCTGTAGGTGGGGCTGCATGGCCTGCGGGTTGATCATGATGCCTTCCTGTTTATAACTCCTGGCTCCATGAACCACAGCAGGTGATCACCATGCATTCTCTGTAGGTGGGGCTGCATGGCCTGGGGGTTGATGCCTTCCTGTTTATAACTCCTGGCTCCATGAACCACAGCAGGTGATCACCATGCATTCTCTGTAGGTGGGGCTGCATGGCCTGGGGAGTTAATGCCTTCCTGTTAACTCCTGGCTCCATGAACCACAGCAGGTGATCACCATGCATTCTCTGTAGGTGGGGCTGGCCTGTGGAGTTAATGCCTTCCTGTTAACTCCTGGCTCCATGAACCACAGCAGGTGATCACCATGCATTCTCTGTAGGTGGGGCTGGCCTGTGGAGTTAATGCCTTCCTGTTAACTCCTGGCTCCATGAACCACAGCAGGTGATCACCATGCATTCTCTGTAGGTGGGGCTGCATGCTGCATGGCCTGGGGAATTAACGCCTTCCTGTTAACTCCTGGCTCCATGAACCACAGCAGGTGATCACCATGCATTCTCTGTAGGTGGGGCTGCATGGCCTGGGGAGTTAATGCCTTCCTGTTAACTCCTGGCTCCATGAACCACAGCAGGTGATCACCATGCATTCTCTGTAGGTGGGGCTGCATGGCCTGCGGGTTGATCATGATGCCTTCCTGTTTATAACTCCTGGCTCCATGAACCACAGCAGGTGATCACCATGCATTCTCTGTAGGTGGGGCTGCATGGCCTGGGGGTTGATGCCTTCCTGTTTATAACTCCTGGCTCCATGAACCACAGCAGGTGATCACCATGCATTCTCTGTAGGTGGGGCTGCATGGCCTGGGGAGTTAATGCCTTCCTGTTAACTCCTGGCTCCATGAACCACAGCAGGTGATCACCATGCATTCTCTGTAGGTGGGGCTGGCCTGTGGAGTTAATGCCTTCCTGTTAACTCCTGGCTCCATGAACCACAGCAGGTGATCACCATGCATTCTCTGTAGGTGGGGCTGCATGCTGCATGGCCTGGGGAATTAACGCCTTCCTGTTAACTCCTGGCTCCATGAACCACAGCAGGTGATCACCATGCATTCCCTGTAGGTGGGGCTGCATGGCCTGGGGAGTTAATGCCTTCCTGTTAACCCCTGGCTCCATGAACCACAGCAGGTGATCACCATGCATTCTCTGTAGGTGGGGCTGGCCTGGGGAGTTAGAGCCTTCTTGTTAACTCCTGGCTCCATGAACCACAGCAGGTGATCACCATGCATTATCTGTAGGTGGGGCTGGCCTGGTGATTTAATGCCTTCCTGTTAACTCCTGGCTCCATGAACCACAGCAGGTGATCACCATGCATTATCTGTAGGTGGGGCTGCATGGCCTGGGGAGTTAATGCCTTCCTGTTAACTCCTGGCTCCATGAACCACAGCAGGTGATCACCATTCATTCTCTGTAGGTGGGGCTGCATGGCCTGGGGAGTTAATGCCTTCCTGTTAACTCCTGGCTCCATGAACCACAGCAGGTGATCACCATGCATTCTCTGTAGGTGGGGCTGGCCTGGGAAGTTGAAGCCTTTTTGTTAACTCCTGGCTCCATGAACCACAGCAGGTGATCACCATGCATTCTCTGTAGGTGTGGCTGGCCTGGGAAGTTGAAGCCTTTTTGTTAACTCCTGGCTCCATGAACCACAGCAGGTGATCACCGTGCATTCTCTGTAGGTGGGGCTGCATGGCCTGGTGAGTTAATGCTTTCTTGTTAACTCCTGGCTCCATGAAACACAGCAGGTGATCACCATGCATTCTCTGTAGGTGGGGCTGCATGGCCTGGTGAGTTAATGCTTTCTTGTTAACTCCTGGCTCGAAACACAGCAGGTGATCACCATGCATTCCCTGTAGGTGGGGCTGCATGGCCTGGTGAGTTAATGCTTTCTTGTTAACTCCTGGCTCCATGAAACACAGCAGGTGATCACCATGCATTCTCTGTAGGTGGGGCTGCATGGCCTGGTGAGTTAATGCTTTCTTGTTAACTCCTGGCTCCATGAAACACAGCAGGTGATCACCATGCATTCTCTGTAGGTGGGGCTGGCCTGGGGAGTTAGAGCCTTCTTGTTAACTCCTGGCTCCATGAACCACAGCAGGTGACCACCATACATTCTCTGTAGGTGGGGCTGGCCTGGGGAGTTAAAGCCTTCTTGTTAACTCCTGGCTCCATGAACCACAGCAGGTGACCACCATGCATTCTCTGTAGGTGGGGCTGGCCTGGGGAGTTAAAGCCTTCTTGTTATCTCCTGTTTAGGCTCCATGATCCGTTCTACCAGGTCAAATGAGACTATTTGCCTTGCAGTAAATTTGATTTGTTTTCCCCGCTTCATCATTACCAAATTGTATTAATTTTCTAACCTTCAGTTTCTACATGCGAGTTTTGTTCACGACCTATATTGTACCACTAATTTGGTTTCACTATTTATTATTTTCCTCGACAGGGGGTGTCGAGATAACATATCTCGCCAAGTCGACTTAACAAAGTCGATATAATTACTTGTCGAGATATTATATTGACGTCAAATTGGACGTGGATATTCGCATCAATTTTCGCGACTTTCTTTATATTTATTGTGTGAATTTTCGCTACAAAATTCACGACTTGCCCCCAAAGTCGTAAATATTGACGTCAAATTTTACGACCGGACATACGTACATTTTGATGCGAATTTTGTTCCAGCAAGCTACTGGTTTTTATGGTGGCCCTGGAGGGACATAAACAGTCGTGAATTGATTTGCGACTAGTCGTGAATTTATTCGCGACTCGTTACGTCGACTTGGCGAGATATATGATCTCGACAAGTAATTATCTCGATTTCGTTAAGTCGACTTGGCGAGATATATGATCTCGACAAGTAATTATCTCGACTTCGTTAAGTCGACTAAGTGAGATAATTGATGTGATTAAGTCGCCTTACTTTCTGCTTTATGTCACCATGGCGTGATAATTTACCTAAATATATAAATAACAGGATGGCACTCACGGAGTGCCGTAGGATCAAGACTTTTTGCCTTGCAGTAAATTATGTTTTCCCTTCTCCTCTATTATCAAATTGTAATAATTTTCTAACCTTCAGTTTCTACATGCAAGTTTTATTCGTAATTCTTTTTCACTATTTTTTTTTTCCTCGACAGGGGGTGACAAAATACAATTAAAGATTTAATTTAATAACAATTATATTTTCAACTGTAAAAGAAGTAATACATGTATGTAGTGCTTTAGTCACTGCATAAGATCCCAGTACATCTCAGAAAACATCATTTATACTTGGTGTACTGAGCTCTCCACACCGGAGTTTTTATCTCAACCTGCATCGATGTAAAAGACAGTCAGCTAAACCGATCCAGCTGTGGTGTCAAATTAAAATATTAGCTGTTTAAAAGTGAGCCAATCTGAGGACCAAGCTTCTGCAAATAACGCAATCCTGCCAGAACCAAAGCTGCTCCTGCCTGGATTCTAAGAAACTGCAAAGTTTGGAGCCAGATTGTCTGTGTAAAGACAGTTGTTTAGTAATTTCCAAAGACTTGTTCTTAATCCTCACTTGACTGTGTCTAATTTTGTGACGTTGACTCAAACACAATGGGATCAAGCTTAACGTCAGTTGAGTGCAACGCTCAAGAGACTCTTAACATCACCACTGAGATGAGCGCCGAGTTGCTTTACACTCCAACGGACATCATCTTTGTAACTATCATCATGCCAGTTTTCTGGGGCGTCGGAATTGTCACAAACTCAACATTTCTTTTTGTCTTGTTTCGCCTCCCAAAGATGAGATCCAAGGGTAACATCTTCTTGGCTCACTTAGCGCTGGCTGATCTCTGGCAGATAAATTGTTATGCCGGAATCTACCTCTGGATGTATTTAGCCTCTCCGGTTCGGTTCTCCAAACCATTTGTAAACTCAGCCAGCTGCATGATTTTTTTCGCTGTAGCCAACGTCGGGTACTTTGCATCTGTTGCTCTTATCACTGCGGTTTCGCTGGAGCGTTACATGGCCCTCTGCCATCCCATGAAGCATCTGACAACATTCAGCCGCCAGCAGGTCTACAAGATGGTCGGGATCTGCTGGATTGTAGGGTTGGTGTTTTCATGTTCAATTCTGCCTGCTCAAGCGATCCTCCATGTGCGATGTCTTCAGTGGCCCGATGAGGACACATTTGATGGGTTCCCACCTACTTCTGCCCACTATGGTGCGGTACATCCCTGGGTTTATTACTACACCGAGCCACTGGTATCTGCACCATGGCTGGTAATCGTCATTGCAAACACCTACATGTATGTACAAATTGTGCGCGCCTTAAATAAACGCCAGGAATTCACAGATACCCCTGTAAATACTGCAGCTCACCTCAAAATGATTCAAGTCAGAAACCAGTTTGCGATCATGATGATCGTAAACGGGTCAGTTTTCTTCATCTGCCAGACTCCACACCGATTGGTCGATCTCTCCTCCTGGATCTTCTATGTTGCTGGTCTCCGATACGATCCCTTTAATGTAAAATACAGAGGGTGGATTTTCCTGGTACCCACACTCACTAACTGCCTGGTAAATCCATTAATCTATGGCGCTACCAATGCCAACTACCGGGCTGCATTTCGTCAAGCGTTTGGGTGCGGACGTAATCCCAGAAAATCCCATTCGACGACGATGACTACGATGAGTCAACAGCCAAGTGCTGTCGTAATAAGGAATGACCACGCTGATGTAGAAAACCAAGAAGAAGCACCAACTGTCAACAAGCTGTAGGAACTTGAATCTAACATTCTTGTCATGAACTATAATTCATTTAGTTACTTGTTAATGTGTATAAGAAGCGCATACATATTACATATACACACACACACTAGTAGGTGCTCAAGGGGCTCTATCATTGCTTTTGTGAGACATTCCCAAGACAATCTCAGCAACATCCATCAAGCACAACAACCATCTCTGCCCTCATGTACCCAATTACTCCTGGGTAGAGGGAGCAATGAGATAAGATGCCTTGCCCAAGGACACACACATCATAACCCTAGGCTGGAATTAGTCTTGTAGCTTTGCATTGAAAGTAGAATGTTATTCTGTCTTGTGTGAAAAGATCAATATTATCTGTAGTGCCATGTGGTCAATCTCTCTTGTAAGCTTGCAATGTGAAGCCCGAAGATGTGAAAACGTTTAGTGGGAAGAAAAACAAGTACAATAGATCCCCTTTTCTCGTTTTCAACAAGTTATAACGGGACCTATTGTCTACTTTTTAAGTTTTTGTTCCTACAAAAGGCTTTCTTGTCTTTGGGCCTTACAGTGTTGTGAGGTTCTGAGGAGAACCGGGGAGGGGTGGGGAGAGGCAGAGTTTTCTCTTCGGAATGTTGAGTTTCTCGTTTTATTTGAGAATCTCACTAACTCACAAAAGATATAGCGCTACCACCATATAAACCTTCAATTATATCTGTATTATGTGATTAAAGCTTTCTTGTTGGTATTATCTATTACTGTAAATATATTACATGTTTTTAGCTGCAAGATTTCAATGGTGTAAGGTGTTCCTGCTTTGAAATATTTTCAACTCTTGTCTTGTGTAATATCCATACACTGTATGTATTTAAATCCACAATAGGCACATTGTTGGTTATTTTAATGAAGTAACCATGCTAATAACTTCTAAGATGGAAAGTGAATACTTTAAAAAAAAAATATCATTATGCATTTTTCATTTAAGTTTTTCGAATATATAGTAGCTACAGTCATAAAATAATGTAAAGCACTTTGATCCAAGTTAAAATTGCTATGTAAAAATCTGTTATTATTTTAGCAATGTTTTTAAAAATCCGACTCGAGTCTCAATGTAAGTGTGGTAATTTTTGTGATGTGAAAATGTTAAGACGTTTCGATAAAGTCTGAAAATAGATTTAAAGATTTGAGGAAAAAAACTGCTTCATTAGACAGTGTACAGCCATTGAGTTGTCGTGAGTTAGTCTTGCATACGCACTGTGGACCTCCGAACAATATAGGTCCACACGATGCGGGAAGAGGTTACGGTTTGTGGACTTGCACACGTCCACAATCCGTTTTTCAGTTTCCGAAAAAGAGCGCTAGAGGAAAAACGGGTTAGGGTTATATATAGAAAAGATAGAAGGGACAGCTGAGAGGCCCATTATCCAAATTTGAGGGTAAATTTGTTTTGGGGAAGCAAGAAAAATGAGTATTTAGTCAAAGTTTGTTAACTACACGAAGACAAAGGAATGTCCACAGTACGTATGTAAGGTAAAGCTGGGTGTGTTTGTGCAAATTTAATCCTAGTGTGCAAGTAATTTCAGTAGAACAAAAATGGAAGTTGATAATTTGTTGTTGTAAGTAACCAATTTCAAATGGATTTTTGTAGTTGTAGCGTGTTGACGTAAATTAAAAAAAACAAACACTTTATTGCCACACTTGTCATTTGTTTTCGAAATATAAAAAATCTTATTTTTGTGTGTACATGTAATTTTTTTATTTTTTATTATTCCCCCCCCCCCCCTCCCTCCCCCCCCCCCTCTCCCTCCCTCCCTCCCCCCCTTCCCTCCCCCCCCCCCCTTCCCTCCCCCCCCCCTTCCCTCCCTCCCCCCCCCAAAAAAAGAGAGAAATTTATAGTATTTGTCACTTTTAAAATTAGGGTTTAATTGTCTGTGTGGACTTATTGATAACAACTAGACAAAATATTCAAGTAATGTTGTTGATCAAGGCCCGTATGCAGGGGGGGGGGGGGGGAGGATGGTGGGGGGGGGGGGGGGGGGATGGGTGTGCGACGGGTGCGTACGCACCCCTTCAAATTACCAAAAGGTCCACGTTTTCCGGGGTAAATAATGGTATTTTGATGTAGAAATAACTGTACTGGCACACAACAAAAGTTTTATTAATTTTCTAACTTTCAGTTTCTACATGCGAGTTTTGTTCGCCTTTATGTACAACTAATTTTGTTTCACTATTTATTTTTTTCCTCGACAGAGGGTGTCGAGATGACATTAAGTCAACTTAACGAAGTCGATATAATTACGTCGAGATATTATATTGACGTCAAATTGGCTGTCGATATTCGCATCAATATTCGTCGAAAGTCGCGAAGTTTTAAAGCGTTAGTTTTCGCTACAAAATTGACGACTTGCCCCCAAAGTCGTGAATATTGACTTCAAATTTCACGACTAGACATAAATTTTGACGCGAATTTTGTTCCAGCAAGCTACTGGTTTTTATGGTGGCCCTATGAAGTATAACAGTGACTAGTTGGTCCCGTAACTTAGCCAGGAAAGAAGAATGTTACATCGTCTTTGGTACTTCAATATAGGCCATGTTGGTATATATAACTAGAAAATTAGGGTAAACAATTTTGTTTTTCCTCCGAAGGTTTTTTTAAGCCTTGGGAAAACAAGAGTACCAAATGGGCAATTCCAGCATGGTGAATGGAAGTACAATATGCAATTAACCGTAGTTAATAATTTACAGGAATGATCTGTAATCTCCCTGGTTGTTCCTAGATGAAGAATGTATAATTGCAGGTTTAGTTCCATGATTTGTTACTCCAGAATTGGCAGCAGAAAAACATTAAGTTATCCAGAAGGCTGTGGGTTTGCCATTAAATTAACTCCTGTTTGGCTCCATGATCTGTTGGTCGTAAACACAGCAGGTGATCACCATGCATTCTCTGTAGGTGGGGCTGCATGGCCTGGGGGTTGATGCCTTCCTGTTTATAACTCCTGGCTCCATGAACCACAGCAGGTGATCACCATGCATTCTCTGTAGGTGGGGCTGGCCTGTGGAGTTAATGCCTTCCTGTTAACTCCTGGCTCCATGAACCACAGCAGGTGATCACCATGCATTCTCTGTAGGTGGGGCTGCATGGCCTGCGGGTTGATCATGATGCCTTCCTGTTTATAACTCCTGGCTCCATGAACCACAGCAGGTGATCACCATGCATTCTCTGTAGGTGGGGCTGCATGGCCTGGGGGTTGATGCCTTCCTGTTTATAACTCCTGGCTCCATGAACCACAGCAGGTGATCACCATGCATTCTCTGTAGGTGGGGCTGCATGGCCTGGGGAGTTAATGCCTTCCTGTTAACTCCTGGCTCCATGAACCACAGCAGGTGATCACCATGCATTCTCTGTAGGTGGGGCTGGCCTGTGGAGTTAATGCCTTCCTGTTAACTCCTGGCTCCATGAACCACAGCAGGTGATCACCATGCATTCTCTGTAGGTGGGGCTGCATATGCTGCATGGCCTGGGGAATTAACGCCTTCCTGTTAACTCCTGGCTCCATGAACCACAGCAGGTGATCACCATGCATTCCCTGTAGGTGGGGCTGCATGGCCTGGGGAGTTAACCCCTGGCTCCATGAACCACAGCAGGTGATCACCATGCATTCTCTGTAGGTGGGGCTGGCCTGGGGAGTTAGAGCCTTCTTGTTAACTCCTGGCTCCATGAACCACAGCAGGTGATCACCATGCATTATCTGTAGGTGGGGCTGGCCTGGTGATTTAATGCCTTCCTGTTAACTCCTGGCTCCATGAACCACAGCAGGTGATCACCATGCATTATCTGTAGGTGGGGCTGCATGGCCTGGGGAGTTAATGCCTTCCTGTTAACTCCTGGCTCCATGAACCACAGCAGGTGATCACCATTCATTCTCTGTAGGTGGGGCTGCATGGCCTGGGGAGTTAATGCCTTCCTGTTAACTCCTGGCTCCATGAACCACAGCAGGTGATCACCATGCATTCTCTGTAGGTGGGGCTGGCCTGGGAAGTTGAAGCCTTTTTGTTAACTCCTGGCTCCATGAACCACAGCAGGTGATCACCATGCATTCTCTGTAGGTGTGGCTGGCCTGGGAAGTTGAAGCCTTTTTGTTAACTCCTGGCTCCATGAACCACAGCAGGTGATCACCGTGCATTCTCTGTAGGTGGGGCTGCATGGCCTGGTGAGTTAATGCTTTCTTGTTAACTCCTGGCTCCATGAAACACAGCAGGTGATCACCATGTATTCTCTGTAGGTGGGGCTGCATGGCCTGGTGAGTTAATGCTTTCTTGTTAACTCCTGGCTCGAAACACAGCAGGTGATCACCATGCATTCTCTGTAGGTGGGGCTGGCCTGGGGAGTTAGAGCCTTCTTGTTAACTCCTGGCTCCATGAACCACAGCAGGTGACCACCATACATTCTCTGTAGGTGGGGCTGGCCTGGGGAGTTAAAGCCTTCTTGTTAACTCCTGGCTCCATGAACCACAGCAGGTGACCACCATGCATTCTCTGTAGGTGGGGCTGGCCTGGGGAGTTAAAGCCTTCTTGTTATCTCCTGTTTAGGCTCCATGATCCGTTCTACCAGGTCAAATGAGACTATTTGCCTTGCAGTAAATTTGATTTGTTTTCCCCGCTTCATCATTACCAAATTGTATTAATTTTCTAACCTTCAGTTTCTACATGCGAGTTTTGTTCACGACCTATATTGTACCACTAATTTGGTTTCACTATTTATTATTTTCCTCGACAGGGGGTGTCGAGATAACATATCTCGCCAAGTCGACTTAACAAAGTCGATATAATTACTTGTCGAGATATTATATTGACGTCAAATTGGACGTGGATATTCGCATCAATTTTCGCGACTTTCTTTATATTTATTGTGTGAATTTTCGCTACAAAATTCACGACTTGCCCCCAAAGTCGTAAATATTGACGTCAAATTTTACGACCGGACATACGTACATTTTGATGCGAATTTTGTTCCAGCAAGCTACTGGTTTTTATGGTGGCCCTGGAGGGACATAAACAGTCGTGAATTGATTTGCGACTAGTCGTGAATTTATTCGCGACTCGTTACGTCGACTTGGCGAGATATATGATCTCGACAAGTAATTATCTCGACTTCGTTATGTCGACTTAGCGAGATAATTTATGTGATTAAGTCGCCTTACTTTCTGCTTTATGTCACCATGGCGTGATAATTTACCTAAATATATAAATAACAGGATGGCACTCACGGAGTGCCGTAGGATCAAGACTTTTTGCCTTGCAGTAAATTATGTTTTCCCTTCTCCTCTATTATCAAATTGTAATAATTTTCTAACCTTCAGTTTCTACATGCAAGTTTTATTCGTAATTCTTTTTCACTATTTTTTTTTTTCCTCGACAGGGGGTGGCAAAATACAATTAAAGATTTAATTTAATAACAATTATATGTTGAAATGTGAAAGAAGTAGCACATGTATGTAGTGATTTAGTCACTGCATAAGATCCCAGTACATCTCAGAAAACTTCATTTATACTTGGTGTACTGAGCTCTCCACACCGGAGATTTTATCTCAACCTGCATCGATGTAAAAGACAGTCAACTAAACCGATCCAGCTGTGGTGTCAAATTAAAATATTAGCTGTTTAAAAGTGAGCCAATCTGAGGACAAAGTTTACTCTGCAAATAACGCAATCCTGCCGGAACCAAAGCTGCTCCTGCCTGGATTCTAAGAAACTGCAAAGTTTGGAGCCAGATTGTCTGTGTAAAGACAGTTGTTTAGTCATTTGCAAAGACTTGTTCTTAATCCTCACTTGACTGTGTCTAATTTGGTGACGTTGACTCAAACACAATGGGATCAAGCTTAACGTCAGTTGAGTGCAACGCTCAAGAGACTCTTAACCAGTTCGCGCCGGGATTATTTTAACATCGCCGAGCCGACGGGCGGGATTATTTTTAACGAAACTCGATCCGAAGCGGGTTCAGGCTGATAGTGCCGGGAAGCACACCCACGCATTTCCGGCCTTGCGCGCTGCTGACATACATTTCCGAACTTGAACTTGGCGTGTTTATGCGTCATCCGTTTTGAATTTGGGGAAATGTTTGCGTTTATATACGTCATCCGGCGCGAACTGGTTAACATCACTACTGAGATGAGCGACGAATGGCTTTACACTCCAACGCACACCATCTTTGTAACTATCATCATGCCAGTTTTCTGGGTCGTCGGAATTGTCACAAACTCAACATTTCTGTTTGTCTTGTTTCGCCTCCCAAAGATGAGATCCAAGGGTAACATCTTGTTGGCTCACTTAGCCCTGGCTGATCTCTGGCAGATTTGTTTTTATGTTGGTACCTACCTTTGGATGTATTTAGCCTCTCCGGTTCGGTTCTCTGTACCATTTGTAAACTCAGCCAGCTGCATGAGTTTTTTCGCCGCACTCAACATCGGGTACTTTGCATCTATCGCTCTTGTCACTGCGGTTTCGCTGGAGCGTTACATGGCCCTCTGCCATCCCATGAAGCATCTGACAATATTCAGCCGCCAGCAGGCCTACAAGATGGTCGGGATCTGCTGGATTGTAGGGTTGGTGTTTTCATGTTCAATCATGCCTACTTCAGCTATCCTCAATGTGCGATGTCTTCAGTGGCCCGATGAGGACACATTTGATGGGTTCTCATCTACTTCTGCCTACTGCGGTGCGGTACATCCCTGGGTTTATTACACCGAGCCACTGGTATTTGCATCATGGCTGGTAATCGTCATTGCAAACACCTACATGTTTGTACAAATTGTGCGCGCCTTAAATAAATGCCAGGAATTCACAGATACCCCTGTAAATACTGCAGCTCACCTCAGAATGATTCAAGTCAGAAACCAGTTTGCAATCATGATGATCGTAAATGGGTCAGTTTTCTTCATCTGCCAGACTCCAAACCGATTGGTCGATCTCTCCTTTTGGATCTGCAATGCTGCTGGTATCCAATACAATCCCCTTGATGGAAATTACACAGAGTGGATTGTCCTGGTACCCGCACTCACTAATTGCCTGGTAAATCCATTAATCTATGGCGCTACCAATGCCAACTACCGGGCTGCATTTTATCAATCGTTCGGCTGCGGACGTAAGCCCAGAAAAGCCCATTCGACGACGATGACGACGATGAGTCGACAGCCAAGTGCTGTCGTAATAAGGAATGACCACGCTGATGTGGTCATGGTGATGATGTGGTCACCAACTGTCAACAAGCTGTAGGAACTTGAATCCAACATTCTTGTTACGAACTATAATTCATTTAGTTACTTGTTAATGTGTATAAGAAGCGCATACATATACATACACACACTAGTAGGTGCTCAAGGGGCTCTATCATTGCTTTTTGGGGCCAATGAGACATTCCCAAGACAATCTCAGCAACATCCATCAAGCACAACAACCATCTCTGCCCTCATGTACCCAATTACTCCTGGATAGAGGGAGCAATGAGATAAGATGCCTTGCCCAAGGACACACACATCATAACCCTAGGCTGGAATTAGTCTTGTAGCTTTGCATTGAAAGTAGAATGTTATTCTGTCTTGTGTGATAAGATCAATATTATCTGTAGTGCCATGTGGTCAATCTCTCTTGTAAGCTTGCAATGTGAAGCCTGAAGATGTGAAAACGTTTAGTGGGAAGAAAAACGAGTACAATACATGTAGATCCCCTTTTCTCGTTTTCAAAAAGTTATAACAGGACCTATTATTTACTTTTTAAGTTTTTGTTTGTACAAAAGGCTTTCTCTTACAGTTTTGTGAGTTTCTGAGGAGAACTGGGGAGGGGTGGGGAGAGGCAGAGTTTTCTCTTCGGAATGTCGAGTTTCCCGGTTTATTTGAGAATCTAACTCACAGAAGATATAGCGCTACCACCATATTATAATCTGTATAATTATATCTGTATTATGTGATTAAAGCTTTCTTGTTGGTATTATCTACGACTGTAAATATATTACATGTTTTTAGCTGCAAGATTTCAATAGTGTAAGGTGTTCCTGCTTTGAAATATTTTCAACTTTTTTCTTGTGTAATATCCATACACTGTATGTATTTAAATCCACAATAGTCACATTGTTGGTTAATTTAATGAAGTAACCATGCTAATAACTTCTCAGATGGAAAGTTAAATTGAATATTAAAAGAAAAATATCATTATGCATTTTTCATTAAGTTTTTAGAATATATAGTAGCTACAGTCATAAAATAATGTAAAGCACTTTGATCCAAGTTAAAATTGCTATGTAAAAAATCTGTTATTATTTTAGCAATGTTTTTAAAAATCTGACTCGAGTCTCAATGTAAGTGTGGTAATTTTTGTGATGTGAAAATGTTTTAACATTAAGTCTTAAAAGACTTTTGGATAAAGTCTGAAAATAGATTTAAAGATTTGAGGAAAAGAACTGCTGCATTAGACAGTGTACAGCCATTGAGTTGTCGTGTGTTTGTGCAAATTTAATCCTAGTATGCAAGTCATTTCAGTAGAACAAAAATGGAAGTTGATAATTTCTTGTTGTAAGTAACCAATTTCAAATGGATTTTTGTAGTTGTAGCGTGTTGACGTAAATTAAAAAAACAAACACTTTATTGCCACACTTGTCATTTGTTTTCAAAATATAAAAATATCTTATTTTTTTGTGTACATGTAATTTTTTTATTTGTTATTATTCCTCCCCCCCCCCCCTCCCCCCTAAAAAGAGAGAAATTGATACTATTTGTCACTTTTAAAATGAGGTTTTAATTGTCTGTGTGGACTTATTAATAACAACTGGACAAAATATTCAAGTAATGTTGTTGATCAAGGCCCGTATGCAGGGGGGGGGGGGGGGGGGGAGGATGGTGGGGGGGGGGGGGGGGGGGGGGGGGGGGATGGGGGGGGGGGGGGGGGATGGGTGTGCAACGGGTGCGTACGCACCCCTTCAAATTACCAAAAGGTCCACGTTTTCCGGGGTAAATAATGGTATTTTGATGTAGAAATAACTGTACTGGCACACAACAAAAGTTTTATTAATTTTCTAACTTTCAATTTCTACATGCGAGTTTTGTTCGCGACCTTTATGTACAACTAATTTTGTTTCACTATTTATTGTTTTCCTCGACAGAGGGTGTCGAGATGACATATCTCGGCAAGTCGACTTAACGAAGTTGATATACCTACTTGTCGAGATATTATATTGACGTCAAATTGAATGTCGATATTCAATTTTCGTCGAAAGTCGCGAATTTTTATAGCGTTAATTTTCGCTACAAAATTTACGACTTGCCCCCAAAGTCAAGAATATTGACGTCAAATTTCACGACTGGACATAAATTTGGACGCGAATTTTGTTCCAGCAAGCTACTGGTTTTTATGGTGGCCCTGGAGGGACATAAACAGTCGTGAATTTGTTCGTGACTAGTCGTGAAATTATTTGCGACTTGTCGTGATTCGTTAGGTCGACTTGGCAAGATAAATTATTTCGACAAGTAATTATCTCGACTTCGTTAAGTCAACTTAGTGAGATCATTTATGTGATTAAGTCGCCTTACTTTCTGCTTTATGTCACCATGGCGTGATAATTTACCTAAATATATAAATAACAGGATGGCTCTCATGGAACGCCGTAGGATCGAGACTTTTTGCCTTGCAGTAAATTATGTTTTCCCTTCTCCTCTATTATCAAATTGTAATAATTTTCTAACCTTCGGTTTCTACATGCAAGTTTTATTCGTAATTCTTTTTCACTATTTATTTTTATTCCTCGACAGGGGGTGACAAAATACAATTAAAGATTTAATTTAATAACAATTATATTTTCAACTGTAAAAGAAGTAATACATGTATGTAGTGCTTTAGTCACTGCATAAGATCCCAGTACATCTCAGAAAACATCATTTATACTTGGTGTACTGAGCTCTCCACACCGGAGTTTTTATCTCAACCTGCATCGATGTAAAAGACAGTCAGCTAAACCGATCCAGCTGTGGTGTCAAATTAAAATATTAGCTGTTTAAAAGTGAGCCAATCTGAGGACCAAGCTTCTGCAAATAACGCAATCCTGCCAGAACCAAAGCTGCTCCTGCCTGGATTCTAAGAAACTGCAAAGTTTGGAGCCAGATTGTCTGTGTAAAGACAGTTGTTTAGTAATTTCCAAAGACTTGTTCTTAATCCTCATTTGACTCTGTCTAATTTGGTGACATTGACTACAACACAATGGGATCAAGCTTAACGTCAGTTGAGTGCAACCCTCTAGAGACTCTTAACATCACTACTGAGATGAGCGACGAGTTGCTTTACACTCCAACGGACATCATCTTTGTAACTATCATCATGCCAGTTTTCTGGGGCGTCGGAATTGTCACAAACTCAACATTTCTTTTTGTCTTGTTTCGCCTCCCAAAGATGAGATCCAAGGGTAACATCTTGTTGGCTCACTTAGCGCTGGCTGATCTCTGGCAGATGGGTTTTTATGTTGGACTCTACCTCTGGATGTATTTAGCCTCTCCGGTTCGGTTCTCCGTACCATTTGTGAACTCAGCCAGCTGCATAAGTTTTACCGCTGTACTCAATGTCGGGTACTTTGCATCTATCGCTCTTGTCAGTGCGGTTTCGCTGGAGCGGTACATGGCCCTCTGCCATCCCATGAAGCATCTGACAATATTCAGCCGCCAGCAGGCTTACAAGATGGTCGGGATCTGCTGGATTGTAGGGTTGGTGTTTTCATGTTCAACTATGCCTGATTCAGGGATCCTCAATGTGCGATGTCTTCAGTGGCCCGATGAGGACACATTTGATGGGTTCCCACCTACTTCTGCCTACTGCGGTGCGATACATCCCTGGGTTTTTTACTACATCGAGCCACTGGTATCTGTACCATGGCTGGTAACCGCGATTGCAAACACCTACATGTATGTACAAATTGTGCGCGCCTTAAATAAACGCCAGGAATTCACAGATACCCCTGTAAATACTGCAGCTCACCTCAAAATGATTCAAGTCAGAAACCAGTTTGCGATCATGATGATCGTAAACGGGTCAGTTTTCTTCATCTGCCAGACTCCACACCGATTGGTCGATCTCTCCTCCTGGATCTTCTATGTTGCTGGTCTCCGATACGATCCCTTTAATGTAAAATACAGAGAGTGGATTTTCCTGGTACCCACACTCACTAACACTCTGGTGAATCCATTAATCTATGGCGCTACCAATGCCAACTACCGGGCTGCATTTCGTCAAGCGTTTGGGTGCGGACGTAATCCCAGAAAATCCCATTCGACGACGATGACTACGATGAGTCAACAGCCAAGTGCTGTCGTAATAAGGAATGACCACGCTGATGTAGAAGACCAAGAAGAAGCACCAACTGTCAACAAGCTGTAGGAACGTGAATTCAACATTCTGGTAATGAACTATATTCATTTAGTTACTTGTTAATGTGTATAAGAAGCGCATACATATTACTTACATACACACACTAGTAGGTGCTCAAGGGGCCCTATCATTGCTTTTTGGGGCCAATGAGACATTCCAAAACAATCTCAGCAACATCCATCAAGCACAACAACCATCTCTGCCCTCATGTACCCAATTACTCCTGGGTAGAGGGAGCAATGAGATAAGATGCCTTGCCCAAGGACACACACATCATAACCCTAGGCTGGAATTAGTCTTGTAGCTTTGCATTGAAAGTAGAATGTTATTCTGTCTTGTGTGATAAGATGAATATTATCTGTAGTGCCATGTGGTCAATCTCTCTTGTAAGCTTGCAATGTGAAGCCTGAAGATGTGAAAACGTTTAGTGGGAAGAAAAACAGGTACAATAGATCCCCTTTTCTCGTTTTCAAAAAGTTATAAAAGGACCTATTGTTTACTTTTTAGGTTTTTGTTTGTACAAAAGGCTTTCTTGTCTTCGGGCCTTACAGTGTTGTGAGGTTCTGAGGAGAACTGGGGAGGGGTGGGGAGAGGAAGAGTTTTCTCTTCGGAATGTCGAGTTTCCCGGTTTATTTGAGAATCTAAATCACAGAAGATATAGCGCTACCACCATATAAACCCTTCAATTATATCTGTATTATGTGATTAAAGCTTTCTTGTTGGTATTATCTATTACTGTAAATATAATATTACATGTTTTTAGCTGCAAGATTTCAATAGTGTAAGGTGTTCCTGCTTTGAAATATTTTCAACTCTTTTCTTGAGTAATATCCATACACTGTATGTATTTAAATCCTGAATAGTCACATTGTTGGTTTATTTTAATGAAGTAACCATGCTAATAACTTCTTAGATGGAAAGTTAAATTGAATACTTTTAAAAAAAAATATCATTATGCATTTTTCATTTAAGTTTTTAGAATAAATAGTAGCTACAGTCATAAAATAATGTAAAGCACTTTGATCCAAGTTAAAATTGCTTTGTAAAAATCTGTTATTATTTTAGCAATGTTTTTAAAAATCTGACTTGAGTCTCAATGTAATTGTGGTAATTTTTGGGATGTGAAAATGTTAAGACGTTTGGATAAAGTCTGAAAATAGATTAAAGATTTGATGAAAAAAAACTGCTTCATTAGACAGTGTACAGCCATTGAGTTGTCGTGTGTTTGTGCAAATTTAATCCTAGTGTGCAAGTAATTTCAGTAGAACAAAAATGGAAGTTGATAAATTTTTTGTTGTAAGTAACCAATTTCAAATAGATTTTTGTAGTTGTAGCGTGTTGACGTAAATTTAAAAAAACAAACACTTTATTGCCACACTTGTCATTTGTTCTCGAAATATAAAAATATCTTATTTTTGTGTGTACATGTAATTTTTTTATTTT